>CM073779.1:65844712-66334459 GCA_037158775.1 Hetaerina titia | reverse complement strand
CTTGGTCTTAAAATCTGGACACAATAAGTGGTATTCCTGTTTTCACAAATTTTGAGTCACTCATAATATCAAAGCAAGGTTGCAATTTATAGGCCTCATGGCTACACATTTATTTTTTGTAAAGCATAGAGCAAAAAACTGTACCTTGGGTATTTCCAATTATAGTGAGCTTCTCATTATATGCTCAACTCATTTGTTAAAAAATAATACCAATAATTTCCAATCACTGTATTAAAAAAATATTCTAATCCCTCATCCTTTTTCACGAAGGTCTCTTCTTATGCTATTGCTATAGCAGCAGTCATTATGTTTTAACTGTGTTAAATTCTTTTTATTCCAGTAAGGCGGAACAAAATGAAAATCCTGATGCAGCCCTTCAAGCACTTAAATATTATAACTACTCCATCAGGAAAAAGCCCATTGAACCTTTCAAACCTTTGGTTACTAAGAAGGTTATTGAAGAGGAATCTGAAGAAATTGAAAATATTTTAGGTAATCTGATTTATTATTCTGTCAAAACTATATAAATGAGAATTAAGGCAGTGAAGTGTTTGCCAGGAAATTTTATATTTCTGTGGAGGCTGAGCTAAAATTTGTTAAAGTTTTTACTGCAGTTCCAAAAATATTTGATAGAGCTGCCTTTCTGTTTTTAATGTTTATCGCTTGTGCTGTTAAAGTTTCATCAGATCATCATTGTGTACTTCAAGCAATGCATTGTTGCTGTAACCACTCTCCTCACTCCTCTATCAATCGCTTCATTTCCTTGTGGTCCCTGCGCTAAATCGCGTTCTTCAAGTCTTTAAAGTAGGATTTTGTAGGTCTTTCTCTGCTTCACTTTTCCTTGAAAAAATTGTAAAGAACTTATCATGGCTCAACAGGTAGCCCACTAGTATTATTTTTCTTCTTGAATGCTATTGAACGAATATCTTCTTTTTCCTTCAATTAAAAAACTCGGATGTTTGATTTCTTATCTGTCCAGCTATTTTTGATGACCCTTCCCCCCATATCCACATTTCCATTGCCTTTTGCTAAGCTATAATAATATTAATAGCTTCATTGGTCTTTAAGATACATGTATAAGACAGATCCAAAAAGAAAAAATTAAAATAGTAAAACAGGACAGGAGCTTCAATATTAGTGCCTCAGAGTAAACCATGGCCAATAATAGGTCAGCAATTCATCAACTTGATTGCAAACTGTAATGCTATTATCCTGAAAATACTTTTAAATTTTGATTTAAAACTTTGATTTAAACCTCTTTTAATAGATGAAGGTAATTTTTCAATTACTTTACAACTCATATACAGTGGTCCATTAATATACACAGATTACATGGTTTTACAATAAAATCCTTTCTATTTCTATTTTGATAATTGTGTTAATTCTTTTATGTTCAAATTTAATTTAGGTGTATATTCTTTGAGGTATGTGATGGCATGATGTGTATAAATACATACTAATAGAAGAATGTCCAATTAATTAAAATTAACAATTTTCCACAAAAATATTCCATTTTTGCGGAAAATTGTTAATTAATCATGTTATTCCACCATATCACGCCTGAAACGTCTCTTTTTATGAATGTCCAGTTGTTTGAAAAGATCCTGCAGCTGTCTCATGTTCTTGCATTGCAAATGATCCTAAAGACCAAGTTTTGCAATTTAAAGAGACATGCTGGTTTACATGGATTCCCCCTTGCCACAATGCCATATTAGTTATAGTTTTTTTGGGAGGCAACTGACAGCTAATATCATTTGCGCCATTAGGGATAGATGGGAAAGGAAGGGTGGAGAGAAACCCGGTGTTGACATTAGCCTACTCTTGTAGAAAGGCACTTGTTGTACTCACTCAAAGTGCTCTCCACAAAGCACGTGAAGGAGGGATCGGGATACCACTGAAAAATATTGTTGTCTCCAGGATTTGAACCCGAGCCTTCTCGGTGGGGAGCTTATACGTTAGCCACCGCACTGCTCCAATCCCCCTCAGTGCCATATTCTAACCTACAATTTTCATGATCTATTTTATAGAGGTGACTGTTTACAGTCTATTAAAGTTACCCAAAAGGATAAGAAACAAAAAAATCAAAGTAAAACTTTGAGCTCTGCCTGTCAACAAGTTTTTATGTGGAAACTTTAGTATAAATCAGAAGTGGATGGTTGATATATTTTAACTATGTATTGCTAAACCTGTTTAGCCTATAATTAACCTGTCACTAATGATTTGACCACCACTTTGCAGCACACTCAAGTAAGTCAGGAAGGAGGGGGGGGGAACAGTCTTCTCTCAAAACCATTATATTAATTACACTATGTTATTTTTTTCCTCATATTTAGGTTAATCAGCCATCAAATCATTTTAAATCTCAGTCATTTATCTCTCACCATTGTAGTCAGTTTTGTCTGTCTTAATAAGAGACATGTTAATGCTACTCCTATTCTAACTGGTATTAGCACCATATCCAGTTTCTCTGCTGACACAATCATTCAAAACAGGCAAATTCTGTGATGCTCCGGCTATGTATCTCAATCAGTTTACCACCCGTGATGGTTCCATGGTTTTCCTGAGAAATAGCACACCTGCTCATGTACTAGAAAATTTTGGTGTTTTTGCTCAAATGATACTTGACACTTAAATTTTCTTTTCAGGTGGTAATGAAAGAAAGGGTGCTGATGGTAGTCCCTCCAAGGTAAGTGAAAAATCAGTTGATACCATGTTATGTATGAATTGATAAA
Source organism: Hetaerina titia (assembly GCA_037158775.1). Taxonomy (NCBI): domain Eukaryota; kingdom Metazoa; phylum Arthropoda; class Insecta; order Odonata; family Calopterygidae; genus Hetaerina; species Hetaerina titia. The sequence continues at coordinate 66,331,727 of CM073779.1, read as the reverse complement.
TCATTTAATTAAAGTGAATTCCATTTATGATAGGATCAAGATAGGGCAGACATAGATACAATTACGGCTGATATGGAATCAGCCGAAATCAAAGATGGAGGTACTGATGAGCAGAAATGGAGTGGTGAAAATGTTGATGAGCAATTACTGAGGTCCAAGGCTGATAGCAATCAAAAAAGTGATGAATTCATTTATGAAGAACTTAGAAAAATTTGTCGGCCAACCAGTGAGTTCAAGAAATTCACCAGGAGCTTAGACTTAGGTGCTGGGTAAGTTTTATTATCATTTTTGTATTTTGTTTTCCATGAAGTGCTGTATTTTGTTTCATGATGTGAGTACCATTTTCCTTGATGTCTTCATTGTAATAAATAATGAATGGCTTCTTCCAGCTAGAATTAAAAGTAATGGACCAGTAACACTGTGGTAAATAAAAAGAAGTTGACTATAAGTAACTCTTGTACTGTGATAACGTTAAAAACAAAATTATAATGGTCCACTTAAGGCATTGATTGCAAAAATGTGTATCTTATTTACCGTGATTTTCATCACTTAAAATTGGAAGGCTTGTTCTGATTATCACTTCAATTCAAAAGTATTGAGGCCAAATGAAGCCCCTGCATTCCCTTATAGAAATATAAGAAATTTGTAATGAAGAAAAGTCACAGTAAAGCACCTGTGAGTCTTCATTGTGAATTTTTTTGTATTTTGTATGCACAGAAGTCTGTCATCCTCATTTTGCACAAGATACATTTCCCAAGGTGATCATTGTTTATGTACTATAGGGAAACTCACATATACTCTTGAAGAATGAACACTCGCAAAGACAAATGAAGACTTGATTTGATTTGCAGCCTACAAAACCTTTGAATCAATCTCTTATGTTATGGCCATATACCTTTACCTTACCTCTATAGCAATTTTGAGTATTAGAGCTGTGTAAACTGGAGTAAACAAATCCAAATGTATTTAGTTTTATGAAGTATTTTATTTAATCATTAGGTTCAGAAACTAAGGATTTAAATCTTGTCATAGTCCTGAATGGTGTGTTGTCTTTATTATTATAAAATACTCTAGGTCTGATTTGATGTTACCAATTGATGTTTCTTAAAAACTTAAGTCTACTACTTTTTTTTATTTTAGAGCATCTGGAACTGTATTTATTGCCACAGATGAAGAAACAAGTCAGCGTGTAGCAATAAAAGACATAGATATGATGAAACAACAAAAGAAAGAATTGATACTCAATGAAATAAGAGTTATGAAGGATTTCAACCATGAAAATTTAGTCAACTTTCTTGATGCCTATCTTGTTGACAATCATCTGTATGTAAGTATAAACATATAGTTTCAGATATGCTTCACCAAACATCTAGAAAAACTTCTCTGATTACTTGAATATTGAAGAAAAAATTAGATATTATGGTAATTTGGGAAATGGATGACTTGTTTTTTTGTTGTTCTTTGGTGTTTACTGTTAACTGGTGGTATGATTTTGTAATTGCATTATATCAGTTGAGGTTGAGGCAGGACCCACACAGTTTTGTACTTGTGCTGTTATGATAGCATGAGATCAAATACTGTTATACAAATTCCTATCAATTAATTCATCAAATTCTCATGGTACTTTTGTACATATGTACAAAAGTACCATGAGAATTCACACACACTTGTGAATTTACACATTAATGATCGGGAGTGTATGCCCTTCAGTTGGAATTGTCTTCTGCATTCATTGGATAGCACTGCACATGTGATTGCATGCCTTTATGTAATTTTTCAATTATGGTTTTCCTTGCTGTGCATGCCCTTTGCTGGATTTGGTTCATTGCACAAACAAAAGTACAAAAATCAACAAATCAATGTGTATGCAGGTATTTGAAAGAATCTCCTCCCAAAAATGTGAATAAAGAATAAGAACTGTGGAAAGTGCATTTGCATTCCTGAAATTATTGCTTTCGTCCAAAATCAAGCAAGACGGTCACAATAAATAATAATATATCTGCGGAATTTCTTATGAGTTAAAGGAAAAAGGAAAGAAATTTTTTTTGGACTTTTCCATAGCCCTTATACGTTAGGCATCTGGACATAAGGTTTCATTAGATCAGTGTTGATCCTTAGCCTGAAAAAGAGTAAATCAGGAGTATGGCAGGGGTAAAGAACCTTGAGTTGCTTGCATCAAAGGCAGTCTAGAGATTCATAAATGGAAGGTTGCATAACAGCAAATTACTGACACAGTGAAGATCTCTTTGGCTCAGAAAAGGGAGGGGAGCAGTAATGAGGACGATAACACAGGCCAACAGTGCTTTTGGTGCCGGAGCTTTTAATGTTGATTTAAAGAACAATTGGGGTGCTGAATCCAATTATGACACTAGTTTTTTCCTATCAGCTATAGTATATGTGTTGTTACTTACGTAAAAAAATCTTCTACATGATGATATGGGAATATTATATTAATAACACAGGCCAACAGTGGTTTTGGTGCCGGAGCTTTTAATGCTGATTTAAAGAACAATTGGGGTGCTGAATCCAATTATGACACTAGTTTTTTTTCCTATCAGCTATAGTTTTCAAGATATAGATATGTTGTTACTTATGTAAAAAAATCTTCTACATGATGATATGGGAATATTATATTAATAATTATCTCATTGGCCTACAATATAGAAATACACATAAAACTTATTGACAGTTTATTGAAAATAAAAGGAACACCGCAGAGTGGTTATGAATTAGTATACTTATAGTTTTATTTAACTTTGAAAATTATTTTCCGGAATATATCAAATATTAAAACAACTAATCATAAGATGTGCCATATCTAAAAAAGTAGAGCTGTTAAATAAAAACGGATTTCATATTTGGATTCTATTATAATAGAAAAGTATGTAGAATGCTGCTGGGATGTCATTTTGTACTTTGGTGATATTGAAATGGCAAGATTGGTGGGATAGAAAGCCCCATTCGAAAACTTTATATATCAGGCATGTGCTCAAATGTCTCCTTTCTTTGATGCTAATTATTTTCCTGCATGTATCTGACTCTGGATAAAAGGAAATAACACTTTCCATCGATTATTGGAGTTTTCCCTTCCCATTCCTGTATGCACTGCGATAGGGATAAGGAAACAAGCTCATACATTTTGCACAATTGCGTATTGAATTTCACCAGACCCCTCTTTTATCTTTGACACTGCCCAACAGTTGAATAACACTAAGATTTTCGTGCTGTCAACATTGTCCCACATAAATTTTTTTCTGTTGATTATGTTATGGTTTCCGCATTCAATTTCACTATGGAAAACCTTCTGGTTCTAATCTTTCTGAGTGATATTGGTGATGATCCCATTCATTTCACATCATTAAGGATCATCTGGTTGGGTCAGTCATATCATGTCAGATGTAGCCACCCTCAAGTCTGGCCAAAGTCAGTCTGTCAGTTGACTTGGTCAGATCTGCATTCAGTGTAGTCTTGGCCTAAAATTCCAAAAGATTTTATTTTCTAAAGCAAAAAATGAAATACCAACATTTCAGTGTGTTAAATATAAAGGTTTGATATATCATTTGAAATTTTTCAAATAAAATTACATGGTGTTTCAGAAAGTTGCATTTTAAACATTGTTCTGTTTTTGAAACAATTAAAAGTATTTAAAGTTGATTAAAAGTATATTTATATGCATTTAGAAGAGGTTGCTGCAGAAGTGATTTTTACTACTTCTGTGTTAATTAAAAGTTATTTTTCTTGATGACAGTGCATAGTTGTTTATTGATGAAAATTTCATTTTGGATAGACATAAAAAACTATTTTTCAGAGAAACTGGAAGCAGTGCTGTCAAAAATGGTTTGATAATTTGTTGAATGGATAAGGAAATGAGCATAAAAAATTAAATAGCCTTGTATCCCTCCTGCCTGCTATGGTGTTTTGCAATACTTCCTTCAGCTTTGTTCTCATGTCATATACCTTCTCAAGATCAGCAAAGTGCAATGGCTTTCTGACTGGGTTCTATATTCTTTTCTAATAATGTTTTTATTACTGCTCCCTTCACTTTTCTAAACCCATTATGGCACCTCTCAGAAATTGCCTTCAAAAGGAAACTTGTTGGTGCTAACCTTTGTTTTTAGTGAATGTGGACTATGAGGAAGTCTATATTATTACCTAAGAATTTGCAGTAGAATGAAAACCTGGTAATGATTCTCATTTTATCCGTCTTATTTGTTCATTCAAGGCTGTTATGGAGCTGTTAGATGGTGGCCCATTGACTGATGTAGTTACGGAAACAGTAATGAAAGAGGGCCAGATAGCTGCTGTTTGTAAGGAGGTTCTTAAAGCTATAAGTTTTCTTCATTCTAAGGTAATTTGTTTTTTCAAGTTAATGTATTTTTTATTTTAAGATATTTTTAAAATTTACGAATTCCAATGTCTCATTCTAAAGTTTCCCAAGTATTCAGTATGATGTTAGCTAAAAGTCCAACCTGACCTATCAAATCATGAATATTTATAATTTTTTATGCTTGAAGTTTTTTGTCAAAGACAGATGAAATTGGGGTCCATAATAAATTTTGATTAGTCTTTTTTGAATTAATTTGTACATGTATCTGATGTATCCAGTTATTAAGGAAAAAATAGTGAAAATTTAAGAGTAGGAGTGAATAATGGGTGCAGAGATGGTAAAGAAGAAAGAGGATAATTTTCTATTTGATTAAATAAAAGTATTGCTAACTTTATATTCATTGTTATGAACTGATCAAACAATTATCAGAACAAACTGGCTATTCATAACTAGAAACTGCCCGAGTGTCCAGGTCCCAAAACCAATTAGGCTGTGTGCTTCATTTTCAATGCAGAAACATTAAAGCTCACGGAGCCAAAAAGTAATTAACACAACACATGCATTTCATGTTAACTTTTTTGAAGCATGTAAAATCTTTTTGATGAGCCTGATGTTTTTATGCCTGTGATAAAAAATATTGTTATTATTTTGGTTTTGCCAAGATAGAATATTATTATTCTTCTAGGTATAAAAGTGGAAAAGATAATGGAAGCCATGTCAAGAACTGAATCATACCCAAACCCCAACACTAGTTACATTTTGAGTCATCTAGACATTTTAAGTACTTCCAATGTCTGCTTCTGTTTTGCTCTCAAACATAAAAAAGCCATATTATATAAACCACATCTATGAATCTGGTGCTTGATTTCACTGATTAAGGTAGAACCCTCCTTTTATAAAGCTATATAGCACATGAAGTTTATATACCTTGTGAAGAGAGACCAGTTTGTTTATTCTGCCACCATAGGTTTTCCAGAAAGTTTAATGCACAGTTAAATCACAGCTTTAATTTAGATGGGAGTCTCTTATGCTACACATAAGTTAGACCCAGTAACCTCCAGTGAGCATGGAAACAGCACACTTTCCATGTACATGGCATCAATTTTTGGCTTCAATTCACTGTGAAGCTCACTCTCTTGCTGTTGTGTTTTTTTGTGACAGGACTTTTAGTGTCAATTGCCCTTTTTGTCTTCTTACCCATATATGGATTTTTCTTGCTGTAAACTTAGTGCATGAACTTCTGAGTTGTGCTGGGTGAAGCTAATAAAAGTATTTATTTTAAATGGTGTTAATTGTTTTGTCACTCTGAAAGATATGCTGTTAATTTTTGAACAGGGAATCATTCACCGTGACATAAAATCTGACAATGTTCTTTTGGGAATGGATGGGACTGTGAAGGTGACTGATTTTGGATTTTGTGCTAATATTGTTGGTGATGAGAAAAGGAAAACTTTCGTAGGAACCCCATATTGGATGGCTCCCGAGGTAAGTTGTAGATTCCAGCAATTTCTCCTCATATTTTTTGCATAACATAATATAAGAAGCCATTTGGAATTCCATTTTGGGCTTGGTCCTTACTAGATGGCCAGTTGGCTTACTATGGTGGACTCAATAATAGTAATACATTTGTTTGTTGTATTCATGCACCAGTCTTTGAAAGGGGACAATATTTTGCATATGATTACAGGTTGTGACACGAAAGCTGTATGGGAAAAAAGTAGACATATGGTCCCTAGGAATCATGGCTATAGAAATGATTGAAGGGGAGCCGCCATATTTGAAGGAATTACCCTTCAGGGCCATGTATCTTATAGCTGCAAATGGCAGGCCTCAAATCCCCCGATGGTTAACGCTGTCTCCCAACTTCCAAGTAAGTGATCTTAATGAGTGATATGCAAGAGTAGTAGCATTTGATGGTAATTTTCTAGGAATGTATTCATAATATGCATCCTGTGATTTATGCTTTAACTTTAAATGAATATAAATAAATACAACCTTCACACTAGGAGTTCACGTGAAATTTGTTTTAGTGGAATATGAGATTGTCATTTTTCTAAAGAGGACAGTTTTCCGCTTGTTGCAGGCTTAGTCATTAGCACAAGGAGATACACCACCATTAAATGGTTGAAAAAAAGGGTATCATAAAACAATATTTGGCTAAAATTGCACAAATACAATTGCTTACAAATAATGAAATACCATCGACACATATTATACATATATAAATATATATATATACATGATTCTTTAAATCTTCACTTAAATCAGCATATATTCACAAAACATGTACCCACTCTTTTTGTCTGTTACTCATTCTTTTCCATTATTGCATAATTTTCAACATTTCCAATTGCCTCATTTAAAATCAATTCAGAATTTTCTTTGCACAGACTGCAATTGGTCAAAACTTCTAAATTTACTAGAATTTTCCTTTATCAATCTTTTTTCTGGCACCTTTTTTTTAATGCTTAATAATAATAATTACTGATAATGAAGCCTCTCTACTGTGGTCTTACGTGTATGTTTTGTCTAAAAATGTGTTCAATAAGCTCATATCTTCTTTCATATATATTTATCACAAGAATTCTTCCTCCTCCTCCTCTTCATTAGTTGTTTGATCTGTTCAATTTGATCTTAATAATTATTGTACTGCAATAAAAATTCTATTTTCTCATCTCTACATGTATTATATATAAATATAAATTTGGGTAGAATATGTTGAGGTAATTCTGTATATCTTTTGTTGTATCTTTTTTAGGGTCAGATGCCATCTAATTGGATGAAATGAGTTATTTTAAGAGATAATTGCAAAGGTTTTTTGGTTTATCTGATTGAAGGTTTATTTATATCTTTAGAAGTTAAATTATATAATCTATGAAGTATATCGTAAATTTAGCTGTTATTAATGGTAATTGATAAAATATTCTCCTTGTTTTTTAGGACTTCTTGGATAAGTGTTTACAGGTAGATGTTAACCAAAGAGCTTCAGCTGACCAATTGCTGAAGCATAAATTCCTTCAAAACTGCATGAGGTTGGAAACATTGACTCCCCTTATTCAAGCTGCTCAAAAAATCCTGAGGAAAGCCATGTAACTGGAAAATTTTATTACTGCATTGGTTAGAATTGTGAGGGGTTATTTTAATGCTTGGAATATTTTTTAAAAGAATCTAGATTGGATATATTTTGAAAGATCTTCCAAGCATCAGTGTTCCTATTAATGCAAACACCTTAAGCAAAAAACTTCAAGGTCATAGTGATATCTTTTCCAAAACACATTTTTATGCTTAATGCTTGTCTCAATTGTCACTAGCCGTGAATAGGTAAAAAGTTTCAAATTGTATGGATTAATTTCATGTGTATTTTCTAGTGATGTATTTTTATAATGAATCATTGAATATAATCCCCTTTTTATAATTTTAGAAACTTATTTGATCAGATAACTTGGTCTGGAGTATTTTAAAAGAACTTCAAATATGTTTTAGAGTTTTAAAACTTACAAAAAGTATTAATATTCTCTAATGGGGCCAAAAATAAGATATACAGGTGAACTATTGCTGTTGACTTGTGATTTTTGTATGTCAGAAGCACAAGAATTCATGTTCTAACTAGTTGAAAGATTGTTATGATTATTTTGCAATATTTTTATTTCATAAGATAATCTCGTATAAACTGATTTCATTGTGATCTTAAAGTAATATTTTACACACACTGTGCCAAAATGTCAAAGCAATTATATGCATGCATTTTTTGCATTTGAATAATGTTTATGGACTTTATAATATACCAGTTTTTTCAAAGAATTAGGAAAACTACACTCAAGTGTAAGCCAATTAGGAAATTTTACTGCTGATTCTTTAGTGCCAACTTATCAGAACGTTAGAACATAGTAGTCCAGTGGGTAGAGCACTGGAATACTAACCGGAGGGCCCAGGAATACCTACCTCTGGGCACCCTTAGCTTCACCTAAGCTGTATGATTTTTTTAGGTACCACATCTTCCTGGCAAACCACAGGCCACAGGGAAAGGAGCTAGCTCCCCTACCCTGATGTATGAATTTCACAAGTTGTACAGGGCTTAGTACTAATGAGCTCCACTCTCACCTAAAAAAACCTTCAGGTTGAAAACTGTGTCACAGTATCAGAATGTGTATTATATATGCCTTAAATCAATAGTGCGATCAACTAAATGAAATATTATAGAATGTTCTCTTATATTTTTTGATGATTCCAGCAAGTTTTCCTAGTTGCTATTTTTGTATGCAATGTATAAATATTCAATGTGCCAACAACAATCTGACCAACATTTGTTTGTGTCATTTGTTGTGCCTTACATTTATATTTGCAGGTGTATTCAAAAGCAAGTTGAAATCTGAATGGTATTTGGCTATCTTTCAGTGAATTTAAGACTAAAGTTTGTTATTTTAATATTGTATGTTTTGAGTATGATACAGTTTTGATTTACCCAATCCAGAATGGATTTTGTTTTTCGTTGGCAAGTGGTGAAGTTCCTATTTGAATCAGCCTATTCCTATTAAATTGGAATAGATAACATTTAATCAAATGGTTTTGTATTTTCCAAATTTTTTATCAGCTTTCATAAATTTTGTTTCAGAACTAGATAAATATTTGTCCATAGCCTCCATTATATGTGCAGATTTTTGATACTGTAGAATCATTTGGATATTTCACAGTTAAAAAATTAAAATATTTTTATAGCCATATTTTGTTGAAATATAAGCAAATTTGCTGTGAGAAGAGATAATTTTTAAGTATGCACTTCGGTGTCATTTTTATGAAAAAAATCAATGTGCAATATTTTCCTATCGTCATTCCAGTAGCTGGTGGCACCTTGGAAACTGGTATGCATTAAAGTCGCCCACATTTTAACTGTTGTTAAAACTTTGTATTTTCATGCATGTAAATTTTTATTGAAATATAAGCTTTATTGATGAATCTTTGCATATTCATTTGCAGGAAAAAAAGAGTTCAAAATGGAAGTTGTTAAAACACAATGATGATGAATCATCGGGTTCACAAAAAGAAATCACTGCTGTAAAAATCAACAATGTTATGTAAATCAATCCGACATCCGATCAATCAATCCCTTTCATGAGTTATTTAATTAACTATCTACAACTAATGGCAAGTTTCTGCGACATTGTTATTTTATTGTGTGGACTTCAGTTTTTCAGGCTCTCCATTTGGCTTTTTTATGAGAAGTTGGATTAGGCAGCATTCTCCTGATGGCAGTTCCTTGAAAAGAATGATGTGTAGAGGCATCATACTTTTTTGTATGCTGAAGACAATATGGTGCCCATTCCTAGGGTAATTTCCCATTTTAATTTTGTGGAATGAGTAAACAGGATAATGAGTACTTGATTTCTCAAGAAGCAAAATGTGACTTTAGAATCCAAGTACTAATTAAACACTGCATCCAAAATACTGGACAATAATTGTTGTAAGGTACCAAGGAACTGTCATCCTGCCTCATCCCTAATTCTCATCAAGCAGCATTCAAGATAGCTTGAAAAATGGTCACCACAAAAACTGTAGATTAGTCTCTTCAAGGCAACTTTCTGGGGAATTAAATAATAATAGCCCAACAAAGAGTTAATGGCACAGTGGGAAAAATGACATTCAATATGACAAGTATAACTTCTTCCCTCATATTTATATAATGAAATGGTTCATAATTCTCAGCAAAAGCATCAATATTTATGAAGGCTGCACTTCTTTCATGCTCGACAAGTAAATGCAAGCATGATCAAAAGAATTTCAGGATTACATCATTTTAAAGATTCATAAAGAATGATTGAACTCTTATGAATTTTTTATTGGACCCAAGAAAACTATACATGGATATCAAATTAACCAACTCACTAAATGCAAAAAAGATCAAACAATGAAAGGAAATTGAATGTCAGTACACTTTTTGTTCCACCAATATTAATGTATTCACTTGCAGTCCGATTGATCTGAGGGTCTACTTTGAAGCTAGGTACTCTACATTTTTTCCAGATGATTTTAACTGAATAATACATGTCAAATAGCCAGTGGAAAAATTTTAAAACTTGATATTAGTTAACTGATTAATTCAGTAATACCATTGCAGCCAATTCAAAGAAGTTAATTTCAAAAATTGAGAAAATCTTTGAGAAAAATTACAAAAATATAAAAGTTTCAGTGGAAATCAATAAATCAACTCATATTGGTGCAAATAAGCTGCCTCTTAGTGTTTGGCTACATGATAATGCAACATGATACTAGTTTTTAATTGATAAAAAGCAAATAATTAACCATCATTCACTATAATAATTGCCACCTTGATTACTCTGTGAAAGGCCCAGAATTCTGTAAAAAAATATTTTTTTAAAAATATATAATTCATTAACACTACAAGACAAAAATAGATGAATCTGTGAAAAAGAGAAATTATCTTTCCTTTTTATCCATTACCAATTTTCTCCTACTTTTTGAACAAGTTTATTCGGCCTAAAAAACTATACACTGGACCACAAAATTCTCTGAGCCAGCCTTGACAACATTAAAATACCCAAAAATAAATATTTTTTTGAATTCATAGTGCAACAAAACATTGAGCAGTGTGAAAAACTAAACACATATATTTAGCTACCACAAGTAGCTTTTAAAACATTGAAATAGATATCTATAGAAAAATTAAAACTTCCCTTAACAAAACTAAAAATTTCAAATCTTCAACAAGAGTTTCTGTCTAATAAATCCTTGTCCAACCTAGTCAACTAGCTTTTATATCACAGTTACGTACTCAGATCCTATGTAAATCAATCGTTTATTTATGGCACTACTTTTACCTCAACAGCTAGGTACCTCATATGTGCATTATGTAACAGCAAAAATTATTGTATTTTGTCACTAGATCCTTATTTGAGCATAAGTTATCAAGAGGGTGATGTATTAGGGTGTATTTGACTTCATATAACTGCATCAGAAAATTCTTCTACAGCCTTCCAAATATAAGTGCTGAACGAGATGGTAGATATGCCTAAAAGGAATAAGGAACAAAAAATATTTCAAATCGCACAGCATTCATTAAAGTTATAGTTACCCTAGCCAAGTTGACGTAAACTATATCATATCTTTGTGCATATATTATAAACTAATGAATAATGTAAAAAATTCTAAGGACTAACCCATAAATGGGTTTGGCATGCATGGTGAAGGATACAGTTCTAGCCACGGTGGCACCATAAATACAATAAGGCATCTTACATTCTGTTAATAAAAAGAATAATTCACCTGCATCGAATATTTGCGACTTGAAAATGGCTCATCAGAAGTATGATGATGGACACTATGGTCAACCCTTTTATGGCCACCAAAGCGCTCCTCATCAGAATCAAGGATCACTTGGTATACTCCGGGAACATTCACACCAATCCTATAATTTGTAAAGCTTTTGCTATGGTGGAAATTGAACACAAACAGCAGCTCTGCCCTCTCAAATGCAATAACTTTGTCCTCTTCATGCTTCCAGCTCACATAACCCTGGAAATAAGGGAAAATGAGTTTTTTAACTGGTAAGAATGCTTTAATGCCTGAAGAATTATTTTTGGCCATGAAATGTGTACTCACTGGATCACTGTGCAACCATCCACATTTTTCCTCAAGAGCATTCATGGCAGCATCAAAAGCGGCCAGAAATTTGTACTTCAGGAGTTCATCATCCACCAAATTCCACTGGCGTCTGGCATAGTGGTATGAGTCATTGTTTCCAATTCGAGGGAAATCTAACCATTCTGGGTGACCAAATTCATTTCCTAAAGTCAAAACAAAAGTTCCAAATGCTTATTTGTCTACGGGTTTTTCATTTTTATGAATTTCATCATTAAATCCATGAATATAGCAATTTGAGAGAAATGAACTTGGTCCATTTTACATCCATCACAACTATTTTTAATGCTGCCTCTTGGTGCAAGTCATGGTATGCTAAATCATATCATTACCAATTTAAGTTATTGGTGTACATGGATAAACAATGAAGAAATATATTAGCAATTTCCCTTCATTTCAACTATACCCTTTCAAGAATACACGAAATCCCCAAATTACATGCATTCAAAAATACATAAACCCATCAGAACAGGGAGATAATTACCTAAATTGATGCCTATTTTAACTACCTTTAGAAATCCTACTTTCTGGATGACTTGTAAAACTTGGAGAGGTGCTGGGAAAAGGCCAATCAAGCTAAAAGGAGATTATGTTGAAAACTAAATCTACCCAAAATAATTTTTGTATCTTTACTCCTCAAGAACTTGAGCATGGGAGCACTGATCATACATTACCTCATAGAACTTGAATTATGTTATGTTCCTAACTACTTATGATAATTGACGTTTTTATAAATCAAACCTTGCTTTTCCACATAAACTTTTTATTCTCACGACCCAGGTTTCGTTATAGCATAACATCATCAGGTTAAACGAAACGAGTTAAACATCAGTATAACAAAACCTGGGTCGTGAGAATAAAAAGTTTATGCGGATAAGCAAAGTGGTTTGATTTATAAAAATGTCAATATGAAGATTTTCCACCAAGTTACGCCAGAAACTGTTTTATTTACTTATGATAAATAATTTGTCCATATAACTTATTCTTGGGATATATATTTCAATAAATTACCACCGACAGACTTCTCTATTTGTGATTACTATTATACTACACATTTTATTGAGGAAAGTGCAGCAAGACTCAAGTTTTTTCCCTTGAATGTTTAATCACACATCAAATGTCAATCCAGTTGCAACCACCACTACCTTTTTCAGTATATGCTGTAAACTGAAACTGATTATTTTTTCAATTTTTCACATAAATTAATTTATTGCTGTGGCAAAAATTCAATTTAAGGAAAATGAAAGACTGTTAAAAGATCTACATTCAATACTTTATGTTGGAAAAAGTTTCCGAATTTTTGATTCAATAAAATTGAAATTATGAATGAAATCTGCACTTTGCAAATGACTAAGGGATTTTACCTAAGCTTCAAAGAGCCATATTTCATAAATCACTTTATATAAGAAGCTATAATTTTAAAGAGTTCCTGTCATTAATAAGATGTAACCACAATATGTACCATGACTTTGATGACTATTTGCTCTAATTGAATTATATCATTGAATGGCTAGGAGTGACACCACTACTGTGAGTATATATACAATATCCTGCAATCTCACTTGGTCCAAGATATTCTATTCCAAAATTAATTTGAATGGAGGAGAAATCATGTAAATGACAAATCCTTGTTCATCATTTGCATCAGTCATGAAATAAAAACAAACTCCTTTTCACCCCTGCAACACATTTTTTGAAAGTAAGAAACAATGACATGTACCTAACAATAATGAAAGTCAACAGAAAAGGAACATGATGCCATTTAATTACACCTTGTTATTCCTCGAAAGAGCACTTCATTAAGTTTTAGGCATGGAGTCTCTCTTATGATTTTCAGTAAATTTTCTTATGTAAATTGGCATGTACTCCCAATGTAACCAAGTCACTCAGTTAAATATCTTTTCCAAGTTCTTAAGACATCACTATGGCTCCAGCCTTTGGCTTTGTACACAGTTTTCAGTTATACCTTCCCATTATAAACATAACATTAGGTACACTCAATAGAATGCTGTTGTGATTTTTACAGCAAGCATCTTCAGGAATACTCCTGAAGATGCTTGCTGCAAAGTGCAAGAAACATTGAGCCTAAATATGCTCCACATAGAGCCAACCTCAAGACACCACCAGATCATCTACTATTTGCTTTGGAAGTCTACAATCCACTCAATATGACAGTTTACATCAACTTTATTGCAAGCATGAAAGAATGATTGTCACAAAAGTATATGAAGTTCAGTTGAATTGCACATACTAAGGCTCAATCTAAAAACTTGTGGAAAAAGTAGTGAAAAGCAAAATTTAAGAACATTATTCTGATTTCCCAGAGAGAAATTGACCCTCCATTGCCCTATCATTTCAAATGTATAATACCTAATAAAGCATAAACACAGTTATCAACTCTAAGGTCGGTTTGGTAGGTGATGATAAGAGTTCACCCAGTACTAAGCCCTATACGGCACGTGAAATTCGCACATCAGGGTAGGGGGGCCAGTTCCTTTCCTTATGCTAGTTATGGTTTCCCAGAAAGAAATGGTACACGAAAAATCACATAGCTAGGGGTGAGCTGCAGGGGCCTAGAGAGGCTTACCCAAAAATCGAATCCCGACTCCCTCCCCCAGTCATTAGTCCAACAGTCTACCTCTGGACTATTGCGACCCACATATACCTAATACTTCATATGAAAACCTGAAGTCATTTAAGCAAAGAATAATTGGCATTTTTGCCAAAAAAATACTCACCCATAAAATTCAAATATGCTTCACCACCCAGGCCATGTGTAATAAGACGAATCATTTTGTGGAGGGCAAGGCCTCGGTCAATGATGTCCGAGGGTGGTGACAGGACAGACATGTGTGTATACATCTCCTTGTCCATAAGCCAAAATGCTATAGTTTTATCACCAACAAGTGCCTGAATTAAAAATTCCCCAACATTGTAGATATTTCCCATTCAATAAAGAAACAGTTTAGCAAAACATCTACAACTTAGCTCACAATAATAATAAAAAAGGATGCCAGTTTAAACTAAAACATCATTAGAACCACCAAGTTATAAGATAATCAAAATGATTCATGTGGTAAGAAAACTTATTAACTAAGTTAATGAATGCAATAATTTCAGAGTGTAAAAATCATTCGCATTGACCAGGATTCGGTCAAGGCGAATGATTTTTATACTCCGAAATTGTTGCAATGAAATGCATGTTAATGAATGACTCCCTTAAAAGTTACTATTGCGGCATCTCCCGCAGTTTCTTGAAAATTGTTTAAGTAAATCAATATTGACTTAGTTAATTAAAATTAAGCATATTAATTGTATTATGAAGGTACTTGAAAAAACCGGTGGCAGTAAGAAAGATTAATACCATAAAATATCAGAAGTTAGAATGATTTCTATACTTTTAAAAATTGATATTTTTTCAATTACAATGACATTCAGACTTAATTATGATAAAATTAAATTTAGCTCCAAAGTATATTTCACAATTTTCACAAATGAAGCATCCTAATTGTGTTCAATCAATTCTTATGAAAACAGAAGATAAGATCACAAATCATTCATGGTAAAAAAATATTGCACTGATGTTTTGTACATTAATGATGCTGCAATGACCCCCAATGATAATTCACTGTCACCTGGTCATGTGATTCTGCATATGCCACGGTCTTTTCCATCCACCTGCGGTTTGTAAGGGTGTGCACTATGTTTCCCATGTCCCACTCGTCATCCTTCACTTCCTTTAGAAGTTTAATCCATTTGTCGGGTATAGCCATTCCAAGTCTATAATCAAATCCAACTCCGCCTTCAGAAACAGGGCGACACATCCCAGGCATACCCGAAACATCCTTAAAATCAGTTAAATCACCAAAATTAAACATATTCAACAAAACAAAATCACGGTTAAATATTTTCATGAGAAGCCTCATGTAACCTTTTGTAAATCTGAATAAGTGCATGGAGTAAATGTGACTCAATAAATACATCATTACACCATTCTTTAGCATACCTAGAACATTGAAAGATACAACTGAAATTTAGATTGCATCCTGAGTAAAATACACATAATAATAGGGGAATTTTGAAACAAAATTATCAAATTTTAACATATGAAATAATATTTTGTCTATATTTTTAAAATCTAACTATACGTGAACTGAAAAGAAAATGAAAATAATTCTAAGTCAGTGATATGTTGATTTGGAATTTCTTCTCACAACACATGTGTACGTTTGAAATTAACCACATCCATTTATACACAAACTAATTTTTTCAAAGGATATTCTAATGAATAAGTTTTGGCTTCTCAAAGAAAGTAGAGGGTCAGCAGTAAAACTCCACACAGAGAGTACGAAGTCATCATATAACCAATACAAACAAACCAAGCACATCAAAGGACCACATGAAACTTAGCAGTTGTGCACACAAATAGGTTGGCCACCCTTTGCAAGATTTCAGTCCCTGGGGGGATCAGAGTAGATCAGAGAGTAAATAATCCATCCATTAAATAGTACGCAAATTTACGGACACCTTGGTCATTTTGTTGAGTTTTGTTTGCGAAAATCACTTTCTCCTTCTCACAAATTTTATCTTGTAATGGTGTCGCATTGCAATTGCTTTCCGTTTATCTAATGAGAAGCAACCATTCAGTATCATTGAGAATACGTAACCATTGCATAGATACTCTTGTCACTCTATTTGAAGCATCTATCACTTAAGTCTTGTCCATAATCTTGAAAATCAGGGCAATTGTTGATTTCGAGCGATTGTTGATGTGCACACCAGATCATTCATGCTCACATCTTTTCCCAATTTTCAATGATTTTACTTTTCATTTTTACTGCAATTTTTTATTTTTGATCTCTTATGGCTTTCGTCTTCAGGATTTTTATTCAGGGTCAATTTCAAAACTATGCACAAAATATTATTGAATTTCACACAAAAAATCACTAATTACATGTTTGAACACAAGTTTGGAAAAATGTGTGATCACTAGCAATGGTGGGAGATTGGAATGGTGCAGTGGCCAATGTACTAACATCCCACCAAAAGGCACCGGGTTCAAACCCTGGACCCAGCAGATATTTTTCAGTGGTATTCCAATCCCTACTTGAGGTGCTTTGTGGAGATCACTTTGAGTGAGTACACCATCCGATGGATGGGATGGTTAAACTTTGGACCCCTTGGCACCTTTTGCTAAGAGTAGGCTAATGCCGATGGGTTTATCTCAACTCTTCATCCTTTCCCATCTATCCCTAATGGTGCAAATGACCTTAGCTGTCGGTTGCCACCAGAGTTGCCAGAGAAGACAAACTGCAGTGACAGGTTCACAATGAATCCAGGAATTTTCCTTTCCTCGCCCCTTGTACGTGAAATGTTGCTCGTGGAGTGAGTCATTTTTGGGACCAAAATTTTGCTCATTATGCAAATTATTCACTGTACAAGGTGCTCGGTAAACGAGGTCACACTATAGTCTGTTGGCTCTACACAGGCAGTTAAACATGCTAGATAAGTTTACATGGCAACATTGACTTTGGCATTAGGTGTTAGGGTTTAGTTTTCACAAGAAAACGAAGAATTACACTCATTTGGAGATTACGGGGAAGAGAGTCCCAAACAATCTCCAGAGATGAGTGAATTTTATTTTGTAGAGCTAAGGAGGCCCTTCCCAAGTTTAATTAACAAGCAAGTTAAAAGAACATATAACCAATGAAGGATATCACTGTTATGACTTGCCATAAGTTCATTAAGGTTGTCCAGGAAAAAACTAAACACTTTGATGTGTATGTCCATGAAAAGTTTCGTAAAAATTTATCTGATTTCCTTTCATTCAGGATCAGAGAAAAGATTTCCATGCTGATGGAACAACTGAAGCCCAAAAACCCCTTCCTTGCAGTCTCCCCATTGAGTACTGGCACAATATGCTATTATATCACTTATATATCCTGATGGTCTCCTGAAGGAGTCATGCACATCAAGTATTTTATACTCTTATGTTATACTGTTTAATTATAATAAAGCCCAATAATGCATTCTATATTTTGCACAACTAGCACGACATGCATCCTGTGACATGACATACTTAAATTCATTCTGGCAGTTGTATAGGAGCCATATTATTGTAAATACATTTGAGGCAACAAAATGTTACAACATTAAACAAGGACACAGACAAGAAAAAGCAAAGCAAAATTTGAAAGGCTGGGAAAGACACACATTCTCAAGTATGAACAAACAACATTTTTGGCAAATTGAGCATGATTGACCAATTTACCAATTCTCAGGTCAACTGACTCAAATTCCAAGGAAGATAAAGGATTCTTTCATTTAAAATTTTGACATCATTGGAACAAATTCATTTGGCATGTCCCTAAAAATACCATATTCCCTGAGATCTATTGAAAAATCATACCTTCCCAATCAGCCAATTACATCAGTCCAGAATATTTACAAATACTACTGAAGACCTTGGTTTTTGTGCACATAGGCCAGAGCAGAGATACTGGTTGTAATTATTGCATATTATTCTAACTTATCAAGTAAATTCCATATCCACTTCTTTTCAGAATATTAGTTACTTACTGATAGCATCGTATTTATTTTATTCTATGGTAATGAATATGTGGACCATCTGTAGATTTTTTTCCCTTTATTTATGTAATACAAAACAAAAGATGGATGTTGAGGTGAGAGGAATTCAGAGTTTTTGATAATTTTGGATGAGCCATAATTAGAGAAATTATATGAATCGGAAAATTTTTGTGACCGCATAATCTGAGAAACTTCATGCATAACAATGCTAAATTACAGAATGTATATTTCATTCAACACATGCAATTTATTAGGGCAATTACTGGCCTTCTCTTGGTCTGATTTTTTATATACTTCCTTGTTTTTTTATTATGAAGTTTATATTAATTCTTATGACAAGAAGTTCAAAGGAAAATCCAATTTCTCTATCCTCTCGAAAAACAACTCCTGCTTTCCATTAAAAACCTTCTCACGCTCATTAAACTAAGTTAAGTTCATGAAGGGATGCCTATCTCAAAATTTGATTATGCTGTTTACTTTTCCAGATATTCAATTCAAACTCAATATTATTCTCAACACGCAGTTCTGCATTAAGAGGAACAAGTGACTGCAACAGATTTTTATATTGTATATTTATTTACATACTTCGTTGCAATTAGGCAATTTACCTGGTGGCAACGGTCCAGTGTGATCACTGGTCACTCTTACAATGCACATACATACACACACAAGAAGAACAGATATGAGACAAAATGCTCGTATATTCAATGACACTTTTAAGATTACCGACCTCTCCTTTACTATCACACAAGGATTAGGTGTACACCACACGAGTACATACTACGCACCGTCCATCGCCACACTTCGTCCGTAATCACGTATGTTCAATTTCATATACCGTTCAAAATCGCGTCCCGTTAACACATTATTCATAGCGCAAGTACATACGGTTTTATTTCTCACTCACACGTTTTTAAGGCGAGCATACACCTCGTTTTAAATTTATTTAATGAATAAGGTAAGGACTTAAAGATATCCTCAGGTAACTCATTCCATTCTTTTATTCCACGATTGAGGAAGGAGTTTTTTTTAATGTTTGTTTTGTGCCCTCTATGTTTTATTTTGAACTGATGGTCCTTCCGCCCAATGTAATTTGGTTTGTCTAATCTTTCTGAGAGCTCCTCCCACCCCTTCTCTTTATTTACTATCTTGAACATCCCACATAGCCTGTTCAGCTTCCTTCTGAGTCGGAGCGGTGTCCATCCTAGTGTCTCTAACATTTCTGTCACACTATCTGTCCTGTTATGTCTTCCTAGAGCGTACCTAGCTGCCTTTCTCTGTACTTTCTCAAGCTTATTTATATGCACCTTTACCATAGGGTCCCATACTGTTGTTGCGTACTCCATTATTGGTCTTACAACTGAAGTGTATGCTAATTCTTTAGTGGATTTGTTGCTCCCCTTAAGGTTCCTCATGACCCAGTGTAGAGTTTTAAAAGCCTTACCTGCCACCTTATCTATATGATGTCCCCATTCTAAGTTAGCTGTGAGATAGACACCTAAATATTTACATTTCTCAACTCTTACAAGATTTTCACCTAGCAAGTTATAATCTCTATTTTCCCTTCTCCTTTTCCTACTAAATGTTATTAGTTTACACTTTTTTGTGTTTACACCCATCTTATTATTAGTAATCCATTCCGATACTCTGTTTAGATCATCCTGTAATATATCACTATCCCTGTTGTCTTTTATTTTTCTATATATTATACAGTCATCTGCAAAGAGACGAATGTTACATTCTGCTTCCTTACCTATGTCATTGATATAGGATAGAAACAGTATCGGGCCCAGTACACTACCTTGGGGGACGCCCATCGTCACTATTGATTCTTGAGAATATTCTTCTCCTACCCTGACCCTTTGGGTTCTCTCCCTGAGAAACTCTTTTAACCAGGACTTAACTCTTGGGTCAATGTTCATCTGTCCTACTTTATTTAGTAACAGATCATGTGGGACCGTGTCAAAAGCTTTTTTAAAGTCAATTACAACTGCGTCTATTTCTCCTCCATCATCTATTACCTCAGCTATATCTTGACATAGGCCTAGTAATTGTGTTTCGCAGGAATAACCTTCCCTAAACCCATGTTGGTACCTAACCAACCAGTTATTTTTTTCCCAATAGTTGCGCATGTATCTAACTATTATTTTTTCGACTAATTTACAGACTACTGAGGTCAGACTTATAGGTCTGTAATTCTCAACCTTCGTTTTATCGCCTCCTTTAAATATTGGTATAACACTTGCTTTTTTCCAGTCTGAAGGTAATTTACTGTTGTTAATGGTGGCATAGAAAAGTGATCTAATGTATGGAACTATAGCCTCTGCTCCAAATTTTAAAGCATCGATTGATACATTATCAGGCCCAACTGATTTATTTTTTCTTTGATGGCGTATTAGTCTAGAGATTTCTATATCAGTGACCTTTATATACTCTGCATCGTTCGAAACGCAGTTCGTTAACATCCTGTTGTCCTTGTTAATGGGCCCGTCCACCTTACTGTTTTCGTTACTTTCCTTATAGGGTCTAGAATACCACTTATTTAGTTCTTCCGCTTTTCCCAGATCATCTAAAATCCTAGTTCCGTCTTCTTTCACAATCATGACTATGTCTTCCCGGTTATTCTTTTTCCTTCTTAGATATTTGTGGAATTTGTTTGTATTTTTCTTATCTAATATATTAACTAAAAACTTTTCTTGGGCTTTACGTTTTTCAAAATTTAAATCCATAATCAACTTTTTATATTTAATCAAGTTTTGGGAGGTTGTATTCCTACGTTTATATGATATCCTTACTTTCCTTTTTAATCTTCGTATTGATCGATTATAATATTCTGGGTCACTATTGTGGTTTATCATTTTTTTAGGGACAAAGTTCTCCAATCCCTCATGTAAAATACTTTTAAATGAATTCCATATTTGGTTCAAATTCGAACCTTGCCCTGCCCACCTTGGAAAATTTTCAGTCAACATAGTTTTGAACCCATTCGCGTCCCCCTTTTTATAAAGCCACACATACTTTTTTGCGAATCTCTTTGGGTTTGGTGGTGACCACTTTAGATCCATTGATAGTGCGGAGTGATCGCTCAGCCCGGGTATAATCTCGGTGGTAACATCTCTGTTATTGGGTCTTAAAAGAAAAACGTCAAGGACATTTCTTCCTCTAGTGGGTTTATTTACTAACTGCGTGAAACCTTCTTCATGGATTATTCTATTTGCAGCTGACTGGGCCCTCCCGCTCCCCGTCCCTTTACCGCCCCAGTCCACCCCCGGTAGGTTTAGGTCCCCCGCTATTAGGGTCCAACTGCCTGGTTTTTCCGAGCATAAATCCGCCAGGGCCTCAAGAGTGCTCAGGTCTTCATCTGGTTTCCTATATACTCCAATTATATTGAGTGATCTGCTATTTTCCGGATTAAGAATATTTACACTTAGGATTTCAAAGTCTTCTTTCGCCACTACCAAGTTACTCGAAAACCCCGTCTTAATACAGATGAAAACACCCCCTCCTCTGTCATTTCTATCCCTTCTGTACACAGTAAACCCCTCTGGAAAAATTTCACTTGAATATATATCTTCATTCAACCAAGATTCAGTACCTACAACACAATCTGGCTTACATGCCTCGAGTAATGTGTGAAATTCATGCTTTTTATTCCTGATGCTACGACAGTTAACCTGAAGAATCTTTAAGCCCTTACCTTTGTTAGATCTCCTGTTATGTGGAAACTCCAGCACCAATTTCTCTTTGCTGCACTCGAACTCCCCTAGACCGCCTTTAGCATTTTCCACCCTCCTGAGTCTCCATGGAACATTTTCTGGAGCCTCTGTAGACTTATCCTCGTTTGTAATTTCATTTGACGACGAGGCAACACCACTCGATCCTGACACTAGTTTTCCTTCTTATTCAAGAACACATTTATGACATTACACATTAACTCGCTTAATTTGTTGCTACCTCTCCTATTTAGGTGCAGTCCATCCCATCCTAAGTCCATATCACTTATCCAACAGTTCGGATCTACGAAGTATAATCCTTTTTTTTTGGCAAACCCAGTCCAGACCCTCGTTAATATACATAATTTTTCCCCATTTAACATCCCTCCTTTTTATTACACCACTCACTATTATCTTTGCTGTTCCAAATTTTTTCTTTGCAGCGGTACACAAGTCCCAAAATAGGCCCACTATATGATCAGCCGATTTCGATTTTATATCGTTCGTCCCAATGTGCAACAACACCACGTCCTCGTTTCTCGCATCGCTTAACCGCTCAATATGTCTCTCTAATTCTTCAATCCTCATTCCAGGAAAGCACTCCACCAATGCACCACCTTTTCTACTTTCCTCTCCTGCGAAACGGATCATGGAATCACCCACAACCCTTACATATCCGTCTAAAGCTTTAGGTCTGTCTTTCGAGAAATTTTTAATAACGTCTTCCCCCTTGTGGGTCGTGTTGTTTGAGCACACTTCCGTTCGGTCACTAATATTTTTGCCTCTCTCCTTCCGAGCCTCGTTCACTCCATTCCTCTGGTTTGCAGGCCTTTCCGGACCCCCGATGGGAGTTGTTTCCCTGGGTTTCTCCGTTCTCACCCAATCTTCCCCCCCGTGGCGGGGTGCTACCTGGTTTCTCTTCCCCTCCGTTACTGCCCCATTCTTCCTGGAATCTGGCCACCATGTGACGTTTCTCGAGGGCTTCCCTTCCTGAATAATCTGCTCGGAGGTCGCTCCAAATCCCCTACATTCCATCCTTATGTTCGTGAATATGTCGCTGCGGCGTCGGCCAACGTTAATGGTTTGCTTATTATCTTCTTTTTCGACGGAAGATTTGTTCAGTTGGCAATTTTTACTTACAGTCGACTTAAGAGTAGATAGTTCGTCTCTTAGGTTTGCGTTTTCTCTCCTTAGTTGGTCAATCACCATCGAAGCTGTTGAAAGCTCCTCTTCCAGTTTTGCTATTTGCATTTCCTTCTCATTCATCTTCTGCGCGCCGCTTTTCGATTCGCAGCCAGCGCAATTCCATCCCTCTTTCACACAATCTTCCATGCTGCATCCAGAACATCTGAAGTGGAACCAATCGCCGCATTCTCCACATTGGGCCCCGTTCCTCAGCTTTCTGTTGCATACCGAGCACTTGACCACCACTGTATCGGCCACATGGCCCCTCTCGCCGGTCATTTTACCGAACCCCTCAGCCCTTCACTCGGACAACCCCACAACCGGACACTCCAGCGACACGTCCTTCTCCTCTGACGGACTGCTGAGCGGACGGCAGCGTATGTGCATGCCAAGAGAGCTCTTACAATTGCGACCATATTAGGGAAAGGAGATTCAACTACCAAAGTCATCATTAATTAATTTCTTAAGTACTTCCCCCTTTATGTTAGATATACATTTAGATTAGCTATACATGACCTACCACTTCCCACAATTTCCCGACCATGTGGCCACCCTGGTAAGATGCAATTGCCCCAGCACCATCCCAGGTTGCATTCCAAATATTTTAGCAGAAACCAAATAAAAATGTAGACAAAAATTATTATAATAATGAAATTTACAAGATTTTAGTGGGTTTATGACATAAAAAATTCCCTTGTCATCATTATTCAAATTACTGTTCAATTCTGGCCTAAATGAGATTAATATTTACCTCAGCAATTGTAACAGATTCTGGATAAAGTTTATGAAGCATGTAGTTGGCTAACATCAAGTAAACCAATGCCTCTGTATCTGTATTCAGTCCAAAGTATTCATCATAGTTGCCACTAAAACCTTGCCCAATGCCACGAGAATGGTACAGCATAGAGGTAACACCATCAAACCTAAATAGGAAGAAACAACATAAAATCGGTAGTTAATTTTTCTCATGCTTTCTCTCACCTAAATATAATCTACAAAGAGACCTTAAAGGAAAACCAAAAGTCACAATGGTTAATGATTGCCCTATAAAAAACAAAACTCATCACTCATACACACTCACTCAGTACAAAATCTTCTGAGTACCACCATATTTAAATTCAAGACTTGAAGTGTACCTCGAAACAGAACTCATTCAGAAGGAAAATAACCCCAAAACTCCTGCTTTCTAGAAATCTCCTAGCAATTTTTGGCATTAAAAATAAAAACCTATCCCATAGAACCTGGATTTTTGCAGCAAAGGCATAACTGGGATTGACCCAAACCAGGAAATGTTGCCCATAGAATTTCCCATTGGACAACTAGGATGGCAACTAAGAAACAAACAACAATATACCTTACTAGCCATCAAGCACAGGAAAGAATGGGAAAATGTTTTTTGGCCGAGCACCTTACATTAAAATCTACTCGGTTTCAATAAGCAGGAATCCAAATTTTCTCCTTTTATTGATTTTTCATTAATCTGGCCTACTCCCTCACACCCCAACATACTCCCTCAAACCCAACATGCTCAACTGAGATCAAAGCATCTCTGTTTTTCAAAAGACTCCCACCCAGGAGTAATCAAAGCTTACCGCTTTGATAGGTTAGCGACTGGATTTACTCATTGTAATCACTCATTTTTTGCCACAATTTAAGTCCTGTTCCTCAAACCTCATTTATTTTCTTTTTCCAAGACTATCAGACATTCCTAAGTAAGGACCTTTACAGGAGGCCACAAATGCCTTCCACTCCCTCAATTTGCCAAAATGTTTAACTATGAAACACTGGAGTGTGATGGGATCTTGGAAATTATATTAAGAGGCATGAGGACTAAGTATGAAGAGAAAACCCAATAGAGATTCGATGTAGTCTTTCTATAATATTCTATAATTCTCAAGGAAGTATTTAATCGGTAGGAGCCAACTACTTAAAACTGTTGAAGGGAGAGGAGTTGTTATGGCCAATTACAGTCGGCTGAGATAATCTTGTGCCATAACAGCATTTTCGTTCAAGCCATAATTAGATAAGACTGGTTATAACACTGGCTATATCACTTATGATATATAATACTTGACTCACATGTTAAGGAAGACTGGTACTTGATTCACAAACTGAGAAATTTAGAGGAAGAAGAACTTGACACAAAAATAAAGTAGGCAAAATGTACTCGCATTGTACTGTGAGGAACATATGAGGAAATGATTGGTTAAATATGAGGCAAGTATGAGCCAATGTGAAGAAACTTTGCATTTGAATGTTAACAGTTGAATTAACTTAAAATTAAGTATAATAAAAAACCATTATTCTCTCATGTTCATATCTCCATCAAGGTACTTTTCACCAATGATACAAGGATCTTCTACTATGAAAATGACATGGAGGAGAAAATAATTAATATAATGATCACAATGAAGATTATAAATAGTCACCAGAGCACAATTCACAACAAATAATTTAACTGTCAACATTTTTGTGTTAAGAAAGATGTTTTGCTTTCTGGACATATCTGTTGAGTGAAATCCTCTTGTGTCTTACATTTGTATTCTCAAATGGGACGAGGCAGAGATACTATGCATTTATATTAAAGTAAATGTAATTCAATTTACTAGATGTGTACAGAAGACTTTTTTCATATCTCAGTAATTATATAAGAAAACATCTTCTGTAGAGGAAACTAGATAATATTTAGTTCCACCTTAAACCATTCACATTGTGCTCTGAACAATTAACTTTTTATGAAGATACAGTCACATATTGATTCCAAAATGCCCAGCCTTTATTTTTGGATGGGTGAAATAATCATGCATTTTAATAGGATATACATAATGTGCTTAAATTTTGGCACGGCCAAAGCCCTGAAGTGAAGGAGACATGCTTGTGCCACAGTAGTGGAGGTAACATTAACCAGATGATCTTTGTGTAGCACAAGAAACCAAACTATTGAAATAGTTAAAAAAATCAAAGCACAATTAGCAAACCACTTAAAATATGCTGTAAGAGCATAAAGGAGAGAAGTTCTGAATGAGAAGTTCTCCATTAACATACAACCAAAAGAAGACAAAAAAGAGAACTGTATATAGCCATGCACCAAGTAGAGTGTTTCTAATGTTAGATCACTGATAAAAAAAGACAGTTTGAATTTACCTCATATCTTGTTGCAGTTCAAATTAAATCAATTGATTGATGATTACAGTCACCCTTGATGGCTCCAATGTATGCAAGTTTTGAGTTCCATGCATGCAAGTAGGAGTCTTTTGCTTATCCCACTATTTTACCACCATATTTATATTTGTAATCCTTTCATTAGTTCCCAAAATTAAAGATTAAAAAATGGGCATCTGGGTTTTACACAACATGATTTTTAATGCTGTTTGGAAGGGAGGACTAGTATAATTTTAACTGTACAGATAAAAATATCAATCAAGTGAGAAAGAAAAATCAACAACAAACACTATCAGTATCCAGTGTGAAAAATAATGATTTTCACTAGACTTTCAACAAAATCCAATAGCAATATTCTGACTTACCATTCTTATTTCAATTGATTACCAACTCTCAAAATCCCACAGCCACATTCTTTTGATAAAAACAATGGTCCAAAATTAAATTGCAATTTGGATTGAGTTCTTGGGAAAAATGGGAATTACCACAATCATCTGTATGACCTATATTAGTCAAGACACTATGGCCCGTTTTTAAAATGAGAGTGACATTACAATTCTGGAAAAAGTTCATGAATAAAATTAACACATGCACAAAGATGATTACCTAAATCCATCAAATTGATAAACATCAGCATACCAGCGAAGATTTGATAGGAGAAATCTTAGAACTTCGTACCTAAAAATTAAAGAAAGTCTGTTAACGCAAAATCCAAAATGAAATGCATACTTATTTGAATTACCTATTCATTCATATCAATTATGATATTGGTACATCACCAACAAAAATTATAATGGATTTAAATAAAAAGAGAAAAATAAAATTATGGAAGGTTTAATGCAGTCAAGGGCTACCAATTGGCACCTATATATTTGATTCACATAATAATCAATTACTTAATTGACCAAAAAGGATTTTGGAATCAGTAGTTATAATCGTATGTTGATTAATTCTGATGATGATGTGATGAGACTCCATTTTATGATTTCTATGATGAGGCACATACTTTTAATTTAATTTATTCAAAAATCAATTATTTTATTTACAAAATTGGAATTGGTAGCACCAACCCTGTTTTGATTAGTTCTGATCATGATGTGATGAGACTCCAATTTCATCCAAATCAAAATAATATAAAATGAAGTAATACTCAAGTCCTAAGCACATGGCATGCAGGAATGGAGAATTCTTGAATTTGTCCACAATGCTATCAGATTTCTTAGGTCCTCATCTCAAATTAAATCAATCATAGTTCATAGTTACTGCAAGATATGGTGTTAGAAGTAGTTAAGTTAGAATAACAAATAGCAGCCCTTCCTACAAGTACAAGGTGTATTCCAAAAGTTTTGCAATTATATTTAAAAGTAATTTATTGAACAGATTGGCACACACACTTAAAATTCCTGAAAGCACTGCCCTTGGGCCTTTACACAGTTTTTCCAGCGACTCTGCCATGACCGGTACACACCCTGGAAGGCATCTTCGGGGACCTCTCGTAAGGTCTTCGTCACAGCTGATTGAGTCTCTTCTATAGATGAAAAACAGGTTCCTTTCAGAGCTGCCTTAATCCAAGGGAACAAAAATAAGTGTGCTGGGGTGACGTCAGGACTATAGAGGGGGTTAGGCAGCGTTGGCACCTGGTGTTTGGCCAGGAACTCGGGGACTCATAGCACATTGTGGCCTCCAAGAGCGTTATTGGTCATGAACCTCTTTCCGGCCCTCCTCAAAGGCCTTTAACCACCTTGCAGCTTGTGAGTCGGACAAAGCAGTGTGCCAGCAAACCTTACAATTCATTTGGCCAGTCTCCTCAAGAGATTTTTTCACTTTAGCACAAAACTTAATGGTGTAACGTTGCTTGATCGTTGATTCCATTTTTTTTGTAACACGGTTGGCTAGCAGAGGTTTACAATAACTGACATCCTGCCACTTCCACAGCTTGGAGAGCATTGAGACCAGTTTTACAGCAAAGCTTAGCTTCTCCCCTACCTACTACAAGTTGTTCGATCTCACTCTTGACTAAAAGAAGCAGTGCGGGAAATTCGACTGCATTACTTTTGGAATGCACGCTGTATATTACAACTTGACTAGTGGGTACATATAATATATAATAATAACTATACACCTCATTCTCCCTCAATGCAAGCATACTTACTCTGAATAATTAAATAAACGACTGTCCCACAAGGGATGCTCTCCTCTTGGTCCGGTATGGAAGTAGCAGGAGTCGGTGCCATCAAACTGATTAAGTCCATCAAGAACATTTTTGGAGGCATGGGAATGAACAATATCAAGAAGTACATACAATCCCTGAGCATGAGCTGCATCAATCAACTCCTTTAGTTCTTCAGGAGTTCCATAACGACTGAAAGAATAATGCTTAGCTTTTAACTATGTCCAGTCCAATGTCTAGTCAAAACAAAAAAAATTGCAACAACCGTTTAACTAAACAATAATAATATAATCATAGAACAATGATAAACGACACCCCAGGAATATACCACAAAGCTCTGTAAGCAGGCAGAAGTTCACCCTCTTTGTTATGTTAGGCTACAAGGTAATGGGGTTAACGTGGAACCTTACTTACAAGCACCTCACCAAGTGAGTACTTCACTTTAAGAGCAAAAATATTTTTACAAAAACGGGTCACTTAATATGTAACTTTTCATATAATTAGTGATGAAGAGAAGGAATGATTGCACACGTGCTGCTTCAGTTTGT
The DNA here is from genome assembly GCA_037158775.1 of Hetaerina titia. Classification (NCBI taxonomy): domain Eukaryota; kingdom Metazoa; phylum Arthropoda; class Insecta; order Odonata; family Calopterygidae; genus Hetaerina; species Hetaerina titia. The sequence goes on along the minus strand of CM073779.1, from coordinate 66,302,381 downwards.
GCACAGCACTCATTTTGCAAGCATCTTAGTAATGTTAATGATTACACATTTTTCCAAAATTTGTTCAGACATTTGTTTTTGTTGACATATTATTTGTGATTTTTTTGTGTTAAATTTAATAATATTTTGTAAAATGTTTTAAAACTTTCCCCAAAGAATGAGCTGCACGAAAATACCCATAAGAGAATAAAAATAACAATAGGATTGAAGAGTAAAATCATTGAAAAGCAAGAAAGAGGTGCCAGGATGGTTGATCTAACATATGAACACATACAACCAGTCAACATCAATGATTTGTGCTACCCTCAAGAGCATGGACAGAATTAATTATACATATTCTTCAAAGGGAGTAACAAAAATATCTACACAACAGCTACATATTCTCAATGTTGTTGAAAAGTTGCTTCTCATATGGATTAGCAAAAACAAATTGAAAAGTGATGCTATTAACAAGAACATTATTCATGAGTGAAAATGATTTTTTCTGATCTTGTTATGAAGCACCCTTGGAACTTTCTGAAGTCCTTTTGCTTGGCATCAATTAATTGTTTTCCACACTTCAAAGAGCTTTGAAATATTCCACATAATAGTGGAATGGCTCCCAAAGTAATGAGCATTAGCCCCATGCATATAGCATACTTAAACAAATTGAAAAAGAAAAAACATTTCACAAAAACAACATTTTTGTCACAAAATAATGATGCATAAATGGTACTTCACACCAACATTTTTATGTGATAAAAACAAAGATTCATTGAAAAGAAAAGTCCATTTCACTTCTTTCACCCCACATGACATGCAATAACCTCTTCATAGCTTTACATTCATCCACTACTTCCAGTAAAAACCTGACCCAACAAACTCTTCTGCCACACCTTCTACTTTCTCTTTTAAAAATGTTCCAATGATTAAAAGGACTTTTAATGATGCAGCTACAAATCATTCATCAACAAAAGTGTAAATATCAGTATATTTTTCTTCCCATTTATAGCTTTTTCATTCTCCGTTACATTCTCACTTTTCTTGGTGATATTATAAACCTGCTTATTCCTGAATATAAAATTATTTAACGATTAATTCAAGGTAATTCCTATCTTACTCCCTCCTAAATATCTACTGCATGTTCCAATTTTGACAAATTCTAATGGTACAACTTACCATTGCCACTCTTCAAAAGATGAACTGAACTAATTTGCGAGAACCAAAGCCATGAAGGCTACACTAACAATTCTAAGAGATTATATGAAATCATTTTGAAACAACTTAAGTTATCCCAAGTCCTAGAGGGAAGCAACTGATAGTTTTCATAATAATTATCAGGTGTTACAAACAGATGTTTGACAAAGCAATCGGAGTGGGACAAGAACAAGGCAAGATTCGATAGAAAAAGTACCATGATATGCCTCAAACTGCTTCATTTGTACTAACTAACAGAGCCTGAACTTGTAATCTTGGGATTTTCCACAGTTTTACAATCCCAATCCTGGAAGGAAATTCTACTTGAAATGGAAGGAATAAACTCCCCAGTGCTTGAAACCTGGGATTCATCTTCAGGTAATAAAAATATTTGTAGAGCGAAACATCTATAAAGTGAGGCTCAAAAGTATGTCATCTTGTGGGTGATGCAAAGTAAAAGCACAATAAAGTACCAGAAAAACCTAGTAATCTTTGAATCATAAAAAGTGTCTGCATATGATGAAGAGGGTAGTGTCTTTCCATCAGGACAGTGCAAATATTCACACTTCAGCAGTCGCCATGGCTAAAATTCATGTATTGCACTTTTTGAGTTGGTCAACCACTCACTGTATTCATCAGATCAGACCTCTAGCAACTTTTTCCTGTTTCCCAACCTAAAACCTTCACTTGGAGGACAGAGACTTCCATTGGATGAAGAGGTTATTGCATATGTAAAAGCCTATTTTGCGATGAAAGACATCAACTACTATTTGGAAGGGTTAAAAGAGTTACAACATTATAACTGTAGCAAAAACTGTATCTTCTTAAAAGGAGACTATGTTTCAATATAAAAATAAATTTGAAGGAAAAACGTTTCATTTGTTTATTACGTCAGAAACTTTTCAGACTACCCTCATAACTACAACATAACAGGATGAGTATAATTATTCCATGATTTTTTAAAAATATATTTATTAACACGAACTCCCATAGGTTTTGATTAACCATGAAAAATATATTGACCAACTGAATAGCAAAAAAGACATTCTGTGGCATTTTAAAACTTATTGTAATTTTTATAGAATAATAAAGCTACTCACCTAGATACAGCAAAAAAATTAGTCACCTGATAGCCAAAGCTTGCATAGTATGCATGTTCCATTATTGCCATCAATTGAATAGCATTATATCCTATAAAAAATGTCTCAAATTAATCTAAAACAATTATATGAAGAATAGTTTTAGCTTTAGCAATTGCAGCTTTCAATGAAATGACTTAACTTACAATTAGGATAGAATACAAATAAAATTGGCACAGTTCAGTAAGAACAGTCATAAGCTAATCTAGGATGACAATTTGCCACAGTTGACTGAAACAGTTAACTTTTACTAAAACTGCCAATCAATTGGTAACACAATGGAGATAAACAAAGTAATAGGAGCAGAGCACAAAGATGTCCAAAAATAATGCTAACCTCAGGCTTCTTCAATAAAGACATAAATTTTTCATTGATATAACTTATTGTGCAAAAATTTAATTTAAAAACATTGCTAGCTTAATTTATTATGTGTATTTGGTTAAAGTTTTATTGATTTGACTCCGATATTACATCAGGGCACAAGAAACGTGTGTGTGTACTTAGGGAATTATGCAAAATCCACCATAAAATTATGATTATCTTACAAAAATCAATGTGCATTTCTCATCTTCCTTAGAGTTAAGACCAATGATTTTTTCTTATTTATGACTTTTTCTTGTACGTGAAGAAACACTTTTGTGAAAACCATTTTTGAACATTAGAAGTAGTGGTAGGCAAACTGAACATGATTTAAATTGCAATTGTGTCATTAATTAAGATATTTGCTAATGCCATTCTTTCCTCTTATAACAGAAAACATTGAAAGTAATTCAAATCATTTGTAGTATTATCTACAATATAAGGTGGCTCACAAAATAATACAAAGGTCATTACCAATTATCATTATTCAAGGCATCCACGCTGGTCCTTGAGTCAAGGTTTAGCGTATGGAAATTGAAAATGCAAATGGAAATACATGTACAAGTTACAAGAGTTACACACTAATAATTCTATTTTATATGGCAAATCTTACCTTGCCGAGCTATCCTTGGAATAACATTTTGAATGAATTCTTTGTAAGATCCAATCTTGGCTTCCGGAGTACCTATCCCCACATGGCACTCATAAATCCGGAAGCTTTGTGGTTTTTTGAGTTTTTCATGCTTGAAGTGATATTTCTATAAAAAATAAAATCTATGAGCTGCAGGAGAAGAGACATAATATTATCAATTAAAAATAAAACAAGAAAAGAATTAGCAACATTCTTGAAGATTCTATTAGTAACCATACTCTGCCACTTGTTGGACCAAAACACAATGTTCTAATAAATGCTTTATTTAGTGATTGACAAAAGAAAAAAAATGATTATAAGCACAGCTTTCACATTAAAAATTTCTCCACATAGGCTTGTAAAGAAAAATAATTCAAAATCACTCCCATCATGCACTCAAAACAAAGAGTAGGTATATATGTACTTTAATTTAGAATATGATTAAGGTAATGTCTATCAATGAACGTAGCTACAGTCATGAATTAATGAAAACAAAAAATTTTTCCCCCTCTCCTATTAGCAAACCAAACGCCAAAACTTCCCCTCTTCCTTATCCACTGTTATACTTCGCTGTACTCTTCCTCCTCCCCCCTCCACTGAATCTACAATACTCATTGGACCATCTTTTCTCCCTCTCTGTTGTCCAATCACGAGATTCCCCATCACCCCCTCTCCCTCCCAATGAGCCATTCTTTCAAACCTCCCCAACAGAATTCTCATTCTTCTCTGAAGATGCCTGCTTTGCAGGTGAAACACCTGGGGTCAGGTTTTCTCTAGGCACTTACCTACCCCCGATTTTAGTTCCTTATTTTTTGTTTGTGTGATTGACGTGTCCCTGACATAGGAGGAATCCCTGTAAACCCTTAATGAGTGAGCGTGTGTGATTCACAAAGGTCTGATACACCGGAGTGATTGAGTGATTGCGAGTTTACGGAAGTCCTTTATTTTTCGTTTTGTTAATTCTGTGTGATTGGCAGGTCCCTGGCATAGGAGGAATCCTAGTAAACCCTGACCGTGTGAGTACTTGTGAGTCACAAAGGTCCTTGTTTTCGAACACACCTGAGTGATTCAGTGAATGAGCGAGAATGTGCGTATATAATTTTGTATTCATCTGTGTGATTGATGGGTCAATGGTATAGAAGGGATCCTTGCACACCCTGACTGAGTGCTTGTGTGAAATTCACAAAGGTCTAACACACCCGAGTGATTGAGTGACTGTGTATTTACGTAAGTCGTTTCTGTTTCACTACATTCTTTTATAACTGTTTATTTATTTGTGTGATTGACGGGTCACCGACATAGGAGGGATCCTTGTAAACCCTGAGTGTGTGCGTGAATGTGATTCACGAGAATGACTGTTATTTCTTAATACACCCTAGTGATCAAGTGGTTGTAAGTTTGTTTTATTATTTGTTATTGTTATTATTTATTTTGCCTTTTGTGTGTGATTGAGGTATACGTGGGTCACTGTTTCTCAAACACACCCAAGTGACCTAGTGTGTATTCCCTATTTCTCCCCTTACTTGTAATTTTTTTTAACCTCCTTTTTTCTTATCACTTAGTTCCAATCAAGTTTATGATCTTAGCCTTTTCTTTTGTTTACATCTATATGTCAAGTTAAAATTGACTTTGAATGACATATTTTGCATTATATTAAAAGTCTGAGGCTGACTTGATGCACAGCCTGTCTGCCATGCCCAATATGCTAAGAACATGTTAACTTTCACACTCACGTTACCTATCTTAACAGTAGCATGCATGGTGAGTAGTAGCATGCATTGTGTTATATCACATATAACATGTTGGTAGCAGAAACAGAATAGTAAAATAGTTCATTATTGATGCAATATAATACTGAGGAAATACATGTTTTTTGCAGGTATGCCTAAATATAAAAATTGAAAACATACTACACATAATATGAAAGCCTATACACTTGATTTCATCCAACTAAGTTGGAGTTAAAGAGGAGTTTTACAGTATTCACATTTATCCCCTCAAATATACATTTTCCCACTATTTACTAAATTTTCTTAATCCCCTAATAATGTCCGTATTATCACAATGTCATACACCCTAAAAAATTAAAAATTACCACAATTCATGACAGCAAAAATAAAGAAGGCATGGCATACAATTCCTGTACTTGGAACATAGCTCCAAGTCTATAGGTGCTATAAAATTAAATTACGATATTAACTAACATGAAATATGAATTAAATTGTTACATGCTTAACATAAAAATGTTTCCAAAGTTGATGGAAATTCAATATTTAGTTTGCATTTCCAAAGCACTGTACTTCAAACATGGTCATGGTCATCTATGCTATTTGTTTTCCCATTTAAAACTTTTGGAAAATCATTTTCATTCAAACTAAAATTTCAGCACATACCATAACCACACCACAGGGTGTCACCACAAATTCCCACTACTTTGCATCTATTATGGTGAAAGGAATTTCACAGTTTATTCAAATATTTCACATCAGATATTTCTGCATTTTTTTCATACTTCAATCAATCCTGCACTTAAGACTCATTTCGTTCTTATAGTTACTTTTATGAGACACAAGGAAAACAAGAGATCAGGAATTGTTGAAATACCCTTAGGATTAATAACTATTCAGAAATGAGATTGTGATACAACCTAATATGATATTTGCATGAAAAATAGAAATATGGATGGACTTAAAATGATGTCAACATTCCCCAATTCTTACAAAGAAAAAGCAGACCAATTTCAAAATGCCCACACAATTAGCTTAACAGTCCATGCATTGAAGGAAATGGGATGAGATCTTCTAGAGAATGCAGGAGAAAGTGGAAGAACACCTTTAATGATGACCAATATTGATGTGGAAGACGTTAAGGGTCAAAGTCAACTTTTCTTGCCCTCAGACACGATGTATGAAGGGAATAAAGAGAGAGCAAGGGACTTTAATTGTATTTTGTAACTGTAATGTATGTTAACAAGTCATGAATTATATCAATGCATTTGTGAAAAGAAAGAGGAAAACACAAGCTGAAGAGGAATATTAACTGGAAACATTTGGAGGGGCAATAGAAAATACTTTGTCAATCACTGATCGTAAGAAACAACACATCAAAGATCATAAGTGAAGGAAGTTTACAGGTGAAGAATAATGGAGGATGATGGAAGATGCCAGTTCAAAGAACTATAAATATATGAAGAGAAGGACAGATAAAATTACAGCTCAGAGAGCTGTGGTAAACCAACCCTCAGATTGATAACTCATAACTATAAAAAGTAGGTATTTGCCATGGGGAACTTATAAATTTTGCAGTGATGAGGGATAATTTGGTCCATTTTCCAATTGAAGAGTGATCCAAATAGATCCATAATTGTTATTGAGTTGGATGAACATGGTATAGATATGATCAAAAGATCAGAGATGACTGCCATACAGTGTGTAACATTATAAAGCTCAGAAATTTCTTTTATAGGGATGAAGGTAAACATAAATTATATGTGAACTTGGAGAAAGATGGAGAAAATATCCGAAGCAGAAATGAAATCAATAGTAAGAAAGTAGAAAAAGTTGATGAAGCAACTTACAAGTTGTAGTGGGGTGAAATCTCTGCCAGAAGGTAAAATGTTGGTGAAGTAGGAAAGAATGGATATTTAGATTGGCACAAATAAACGAAGGAAGTATGAGGAGCTGAAATTGAAAACATGGGTAGGGAAATATACGAGTATGGTTTTGATGTAGCAATGTGATATTTATGCTCATCAATAATGATATGTATTTCACCATGTGAATTTTTGAATTGAATTGAACCATTGAATTTTAATTTCAATTTTCAGATTTGTGGGCATGAAATCAACCTTAATTTGTACCTTTATCAGATTTAAAGTTTGAATTCACAAAATTAAACAGTAAAAAATGAAATATTAAAGAATTAGATATCTTACCTGCTCAGCAGGAGGATTCCACATTAACTGACGATAAGTGACACCTTCATTTTTTGGAGGTGGAACAACATACTGGGCCCAAGGAGACAGCCTGTCCAGAAGAGGTCCATTTTTTTGTTTAACAACAATCTGAAAAATAAAAACAGCCAATTACTTCCCAATTCAATTTGTGGGTCAAACAAAGAGGACAACAGTTTTTCCAATAGTCTATAAGATAAAGATTAGTATGAGGGTGAACTGTAAAGTTCTCAGCTTGCCTTAGGATTTAATTCACGGTGAGCACTACCCTCACTCATAAAAACCAACCTTGCTAATTAATTACTGCACAGGCAAACTTACTGCTCTACATTGCAAGGTCAAAACTGCACAAATGTGATTTGTACAATGCTGTAGTAATGAAAGATTTGAGGGGAAAGTCAAAACTCCTATCGACCGCCTACTATCCATTGTGATGCCTCTTTAAGTTTAGAATCCAGGGGTACATTGAATTTAAAACATTTGTTCCAATTTCTCTGGCCAACAATGTGAATGTAATTGACCTGAACTCCACAGTAATAAAGGTTCTCTTAGCCACCACACAGTTATGCTTTAATCAGCAACCATCTATTGAGGCATCAACATTCAGTACGAGCTCAATCGGATGGTTAATAAGTTTGGAGTTACCTTTATTTGAGAAAGATGATTGATTGGGCAGGATCCATCCTCACGGGCAGGGATATTAATTTCCCACTTTCCAAATTCGAGTTTATTGTAAGGATGACTTTCACGATTCCAACCATCTGTAGAACAGAAAGAATAAAATAAACACTTCCCATATTTTAAGTATGTATTCCATGAGTGATAATTTTTCATAAACATGCAATAAAGAATGCCAAAATAAAGGCAATTATTTATTACATTCTTGTTGTTAATCTTTGTAATTATGAGGTTACTTTGCCAAAGGTAAGATCTGGTAACTAAAACATGCACGAATTATTTAACAAATTTAACTATGGGTAAAATATGCTATATGAAAACAAGATAGCATGTCATTGAAGAACATATTAACTTTTCATTATGGAGGAACACTTAGCTTCCCCAAGTTTCCAATGAAGGAATAAACTCATTACAAAACTAACAATAATGAGATGGACCATTATTCTTTGTTTCACTATTATTTCTTAGTATGGCCTGAACCGTGAAGAGATTATACGAATTTAAGTATTATAATGTAAAAAAAAAACACTTGTCAAAATGTAATTCAAAGCATAGGAGAGACCATAAATATATTCTGTGTATGTGCTTTTGTACATAAAAAAAATAATTAAAATCAACATACTTCTGCATTCAATTTTGTTATTGAGAGAGAAAATCTTTTTCCCCTTTTTTTTGCATTCTTGGGCCAGATTCTTAAAAAAATTCTTTTTCACTAGCTTCAAAATGCAATTGTTATCACCAATTTGTTCAAAAGAATAATACAAACTGAAATGATAACCAAGGCAGGATTTCTCTTTCTTGGTATAATTAATTTGAAATTTAGAGCAGTGAAACACTCTTCATGAAATCAATGGTCTCTTATACAATTTATAACATTCAAAATAATGTATTACCAATGTAACATGACACTCTTTTCAATACTTTTGGCATAATGTGTGAGAGATATTTTTTTGGGATTGAACTAAAACAGTAACGCATCACATTTCTTTGCTATGAAAACGGAAAGAATCAAAGTAAGAAAAATTGAAGTAACTTTAAAATACTAGGTAGACTCTTAAACAGATCTGGTATTAGTTGAATACATTTCATAGGTCTGTATTGTAGCAACCTATTTTTGAAGAGGTGGTTTGCATGATGCATGCTCGAGAATGTCACATTCTGACTAATGAGCAGGAACTTCTTGTTTTTGAGTTTCACCCATTACAGTGGTTTTTATGAGTAATAGATACAAATTTCTCAAATAGTACCAAAATGGTACAAATTATTAAATTGTCAATTAACAAAAAAATTCAGAACATGCACAATGTTTTATAATGTTCATGTCAAATATTTGGCTCAGAGTAACTGTAATCATTGCTTTTATAATTAGCATTGATGAATTAAAATTTTACATACATATACTTACTTCCAGACAGAGAATCAATTTTTAGGATTGCTTTTAAAGCAACAATCTCTTCATCTTGAAATATCTTACTCCAAAATGATCATAACCTGGAGCAGTGAAAAACTGTCATAGTTCCACGTCATCCCTAGCTATTACCCCAACATCCAAAGTCTACACTACATTGTTAACTGCCATGAAAATGAAAAGCATTATAACATGCACATGTGAGTGCCCATTTATAAAGGCCCCTCTCTTTATGGGCAGAACTTCAGTTCTCACTCCTCTGAGAGTTCCATCACCCATGTCCCGGAGAATAAAATATTTGAACTTAGGTCAGTCAAGGGTGAAGATTACATATTTTTGACCAGAATAAAGATCTCAATTACGAATAATTATGAAAAACTATAACTGTATACATTAGTCCCAACTTCCTTTACATTGTCATTATTGTTATTTTCACAAGCCTTGATAATTTGCGATTCAAAAAATAAATGTTGTCCTTCATAAACCCCTTGTTCAAGTAGTTACAGGAAAATTATGAAGAGCACATGGATGGATGATATAACTATTCAGAGGTTTTTTTGAAGAAGGGGCAGAGTGGCTGACCCTTAATATAGCAATTTATTGAGTGGGAGGGGTGTTCCGCTATTTAAATGACTGCTGTCTTCTACATTTTCGTTAATTAGTTTCATGAAATGAAAGTGAGTAAACGCGATTTTCTTGTTGAATATATATTTCTATGTTTTCATTTTAAATTATTGCATACAAAGAATTTGAACTCGAAACATAGGCTGGTGTCTCTTCATTTGTTCGCTTAGTTATGCCTGACACTGGTCAACCCACCACATACGAGCAGTTGGATGAATATACAGGCTAAATGCCTTAAAAAATCAAATGTAAAACAACGAATACTCACTGAAATCTCCCGTCAAATATAGCTGCTCTGCACCGGGAGCCCATTCCCGAGACGTGATGGAGTTGTCATCATTCACATGAAATCCAAAATACTTATAACCCTGAGTAAAATTTTCTAGACCCCCATCCTGCTCCGAAACTTTGTCGACATAATCTCTGTAGCAGGCGTACCTGGCGTATAGAAATTTTAAGTAAAGGTGAAAGCAAAAGTAAAATATATAAGTGCCATCAATGCCAATCTATATGACTTGAATGATTCGCGAATAAATTCTAGGGTCTTTTCTCTGCTGCATGTACCAAAGTGTCACCACTTCTGAAAAAATGCAGCCCACTAAATTTCATAATCAAATATTTAAGTTTTTCCTATAACGCCTGTTGATGACTGCAAAAACACTCTGGATCTCAAGACAACTTAAATTTTCATTACTTTCAGTTAATAGCACGTACCGGCGGCGAATTTCCTTCTCGTACGGTTTAAGATATGAATCTCGCTCCAGCATAGATTTAATTTCTGGGACATTGACGTCCATTGGATCCATCGAAGAATATTTTCCCCCCATTTTAGAGAGATGTGGTACACTTCCACCAAGTTTTCACGCTTTAAGGAGATGCCCTTGGTTTGAAAGTCATTTGCACGCTACTTGCGCCGCATGTAATTTAATATCATAGCCATTCTATGCTAGAAGGTTTTAAAACAGTGTATCTCTCTTACAGCGCCTCGGTGCTTAGTTATGAAATTCTGCCCAAGCCGAGTGTATATAGAGTGTTGTCCAACCATGTGACCTTTGCTTTCTTTGTCTTATTAGCAAATTTTATTTGAGCCGCTTCCGCATTTTTTTCTTATAATATATTGCGTTACAGATTACCCGTTGCATGAATTTGGCCCACGTAGATTCCAACGCTGGCCCACAGCAGATAGTAACGCCATTGAGAAAAAGCAGAACTGTCTGCCTCGCACTATTAGCCCACATTCGAATTTCCCGCGCAGTGGACAATATCGTTAATTACACGCAGACAAACAAGAAAAATCATTTACAACAAGCTTTGACAAGTAGGACAAGACATCGGAATAGTCATAACCAGATGTTAAAACACTGTGCTCCCCGCCAATTTTCTTGGCCAGGGGCCCCATAACTCAGTCCACGCCCGAATCTCCTGTGCACCAAACAACATATTTATTATTTGTACGCAAACTGGAACACTTATATTCATGAAACTAATATAGAATAATTATTGCAAACTTTGCCCTCCCTCGTTGGCTAGGGCCGATGGAACTCATCACACTCTCGCCAGAACCGCTAAAATTCAGCCCACAAATAATTCCAATTTGAGGATTTTCATGTGTTATCTTGGAAGTTTCATCTGCCATAACATATTCATTATCTATCATTTTATTTCCCTGCTTCAAGAATTTAATTTCCTATTCATAATTTTTTAATTTTTCTTTTATTTATCTCCTATGTAGATATTTCAACTTCTTTTCTCACATACTTGTTCCCTTTTTGATGCTAATAAAATAACCTTTTCGGGTTATTGAGGAAAAGAGTTAACCAGGAATCTGTACAGAATTGCATGGGAAATTTGAAAGAGAGAGGAAATGTCAGAGGAATGGAAAAGGGGGTCTTATATCTTCCAAGAAACTGCGGTAGATGCCAAAACAGTAACTTTTAATGTTTTAAAGTGAAGAAGGAATACATGTAACACATTGAGTGCCTAAGGCATCTGAATGGTCATCAGGGCAGCTCAGAGAACATCAGTTGAGGACTCAGCTTTAAAGCTCACAGCAGATAGCATGTAGCTCATGCATGTACAGCTCTAGGCCTGCAACATGCCAACATAGAATGCCTGTACAGTTGTCTGTGGGCTAGAATGGGAAGTGAAATGTGCATGTGTGAGCTCAAAAGCCTGTGCACAGGCTGGGCCGGCCAAACAGCACAGAGCCCAAGCCATGGGCAAAGTTGGGCCTAAATTCATGGCTCAGGTGAGAGGGCTGGGTTTAGGTGGGCCATCGGCCGCCCCTACTGATGTACATACAATGTATGCCACTTGGAATACAAAGTGATTCACCTTAGGGAAGAAGTAACATTATCCTTTTTCATTGGGTCATTGTAATACAACCTTTTTTTAGCTGACAGACTTGGGTTGCTTAGTATGTTTTAGTAGTATTTCAAAGGTATTCAATGGAATTCTCCTTCATATGCTTTACAAATATAGCCAATCCAATCAAGGACTGAGTCTTTTGAATTTGAAGCTAATAGTTTGATTAACTGATGAATAGGTATGGGAAATTTGAATAAAAGTGTCCTTTGACAACAAAATTTTATAAAAAAATTATATTCAGTACAACAAATATTATTCATATGTTTTATGTCATGGCCAACAAAACAAATAAGGCACTTTTTTCTTATTCTAAAGCAGTCGCTACACAAATTGGTCCCATGTTGGATTTAATAGTGTATTAATTAGGGTCTCTCAAGATCCTTACAGGTTTGGGAGTACCTTGGTGATCTCCTATACATTAAATTGCATCTAAGTTTTCACACAGGAGACTTCTAAGACAATCCAATTGTTGGGAGACCCTTTGGAGTCGTTCATTAATACAAGCATCATCTCATTGCCCTAATGGATTTAAAATGTCAAACAATAACACAAACAAAATTTTTGACAAGAAAAATAGCCATCACTTAACAATCCATAAAAATTTCCACTGGGAGATTAGAATGGAAGAGTAAACTACAATGAATGTTAATAAGTGCTCCACTATAACACCGCACAGAATACTGATCCTGTGACATTTTCTAATATGCACTATCTTCATCCTTGTTTTTACTACCATTCAAAATGCATGAAAATCTTTTAAAACAATTGCGATTATCAAATTCTTCTGCCCCACAAAAATCGGATATATTTAAGAAAACAAACTTCACAAAATGAGCATCTCTAACTATAACAGTAACACTTTCACTATTATTTTAATGAGCACATTGATAACATAGGATCACGAAGGACCATGATTATTTTAAATTTAAAATCATGGTGGTAGGATTTTCAATATACTGCTTCCATAAATTAGAAAATCTGGCAATCGTTGCACCATCAAGAACCCTATGATCAGCAGACCAGCTGATGAACAGCACAGATGCTTTAGTAAGGTTTCCCTCTGCATCAAACCTCGGCAGAGTCTAAAAGAAAAAGTATACAATTTATAAAATAAACACACAATAACACTTTTGTTATATCTACGAGCCTGTGGCACCCTGGATTCATACCACACATAATTTCTTCTGACTTAGGTTTATAATAATTTTTTTTGCCCAGGGATTGGTGCACAACATCAATATAGGATACGTGATAAAAAAATAGGAATTTAATTCAGGAAAGTATTCAGAAACAGGGAAAAAATATGCATTTTTATCTTATTTACATATACATAGGTCATTTCTACATAGGTTATATTTTGTGCATGCTGTATTTCCCAGCACATAAGACACAATTTTTTTACTCCAAAATGTGCTCTAAAATCAGCCTGTGTTTTATGGACTGGGGATTATTATTATGTAATCTCTGGGTTAAGGTAGGTTTTTGGATAGACACAACTATCAAATAAATGTTTCTTACTCCAAACAAAACCCAATCCAGCAACCTACTCTACATCAGGTCTCTCTTCATCTCTGTGTACTTCTTTCCTCCCTTCATCCCATCCAACATTCCTATCCTGTTCCTGCCCTTTCCTTGCTTGTCCAACATTCTCCCCTCTATTACCTTCTTCAACATTCCACTACCGCTCAATACGCCTTTCATCCATTTTTCCTGCCTCCATAGAATTTCTCTCAACAAACCCCTCTCCTCACCCACCATCCCTAGTACTTCCTCATTTGTTTTTCTTTCGGTCCATTTCACCTTCTCCATTCTTCTTCACACCCACATTTCAAAAGCCTCCAATCTAAGTCTATCCTCCTGCTTCAGCGACCACGTTTCTGCACCGTACATAGCTACGCTCCATATCAGAGTTTTTACGAGTCTTGTCTTAACCTCCCTACTCAACATCCCCATCATCAACTCCCTCCTCCTTGAGAAAGCCTCCTTGCCTAGTGCAATTCTTCTCCTTACGTCCCTACCACTTTGACCATGTTGGTCCAAAACCCTTCCGAGATATGTAAACTGTTATACCTGCTCTACTTTTTCCCCTCCCATTTTAATGTTTTGCTTAGCCTTTTTCTTTCTGGAAAATCACATAACCTTTGTTTTATTAACTGAATTAATAAAACAAAGGTTATGCAATTTACACTGATATTACACTGAACCTCCAATTCACTCAGCAATGCTTGCAACCCCTTGGCTGACTGAGCAACTAATGCTTGGTCATCAGCAAACCTAACCGATTTTATGAAATCCCCTCTGACTTTCATTCCTACCACACAGTTAGAATTTCCACCGATACATATAAGCTGATTCGCCAGAAAAATAATATTATGTATTTTTTCCAGTATCAGGTGCAGAAAATGGTTGCTGTTAATACAAATGACAATAGTTTCACTGTTTTTGAGTCAGTAGTTAGTGATAGTTTTAATATTTCATTGAAAGTACTTCCTAAAAAATCCTAAATAAATAGTAAATGTAGGGCATTGTAGGGCATTTAGTTTCATCACACATGTGGTGCTTCCACAAAACTTAATATGCATTGGAGTAACTTCGATGTTGCCTCTCTGCTAATAAATACAGACATTTTATCTTTATTGATTAACTTATAGTCTTCAGGCATTCAAACTTAGGTAGTACGAGAAGAATCTTGTAAAGCTATAGGAATTGGTCAGTTTTAATGCAAATTTCAATAATATCAAAATAATAACAGAAACCAAGTTTTGCATGAAAAGTTATAATGATAATAACCTCACGAGATTTTAAGAGCTGAGATTGAAAAACTATCCCATTAATAACAAAACCTGCACCAATCATTTGTAAGAACTAAAAATGCAGCACTTGGGCCTAAAAATATGGGTTTCATTCTTTTTAATAAGTTACCTGACAATGTGATGAATCTCAATAAAACGTCACTATTTAAAAAAACTACAAATATCTGTAAAGCATATGTTCTACTCAGTCAATGAATATCTGCAACCATACTTTGCAACTATTTTCTTTCACATGTCCTATATTTGTACAAAAAATCCTTGATCAAAAATAAATTGATCAATTTATATGTCTTTGTATTTCTGTGTTTATTTATTATGTAGTTTTGGTTCCATTGACTTTGGTTTGACTGTACATGATATGCAAGTTTAATGAAGGCTCTGTTATGGTGATTGGGGTAGTGAGAATTTGCATGGAAGTCTGAGAAATGTTGTTCCATATATGTTACTAGGAAAACAATGAATGGAAGTGGTGGGAAAGTATATGAATGGAAGTGGTGGGAGCCCAAGATTACCCAGTCTCTTTTGATTAACCTTTTCAGGTCTTTATTTGACACATAGGATAAAGTAGAGAGTGGTGCGTTTAGCATTATCTTTGAGAGAGCTATGCATTTTTATCATTTGGCTGATTGACTCGTGTTTCAAAGTGATTCTGTGTTCTAGATTATGTATTCTATTCTGATTTCTGTATTCTGTGATTCTGAGTTCTTCACTTGGATTAGAATTTGCCATGTGTGCATAGTCATTAAAAATATGGTCAGACACAGTGTGTGACCACTGCGTGTGGATTTAGCTTTCCAGGATTCACATTGGTCAAATTTTTTGGGCCGATACCACAGACAAACACAGTAAATCTTGAGGACACATCACTGATCTGTACTCTGTAATGCCTCTGTATCCACGAAGGATAATTCCCCAGAAATTTCAATCTTATAGCATACAGTGCTTTATTTCTTGGTCTTAGAGGGATCCTATTCAATTGGTACAGAAAATGAATAAAGGCCCATCATAGGGCAATCACGATCTCAGACTAGATGCCATAGAGGGAGTTTATTGACATGAAACAAACAAATACCCCAATGGAGAGGCTTTTTAAAATGAATTTTTTTTTAACAATTCCACCCAGAGTATGTCAAATTCCAATGACAACAGCACTTCAATTTTTTTAAACCCCATCAGGAATAATGTGAACTGACAGATGTTCTGTTCACAGTCAGCCTCAGCCAGAGGCTGACTGAACAGAAGAACAGGCAATGGCAGTGATCAAATCATAATACTAAAACAGAACTTCACCAATTTTATAACCTTCAATGGCAACAGAATCATTATAACTTCAGGTGAATAAATACACTTACTTGAATTTTTCCAATTGCTCCGATAGCCACTTCTGGGGGGAGTATAACAGGCTTAGTGTACGTACCACCAATCTGAAAATAAATTAAATCACAACATATATCTTAGCAGGCAGAAGTAACAGGCTTTCTAGGTGTTTTAGGAACTCTCAAGAGCTTGATACTAATTTAACAAACCTCAACAGGGAGAGTCATAATTTGTGATTTGAAACTCTAGTTTACCCTTTGTTAGTAATATTTAAGACTTGTTTGGTAACCACTCTACCTGAAGTTGCACCTTTCTTCCTATTACTTCTACATCTATTGCTCTTATTCTATTCAATGTACGCAGAGGAAAAGGAGGTTCTAAAACCACCATTTATTATCAACATTTTATTGTACAAAAGAATCGATCTGGTGAGCAGTGTACCTCCTTAACCAGGCTATTAGAAAAACTATCCTCAGAACAAGACAACAATACCCACAGTAAGGTCTATAAACCTTTAAAGTTGGATTAGGACAACTGAACCAACCGCTTATTTGAGAGTTTCCTCAACCTTCAGTTTAATCTGATGAGCATTTCACAGAACTCTACCGCATGTACTAACATTTACATAAAAGACTTGTTAACAGATTTAATGAAGCAATGATAATTTGTTTCAATTCAAAACTCTCATAACTAACATACTCTAACACTTAGATGCCATCTGTGAATTTCTCCAAATAACTTCAAACTTCAACCATTTCTAAAAATTTATTTCTTACAACCCATATAATCCAATTTCTTAATATCTCTCCAAAACTAATTCTCAAAACCTTCGATCTATGTTCATCAATTTTCTTTTTAATAACATGTTTCTGAACCATAAATAGAAACACCCAAGCATCAAACAATACATATAGTATTGACAAATTCACAGCATGCGAAATATGGGATGATTCCAGATTAACTTACAGGTCCTATGTTTGACAGAGTAAAGGTCCCTCCGGTGACATCCTGAGGCTTTAACGTTCCTTTCAATCCATTGTTATGAAGAGTATTTAGCTCTCTGGCAACTTCCAATAGAGTCAGCGACTGAACATTCTTCACATTTGGTACTGCTAAACCAGATGGAGTATCCATTGCAACTCCTATGTTGTGTCTAGCCTAAAAAACAATTAATTTCATATAAAATACAGAATTTTTGGTACATATTAGTGAACAATAAAAAGGTACTCATGGGTAATTTATTGCAGTTTCACTCAACTTTTTATCTTTTGGTATCCAAGGATATCCATATTATCGTATTTCCCAGCACATAAAATGCACTTTTTGTGCTTTAAAATGTGATCTAAAATCACCTGGCATCTTATGAGCCGCGGGTACAAGGTTTTGTCCCAAAAGTATCCAACCTGTGTTCATAACTCCACGCCAGAACGTTTGAGCGGTCTCTGTGGGGTACGAGAGAGTAACCAGAGACTCCTCACAAACTTGCTGGCTGCCGCAGTTACCGACAGGAGGTGTTAATTTGCATGCAGTGTGTATTTGTTTACAGTGCCTTTTTTGCAATTATCTGATTTTGTTATCACTGAAAATGACAAAAGAGATGTGACCTTTGAGCAAAATAACACAGGACTATATCAAGCATGTGTGCAACTCGTGACTGAAGAAGTCATTTTTGACTGTGCATGAACTAGAAAATAATCTAGGAATTCTGAAAACTTTTGTTGTTTTTATTGAGTATTTATTGAAATAATTACTCAATAAAAGTAAAAACATACAACAACAAACATACCAGAGTTGTGACAACTGCTGTTAAAATAACTACATATAAGATTTCAGTAATAGTGATGATAAATTTCTGACATTCCACGATTGATAAAACTTTATATAGTAGCTAATTTTTTAGAGTTACATTTCCATGTTCTTCATATTAAGTATCAATATTTAAACACTTTAATCATTTTCAGTCTGATCCAAGAATTTTTAGAAAATATTAACCCAATAAACCTTATGGGCCAGGAAATATGGTATAATACAATGTGTACAAGTATGAAGACTCCGAAAAGTAGTGATAGAATGGGTAAAAGGATGATTATGACACTTAAAAAGTATGTGCATATTGATAACAACTGGATAAAAGAGTTGTGCTTCTTATGAAAATTTTTAAAATCAAAATATATGAACTATTCTTATGTGAAGATAAAACACCAACAATTATCCCTGTTCTGAGCTACCCATGAATACCCTTGCTACCAATGAGAATGCTCCAATTACAACAGTCTATCGATCCCATTTTTTCTTCTTATCTTCACTACAAATGATTCCAGTCAACAGAATAATTAATATCCCTCTGGCAGCCCAAACCCATAGTCAAAATAATATTATTTTATAAATACCATATACATAGAGAAAATATAAGTAAACATACAACTAGGGTTCACCTGTAAGGGCATCATCAGGTATCAGGTTAATACGAGTACTATTTGTTATTTTTTATAGGGTGTAATTTGAACGTTATCATGTTTTCTTGAATAGGTGCTAATTTCTCCTGGGTTTATTAGCTCATGGCACTTTACCCCAGCATCAAAATGATAAGGTTATGCATTTTGCCTGGATTAGCTAACACTTGGACACCAAAATAGGCATGTGTATACATGGAAAATGCCTGGGGTTTAGGGAAGATATCAGTTAGACTATATAGTGGTTAGGCACAGATTTAGAAACAGGGAGATTAATATGCACAGTTCCCTAGGAGCAGATACGAATTCATAAATTATTGTTAATCAAGAGAGCATTGTTAGAATGAAGATGATAAAACAGGGAAGATGATTGAAGAAATGAAATGTAAAAGCATAAACCATAATGATAAGGAATGGACACCAGGCAGCAGGAGACAAAATTGCGGGTGAGATCAAAGATTAAGGGCATATCAATAAGGATAGGAAAGCTGCAACAAAACTATTGGAAAAGCTGACTAGAAAAGAAAAAGAAGACAATGGATGAAAGACAAGATGATTAGGAAGAGAGATGGGAGATGGTAATGGAAGAATGTTAGTAAAGAAGTAGGAAGTACTATAATATAAAAAATAAACTAAGGTGAGAGGCTAATATGGCAGAGGAAGGATGGTGAAAGATGTGGTGTGAAGACATAATAGAGTCTATAAAGGAAGGAAGAAATGTGTGCACTGTACAAGAAGATGAGAAAAACAGGAAGTAAGAATGGAAAATCTCATACAAATAATCAGTGATAAGTTAGGAAAATTATTGAATGATCCATGAACGTAGAAGCACTAATCGGATTGAAAAAGGAGTACCGACAAGCTATAAAGAAAACCATGTATGAGTAAAGGGAGCTGGGTACTATAGATGAAAAATGGGAATATATCCACAAAGGGATATCAGAAGCTGCAAAAAAACTAAAGGAATTGTTAATAGGAAACCGACAAGGAAACCATGGATTACATATTAGATAATTAGAATGACACATGAGAGAAGGAAATGGAAAAAAGTAAATGCAGAGTTAGGTAGAAGGAAGTGCACTATAAAAACTAACCTTGTATATGAAGGTGTAACCATGACAGGAAGTAAGAAGGGAAAATCCACACAAACAATTGGGCAAAGCGAGGAAAATTATTAATTGAACCAGAAATTATTAAAAAAAGATGGAAGGAATACATAGAGGAGCAATAAGATAAAGACATTGGGCCAGCAAGAGAACATGACATGCGATGAGAACAGCTTAGGCCCTGGCATACCTGATAATGAGATAGAAAAGGCATTAAGAGAATTGAAATCAAATAAGGATGTGGTGGTAGGCAACATTCCCACATAACTACTTAGAGGATTACAGAATTATGCCAGGAAAAGTTTTTATACAATAATTCATAGCATTTATGATGCAGGACTTGGGCCAGAAGATTTCATCCTTAGTTCCCATCCTAGTAAAAAAGGAAAGGCAGCCATATGTGAAGACTATAGAACAATATGTTTTATTTTGCATGCAGATAAAGGGACACACAGAATCATCAATTAGAAGATGGAGAGGTAGGCAAATAGAGGCTATCAGTTACGGTTCAGAAAGGGGTGAGGCACATGTGACACCACAGCATTAATAATTTGTCTGCTTTGTTGATCTTAAGAAAGAATTTGATAGAGTAAATTGGGTAAAATTAATTAATGTATTACAGAAAATAGGAGCAGATTAGAAGGAGGAAATGCTTAGGGATTCCTTCAAAGAACTGGCAATCAGAATGAAAATTGGTGAAAAATTAAAAAAATCAGTTCAACTTGTGGATGGATGATGATGAACTTGCCAAAAACTGGCAAGTTTTAGTTTGCCAGTCAGCTAAGGGGTTAAAATCATTCATAAGCATTTTGGAAAGTTGGTGTGAAAGGTATGAGACAAGAATACATATAAACAAAACAAAGGCTATGAGGTTTTTGAGAAAGAGGAAAGCTAAGTTAAATACTGAAATATGAGTTCAAAAACTAGAGCAGACAAAATGGGTTACCTATCTTGGACATGAAACAGGTTACCTATGTAGGGCAAGTTTTGATCAAAGTAATTGGGTGTGTTTGGTCATAGTTTGCCTAAAATGGTTGAAGTAGTTGGGACATAGTATTCCTGTTCCATTAGGCAAAGTAACCTTCACAAGGAGGAGAGAATTGATGATAGGGACATTGGGTAAGAATGTTAAGAACAGCCTTTCACATGGAGTATGGTTTTTTATGGTATGGAAATGTGACTGCTGAAAAAGAAGATAGGCATTTGAACATGTAATCCATTGGAGGTTTCTGAAATGTGAATGTGGAGAAGAATGGAAAAGGTGAGATGGACAGAAAGGAAAAAAAAGAGGAGGTACTAGGAATGGTGAGGGAAAAGGATATATTTGGGAGAAATCTGAAGGTGGCAGGAAAGATGGATGCAGAGTGTTTTGATTCATGATGATATGTTGAAGACTCAGATAGGGGAATTGGAATGGTATGGGGAGCGATAGCGAACGAGACCAATAGCGAACAAGTACTGTGAGGGAAAGTTGAAAAGCACTTTGAAGAGAGAGTTCAAGGGTATATGAAACCATTTGGGAGTGAATGGGTGGTACCCGAGATGGGTGACTCCTGCACATGTTGGCTTCCCACCCAGAGGGCCCAGATTCAACTCCTGGAGGAGGTGGATATTTTTCAGCGGTACCCCAATCCCTACTTGAGGGACTACATGGAGAGAACTTTGAGTGAGTAAGTGCCTTTTGGTAAAAGTAGACTAATGCCGATGCTGGGTTTCTCTCTACCCTTCCTCCTTTCCCATCCATCCCTATGGGCACAAATAACTACTACTACTGTGAGAGAGGGGAGTATGCTAGATAAGCGAGGAAGATGAAGGCAAAGAATAGGCATCTTGGATGTAATTAAGCAAGGAAGAAAGCATGCAGAATCGAAACAGGGTTTATTGCAGTGTTAGTTAACAGATAGGAGAGGAAAAAAAAGGTATCATTGTACCATTATATTGACTTTGTCCATCTAAAACCTGTCTTAACCGGTAGAATGTCATTAATAATAATAGATATATACAGGAGGATATACTGTGTGGAGGCTGAGGCATCAATGCCACATTGTGCTCCATCAGAAACTCCCTTACATCTACATAAATAACCTGTGAGCTACCAAAAAGGTGTGTGGCAGGGGGTGTAGCGCCAGGAGGAAAGGGTAAGGGATGAGGGGGTTGGGGTTTTTCAAATAGGTGGGGGAAGGTAGGGGGAACCTGTAACAAAAAAATATATACATATATCCACCCGCAGTCCCTAACCTGTATGTTAATACTTATTGTGTTGAACTGACTCCTGGGGGATTTCGACTACAATCATTCTGGTCTCTTATCATTCTTGGAAAAAATGACATTTTAAACCTATCGGTCTTGCAGTCTATCCCTCTAATCATTATATTCGTGATCCCTCTGACCATAATATGTTGAGGTTCATATTATACTCTTGATGTCATCGGAGAGGGGCCCATTGTTAAATGTTTTTAATAAGTTTAATCTATACTGTAAACGCCACCGCCAAGAATCCCAACCTAGATTTTCTAGCAAAGTAGTTACACTGCTGCATTGGTCAGAACAATGTTTGACAAATCTAGCCCCCCTCCGCTGAACTCGATCTAATTCCGAAATCAAATTTATATTTTGAGGATCCCATATACTGGCAGCATACTCCAGCTGGGGCCTGACTAAGGCAAGAAAACATCGTTCCTTCACTTTTTCATAGCAACCAGTGACTTGGGGCACTGTCATTATGGGGAATTCAGGTATTGGCGATATCCCTTTAGATGTGATGAACCCTTAAACGTCAACCACTCGAGCATTTCCACATACAAAAAGGCCATTTCTTGTTTGTCCAATAGATACAAATTGCCAGTGAAATCCACCAATTGGATTGAAATAGAATATGAGCATTGCTTTCACTTTTGATTCACTTATGCAGGTATTTTGGGTAAGGAGGTGTCCCTCTAAGCGCTTGGTCTTTTTGTCTCAGGATCTTACTAGAACATCCATGACTCACCAGCAGTTATCAGTGTCCAAAAAATAAGGTTCAATATCCATTCATTCAAACAGTTTGTGACAAAAAACACACTATTTTCTTATGCTGTCTGGACAAAGGCTTTGGAACCAATTTGGCATATACTTTCCATATCTGCAACTTGTTCAGCACAATTGTATTCTCATTGGTTTCCAGTAGATTCAACTTTTTTCCAATTTTTATTTTTTATTACAATAGACAAATTTTCTACTATCATTCTATTACTTGGATGTCAATCAGAACCCAAACATTCTTATTTTTTTCCACATGGGCCTCATATAACTTGTTAATGAACATCCTATAACTTACTATTCCTTGATATCCTCATTTCCTTCTTTAGACTTCTTGTGCCACTCTAAAACTCATGTTTTGGATATGACATCCGCCCTGTAAACATCAGAGATCATGGCAAGAGTCTCAACACCAATATTTTTTTATAAAACTTGATCGCAAGCCACTGTTTGATCATGTGCTGCATCTTCATTCCTGAAGGCACCGCGAAACAACCTCCAAAACACTCCTAATTCACTCTCTGCAAAGGCTTATTGGCAACTGAACCAAGTCAAATCATATTTGTGACATCCCTGCCCATAGAGGTCATACTCCAGCCTTCCCCTTGGCTCAAAAAATCAGTCCTGATACTTCTTGGACAGGGCCATTATGTGAAGAAAGTTCTTCAGTATACCATTAAGGAATGTGATATGAGGTAATACTAAATTTTATACCTACCTTCATTAAATTGCCAGGGACCAAACTATATTATTTCACTACTCGCTAGGGAAAAGCGTGGTCAATAATATGATTAATTCAGGGAAAGAAAGCACACATGCCTGCATTGAACTTAAATAACTTTTGAATTGAGCAAAAACATTACCTTGTAAGTGATATTTTCACAGTCTGCATCCACAGATGAGTTTACTATTGGATACACAGATATAGCCATTGAAGCAGCTTTCACAAAGAATGGAAGATATGTCAGTTTAACACCTTGAGACCTTGCTATTGGCTGAAGCTGGCTACGAACCTTAACTAATTGACTTACATCTACTTCATCGCTGTACACAAAATGAGGTATTTTCTGAAAAAAAAAGTGAAAGGCAAATTGTTAAAAAAGCAGTAAAATTGATAAGCATTCAATAAACAAATACTTTTTAATACAATATTTCAAATATTCATTTTCCAAACAAAAAATACACCATAAATGAAGAAAACACACAAAATTCCTTTTGAAGACCAACTGAATATTGTCTAACACAGTAATGCTTTATAATTAATTAAATCCAAACTTCACATTGAGAAAACTATGAAAGAGATATCATTAGCTGCAAAGCTTGAGTGTAGTGACAAAGTATCCAAAGACTGGCTCCAAAGATACTTTTACAGTTGCCAGTTTTAGCAAATACATATGTAGCTTGCGAATAAAAAGTAGTGCTCAAGCTTAGGATGTAATGGAAACTTTTTACAATTTTATTGAAAACAGTGAGATTTCAGGTGATGTTTACATGCACTTAATGCAATAAGACAGTATTTATGATATTTCAAAGTAAAATTTATGAAACAGGCTTAAAGTTATGTTTGTAAAAGATGAGATACTAAAAATATAACAACAAAACAATTTTATATGCATGAAAGCTAACTTTAAATTTTTTTAATTATTCCAATTTTATGTTTTTCCAACATTAATTTTTTTTAATTGTTCTCATTTTTACTTCTACCTAATTTCACCATGAATGCTTATGCCTCCAAAGGTATTCAGTAAAACAATTAAATTAATAAATGGAGGGCACGAGATGGTTCGGTGGCTAATGTACTGGCTTCCCATCCCAAGGGCTCAGGGTTGAATCCCAGTGTCAGCTAGATTTTTCAGTGATATCCCAATCTATCCTTGAGGTGCTATGAGGAGACCACTTTGAGTACACCATCTGTTAGATGGGACATTAAGCTATGGACCCCCTGGTGCCTTTCATTAAAAGTAGACTAACGCTGATGCTGAGCTCTATTCCCTGGATGTCCTACCCATAACAAATTACCCACCTAAACATTCTGGCACAAATGACCTCTTCTGTCCATCGCCTCCCCATATAACAACTAAAACATGACTAATTCTAAGAAACTGCAGGAGATTCCACAACAGTAACTTTCAATGGAGTAATCTTCAAAGGTAGGTGTATTACAATACAAGAATTTCAGAGTGTAAAAATCCCAGTCAAGGCAAATGATTTTTACACTCAGAAATTTTTGCACTGTAACTAAAAATGAGTACAATTAAATGTTTCTGTGATACTCATAATAATCAAGTTAAAATGTTATAAACCTAGTTAAGAATCCAATAATACCAAGAAAACTTGGTGGAAAAAGTATGCTTTTGGAGAATTTCAGACACAGGGAAAAGTAGAAACAATATATAGGATGGTAAAAGAAGCCAGGGTGTACAAAAAAAGTACACTCATTATATAAGATAAAACAGGAAGTTATTAATGTAACTGGAAAGGATTTAGAAAAGAAGGAATGTATGCAGAACTTTATGATAAAGAGATTAGGTAACCTACCCCAGAGATGGGAAAAACACAAGTCAACACGGGTTGATTACTGTGTTTATGGTTTTTTTATATACACTTTATTGACAGTATCTACTCACCAATGCAGCATTCATCGTTTTCGTCATGACCTTCGCAAAACCAGAGATGGGCATGGTTTTATCACTCACGATTTCCCCCGTGACACTAGGAGGCATTACATATGGCACTTGAGGCATAGGAATTTCAGCTTTTTTCAAGGGAAGACTTTGCTCATTTAAGAAAGCAATTATGTCTTCTTTTAATATGCGCCCATCTTTTCCAGTTCCAGGGATGGCACTAAGCTGCAGCTGAAAATAAGAACATAAATTATGAGTATTTTTTGAAAATATAAATGCAATATTGAACCCTTTAACTAGCTAGCAAGCTTGAGGCAAGACATTTACTGGATTCTGGGATTTCTTAGGTTTTATTTCTAGGGCCCCATTTAACCACACACGAAGAACTTAAACAGTAGCTGTTACCAATGTCATTCATGTCACTTGGCAGTTTATGCTTTAACAGTAAAAAGATAAGTGTGGTCATTACATGGTATGTCGAATCAGCGAGGAATAATAATAAAGAATACATAAATTAAAATAGTACATGAAGTCACACATTTTACATTCAAGGCTTTACCTTTGTCAGTACACACCCAATGCTAACACTAAGCCTTCTCCACATTTACACACACTGAAACTGAAGCCACCACATTAACATCACTAGGTACTAGACCCTTGTATTCCTAAAATATAACAATATGACACTTGTTCCAATGAAATATTACAATTCATGTTTATGTGTTTCACATAAACATGCCTTATTTCAAAATTTTGGAAAGAACTACTCCTTAAGCTGTAGAATTGACCCCAAAACGTGATCATTGTGTTATTTTGATTGAAACGACCTCTGCAAAAACAATTTTAACAAAATGACTAACAAACCGAACGGTATTAGGGTTAACCTTGTGAAATTTATCCATGATGGAAAGGAGACAAACTATGCAAATTTCGCTTGAATAGAGATTTATTCACGACCCGGGTTTCAAGATGACATTGAGTGTTTGAAACCCGGGTCGTGAATAAATCTCTATTCAAGTGAAATTTGCATAGTTTGTCTCCTTTCCATCCAAAATGACTAACATTGAGAGTTCAAAAAAATACAAAATTGTGTCACAAAAGTGTTGTCATAAACATATGCAAATCAAAAACAACTATTGCATATTTCATTTCATAAATTAAAATGCCCTAGTGATCCCATTTGAATATATTTCTCACACTTCAAATGATTATTCCAGGATTGGTTAATTCTTCATAGTGACATGTTGCTTCAAAGGTTACGTTTTTATTTACTAAGACTACTGACAATTAGATATTTTCTGTTAGTAGGAGGAGCTAGGTGTAAATATTATTAGTCTCATCCAGGGCCAGCCCTAGTGAAAAATGATGCTCCAGTCAAAGTTTAAAAGAGGTGATTCCCTCCTTATTTTATTCAAAACTGCAATTCATATATTTGCCCGAGTCACAAACACAGATGGTAGCATCTTATATTAGTGTATAGAACTCCTGGAATATGAGACTATGACGTAAAAGTTAAAAAGGGTGGGACACAGGATGGCCAAATTTTCACTGATTTTATTTCTTTCAGCTACTACAATGAATTGGAGCTTAGCTCACTTAGTGAGAGGCAAACTTCGAAAATGTTTCCAAAAATCCATTCTCATGCCATTTCATTTTTGAAGCACAACATTGCAAGCAATATCAGTTTCTCATCATAGAAACCTTTCTATGTGCTTGAACTTAGAAAACTTCTGCTCCCCACTTTCAACAGTTTATGCATAATGAGGAGGATTTTCAATGTCCCCTTTATATCAGGAAATACATTGATTGTGTTCGTCTTTCATAAGAACTAGAGGACTTATTTTACACATTTGCCATATTGCAAAATTTTTCTCTACCTGCTATTTTCTAATATCAGAATGCCACATTCTATTAAATTTATTTCAGTAGAAAATGTATAACTAATTCTTGCATATGCCAAGACTCACACCCATCATTCAAGTGGGGCATGTCCAGACCAGGTTCATCTTATAACGGTTTAGTCTACTATTAATCCAGCCATAATTTGAAATTACTGTCTTCCATGAAACAGGGATTGCAAAAAAATAGTATTTCATCTATATCTACTCAATACCCCACAAGCCGCCGCAAGAGCATGTGGCAGAGGGTGCTAGGGCACCACCCGTAATTTAGAAAGAAAAAAAAATCGCATGGAGAAGCCACAAATTTATAGTCCACAAACCAAACATGTTATACATTCATGCAAGAACCCTTACACCCCACACACATGCAAACATAAACTACCAACAAATTACGCATGCACCTACACTTAAACTAATATCTTTGAATTTTTAATTTTGTTCCAACTTGCAACTTAAATGTTTTAAATATTTCTAAAGGGACTTCAGTTTCTTACTATTATGATTTCTGATTGTTCTGGGAAAGAATGAGTATTTGAATATATCTGTATTGGAATCTATCTCCCTTATTTTATCTTTGTGGTCTGATCTACCTAAGTAGTGTGGAGCCATTATAATTCCTTTAGTGTCATCGTTAAACTCGCTGGTTCTCGCTTGTTCTCTTCGTATTTCAAGGGGCTCCCAGCCTAAATCCCCTAAGAGACCTGTTACATCTGTGTTCTTATTATAAATATTTTTAATGAACCTGGCGGATTTTCTCTGGACTTTATCTAATTCTTTTTGCCAGATTTTCTCCCAAGGATCCCAAATACTTGCGTCACATTCCCAATATGGTATAACTAGGGCTAAATAACACCTCCCTCTAACTTTCTCATTGCATTTCCCCACCACCCATTTAATGGAGCCCAGTTTCTTTAAAGCGGATCTGCATATTGTCCTGATATGTGCTCCCCATGAAAGTCGTGGTGTTAGAACAACCCCCAAAAAATATTTAACTTGTTTGGCCATTTGAACATGCCTAGGTCAACAAACAATACATTTTAGATGTTTTTACCTGCAAACAATTTTGTTTTGTGATATTTTCACCCTTGTAAACAGAAACACAACCAAATCCAAACAAAAGTTTTTAAACATTTTATTTTGCTATGCTTAAGGGCTTATTTTTGGAGGAACACATCCAACCTTAACTCACATGCATTCAGAAGTAATATTCTAAAACAGTAACTGGTTGAAGACCACAAGGAGTGGAGTCCAAGTCAAGTGGGTATGTGTAGAACAATGGCTTGGGATTGAAGATCCTTTGCAGTGAGCAAGAAAGCTGTGGGCTATGCTGGGATTTGAGATTAATGGAATTAACACAACAAAGAGGGTAGAAGAACATGACTTCTGTTACAGTGGATTCAGAATAACATGCTCAGTAGATGGCTAAATTGACAGCACAACAACAAGATCCCGGTTAGCAGGCACGAAGGAGAGAAAGGCATGGTGTAAATATGTGGGCGGTCTGACAAGTTTCTGATTCAGAAAATTTCATAAAAAATGTCTTGTATCTTTTTTAGGTCAGAAACTTTTCAGATCACCCTAGTATACAAACAAATGTAAGAAGTCCTCGGAATAATAAGTGGAAAGGTGAACCTAACCACTATGAGACTGAAATGCAAGAGAGTACCATTTAAGACCACAGAGCATAATTTAAGATGTCTTGTACAAATATATGTTGTAGGCAGTGTATGGGTGAAATAAAATAAGTAAGCAGCTAACAGACAGTTACAACCCTACAACAAGGATTATCCTAAAAATATAGCATAATGTCAAAGTATCTGACTTTGATACAGTATTAGGTGAGTGGCGCTGAAAAAGTTGAGTGATATCCATTTCAGGCTTTTTCATTCCTATCTGACCTGTGGAGTTTTCTTCTGGGGGAACTCTAGTGCAGCAATTAAGGCATTTTCCATTCAAATAAGGTCCATAAAAGCAATGGTGAATGCTCCCATTAGGACCCTATTCAAGGAACTGAAATTCTGAATGACTCTGCCATGCATCACTGTTTTTTTATTAGAAAAAAGAATTGGTGTTTAACTTTAGCAAATTCTACCATGTATGATCACTTGGCACATGGAAGGGAGAATGTGCATCTGCAAAATAAACCATCTCTATAAAGGCCTGAATCATTCAGCCTCAACTAATTATAATAAATTGCAAATGAGCAAAGAAAGAGGTCCACTGTGACCGTTTTTAAAATTGAAATGAAAAAGTGATCACTCAAGTGTTTTTACAATATAGATGAATACTTGCTTGAAAAATTGTAATTAAAATGATATTTCTTTTAAAATGACGTTGTGTTCTGTGTATTAATGTTGTGTGTATTACTTCATTTATTTCCCTTACTCCACAGACAATTTTCTATGATATGTATTTGACCAACACAAGAGTAAAGTTATTATTAATATATAAAGACCCAATCCCTCCCATGGGCTAACCTTGACAAAGTAGGGCTTGTGCATTCCAATGACCCCTAGAGCTATGCTGGTGTGAGCAATGATGAATGCTCCTGGTAGGGTCATTAAGGGAAATGAAATGAAATGAGGCCGTAGGGGTAGACTACATTCCTGCGGAACCACTTAAAGCTTTATGAAAATGCAGAAGGAGTCTTTATGGACTAATTCGTAACATTTATGAGAAAGGAATCTGGCTGGAAGACTTTGTCATTTCAGTGTTAGCTTCCATCCCAAAAAAGGGAAAGCCAAGGTGGACTATAGAACGATCAGTTAAAGTTAATTCAGGATAATCAAGAAGATGTTGGAGAGCAGGGCAAAGGATTACTTAGTGGATGATCAGTTTGCATAAAGGAAGGGAGAAAAACATGTGATGCCATTGCAGTAATAAGATTAATGATAAGAGAGGAATATAAAACACAATCAGGATGTAATTGCCTGTATCATAGATTTTGAAAAGGCATTTTATAGAGTACATTGGATTGACTAATGAACATATTGAAGAAAATATGTAGAGATTAGAGGGATAGGAGGCTAATCCACAACCTATACATACCTCAGACTGCTCAGGTGCGAGTGGGGGATGGAGAGTCCAGATGGGCAGTGTTATGAAGAGGAATAAGACAGGTTGTCCATTACCATCTGTGCCATTCAACGTACATGTGGAGGAAATAATTGCAGTGGCATGGGAAGAACTGGATGTAGGAATGAAAGTCTTTGGGGAATCTGTAAAATCGGTTAGGTTTAGTGATAACCAAGCTTTAGTTTGTTAGTCAGCCAAGGAGTTGTAAGCATGGCTGAATGAATTGGAAATTCAGTGTGATAGATATGGGATATGAGAATTAATATAAATAAAACAAAGGTTAAGCAGTTTCCCAGACAGAGAAAGGCTATGTTAAAATTTAAAATAGGTGGGCAAAAACTAGAGCAGGTGGGACAGCTTATGTATCTTGCTCCAAGTAGTAAGGAAATAAGCAGAAGAATTGTGTTGGGCAAAGAAGCTTTCAAATGGAGAAGAGAATTTTCGACATAAAGTTGAGACAGATGACATTGAGTAAGGATGTTAAGAAAACACTCATTAAAACTTTGATATGGAGCATAGTTATGTAACGCACATGTATAGTCACTGAAGCTGAACGATATGCACAGATAGGAGGCTTTTAAATTTGGATCTAGAGAAAGATGAATAAGGTGAAGTGGACAGAAAGGAAAAGAAATGAGGAAGTGCTAGGTATAGTGGAGGAAGAGAGGGAATTGTTGGAAAAAATCATAAAGAGACAGGAAAGATGGATGCAGAGCATACTGATTGGAAGTGTGATGTTGAAGGGTCTGATGGAGGGGAGAATGCTATTCAAACAAGGAAGGAGCAGTAATAGGATAGGGATGTTGGGCAGAATGAAAGGAGAAAGGAATAACAAGAAGAGGAAGAGGGGCTTGTTGTAGAGTAGTGTTGTGTTGTAGAGTAGTGCTTGTTGTAGTTGAGTAGTGTTTTGTTAGGAGAAAAAAGATAATTATTTGGTAGTCGTGTCCATCCAAACAATTCCTTAACAGGTAGATTACCTATAATAATGGACCAAGTAACAAATTTCTAGTTTCATTATCAAGAAATCTTACAAACTATGCACGAGATGCTTCATTTCAAGCATCAGACCCTCCTGAAGAACTAATTATCAATTTGATATTGATAATTTTCAAGGTTCCCAAAACCAATTACAAAGATTTTATGAGTTGGATCTCTACTTCAGAGGACGATTGCAGTCTCTCAGATAATCCCAAAATACCGTTGAGTGCTTAATCTACACGAAGTACATCTAAGAATATCATGAAGATTGGATTAGGGCAGAGGCTAAAATAATTCCTGCATGAAGATCATCTATTCAATACCAGTTATTGGCTTTGGCCAATAGTAGTGATGATTCAATCCCTTTGTCAGAACCATACCAAAGTTACTTCAATGATACCCCCCCCCCCCCATCTGTACCTGACAGCTGGTCGACAAAATACCACACCTGTTGGCATTTCTTAGCAATTAATTATACATGAATTATAAAAAAAGCAAACGAAAAATTTCATTAAAATTAATCCCAAATATATGTAAAGCATGCTCTCCAGGAAATGCAATGTAAAATCACTGAAAGAAATTTCTTCATGGCCGTGACTCCATCATCAATATAATATTTAAATTATTACCTATGCATGGCATGCACTTTTGCACAAGCAAGAGAATAGAGCTCTTTTTTCAATGTTCTGACAGCCAAATCATTATTTATCACAACTTCGCTGTCAAGGGAAACAGATTTTTGTGATGCCATAACATAGTTTATATTATGTTCTAACAGCACAACAGAAATGTCCAATCCATGTCCAATATCCAATGTTGGGTTACAGAACTTAACATGCCCCAAGGATACCCCAACCATCATATTATGTGAAAACCTATTTACTTTTTTTTCCATTGCCAATCTGCGAACAGCTGGCGTTGTCAGCACTTTCTTTGAATCCAATTTGGTGGGTGTCACCTGTGCCGTAGTAACACCGACATCAGCAACTTTCTCTGGCAAAGGTTCATCATTGATGTTCTCTACAATAAAATCAACTAACATTACGATAAAATATGTGAATAGGTCTAAGTAGGAATTCTTTACATATAAAACATTCAGAAATGTGGTGATGAAAAAAATTCCGGGCAGGGGACAAAGTTTTTACCGGCACGGGGAACAACATAACACAGCACCTACAAATTACAGGGTCCTAGCGGATACCCTGGCTAAATTTATAATCTTCCCACCCATTAATTAAGAGAACTTAATAAGGGTTTCTGTTAATCTCTGACCTTGAGCAGATTCGGTAGCATCGTCTATAACTTCAATGTCACAGAGTGGATTTCCGACAGACACTATTTCATCGGTGTCGCAATATTTTTTTCTAATAATTCCGCTGAAACGACTGGTTATGGTCACCGATGCTTTGTCACTTTGAACTTCACAAATATTATCGAATTGATTGACGTGATCACCTACATTAACAAACCTAGAATCCCAAAAGAAATGGGTCAGCAAACTACTAGAGTTGATTGTATGACAAAGGTTTTGGACAAAAGGACAAACAAAAATTTGGTATAAAACGATGCATAAAATTGTTTTATTACACTCACCATTCTTTAACGGTTACTTCCCTTATACCTTCTCCAATGTCAGACAACTTAAACTGTTCAACTACGGCAGATTTGGCACTAAAATATCTCTTGTCGAAAAGCCAATGTACTGGACCAGAGTAAATGCTATTAAATGGTGACTTGTACTCCACACCTCTGTTTCCTTGACTCGATGACAATCTTGATACCAATATTCTCGGTGCAACCTACAAGTTCATCACATGTATTTAGACAAATATCATTAGATAAAAATGTTTAAGGCAAAAATACAATATGTTACGATATTGTCATTACATATCAACCATCGAAAAATTTTTGATGGCTCGTCACACAATAAAAAGAACTTTTATTGAATCTGAATGACATGATCAATACCTTCAGTGAACCTTCACGTGCGATAGATTCCTGCAAAAAATACTTCTCCAACTGACTGTTCCTCCAAGATTTTAACCTCCAAGCCATTATGGTAACCGCATAAATCGTGCGAACAGTGGAAGGACGTGTTTGCGAATGTAAAATTCGTGAATTTCTGTGCGAGCGATTTTCGAATATTTTTAAGGCACGTGTTTTGAACACAATGTTGTGTTATAATGGCTCGGCAAATGACTGCTATCAAAAACCACCGTTCACTTGGACTTGTTTATTTATTTGTTTCCTAGGCCTAGGTTTTTACAGTGATCTTTCGTTGCTATGAACATAACTACACAAAATGTTGACTCATTGAAATTCATCTCAATTTGTTCTTAGAGACAGATACCTAATTCAGATTTCAAATTCAATTGGCCGTGTTTTAACAAAAATATGCGTCTCAATGTAAATATTTGGTTCCACATTAAGGTTAAGCAGACTTCAATTATCTAAACACCATAAATATACTTATTTGTGACATTGATTCGACCTGTTTTAGGAAACAGCTCTATTTTGTGTCCACAATTCCCATAAAAGCTGGCTTATAAATTCTCAGGGACCCATTATTAAATTTTACCTAGGTAATAAGGGCATAACCTTAAGAAATATACATATTTACACTAATACAGATAAGATTGTCATCACGTCGCACGTATTCTGATATGTTATTTATATCTAGATTACCGAAGTAGTATATAACAACTCGTATTTTATAGGTTTACTAGCTTTATTTTTAAAATTCCTCTTTTAGATTTAAAACTATCAAAATCTGGAAAAACTGTTTTATCACGTGGAAAGATTTTGGTGTAATTTGGAAATGATTTAGTTGTAACTAATGTTTAAATGGTACAACTACTTCATAATAAGTGTTTACATTGTATGAGCATAAGTTACTTGCGTAGCCATGCTAAAAACTAATCAATTTCAGTGAGATAATTTGTTTCACAAAATGTTGAAGAAAATAGTTATAATATAGGTTTAATGTACCCGCACAACATGCTATCATTAAATATTTGGTATGATTGAGAAATTTCAGTCCTCCTGTTGGTTTCACCTCCATTCCTTGCAAATTAATGGAAAAGATCCAGCTTTTTGCCCCACTTGTTGTATGAAGGCATCAAATGAACCTGTCGTATATTAATCAATTGATATACCAGTAAATTATTCAATCTGAGGTTATTGTGATCTCTAACATCTATTATTCAACCAAAGAATATGTATCACTGAAGTTGGATAAGGTTTTCAACAGTTCATTGAACGTATCCTACATTCCTAGATCTGCACAGATTTTTAAGCTTAAAAAATGGGCAATTAGAATCATGTGTAATGCATGACGTCGAAACTTGCTACAATCTTTTTAAGCCATTACAAATTCTTCTTCTACCATGTGTATATATGTATTAAGCCATCATTTCTGTAATAACATTTTAATGTAAATTTAATTTAAACACCAACCACGATATTAATAAGTATAACTCAAGGAATAGGCTGCATTATGTAACAATGTGACTTAACCTAACTATATAGTAAAGGTCCCATCTATATGAACTCCTTTATAATTTACCTTCAGTAATTAAATGACAAAAGACTTGTCAATTATTTTATGGTACCAGTACAAGTCTTTCTTTTTAGTATGGATATTAAATACATCCACGAAGTGAAGCCTGTAACAATAGAATATTTTTACAGTGTTAAAGAATATCTGAATCAGGACAAATGATGTTATGTTCCTGTATATAACATTGTATAAATTATTTCATATTATATTTGTATTTAAAATCAGTACAGGTCTTATACATGTATTAACATATCCCCTTGGCCAATACAAATATTATATTATTAATTAATTTACCTGAATAATATGAATTCTACCAACCAGGTGTTATGTAGTGTGTTAATACGTTTCCAGGGGTAGTCCAATGGGTAGAGGGTTATGCTAATGTTATGGACCAAAGGGCCCAAGTTCAATTCCTGAAGATACCTCTTGCCTGGTGATTTTTTTCTGGTGGCACCAGATCTTCCCGGGAACCCACAGATGGTACAGGAAAAGGAACTGTCCCACTTTCTCAAATGTATGAATTTTATAAGTTGTTCGGTGTAGTGTTAGGCAAGGTCTCACTCATCAAACAAACCTTCTGGTTGATTACTGTGTTCATTAATTTCCATAAAATTGGTCCCCTTTACGACTCAGATAAATAATGCTCAACTTCAGTTCTCTCTAGTTTTTAAAAAATGTTGATAAAATCTTTTATTGATTCATCATCAATTTGAACATTTCAGTTTCACCACCATATAGTAACATGAAGGCCTCAGACACCATGTAGAAAAATACTTCCAATGCATGGTCATGACAAGGAAACTTAATTCCAATTTCACCCTAATTTTCTGTTAGAGAAGGGTCATACTGAAACATTGATTTTCATTAGATCATGAAAGTTAAGCAACATTGGACCTGGGCAGAGGTTGGATTGGTAACTTCCATGGTACTCTTGTTTCTTATGCATTTGGCTGGCGGGTCTGTGGGTTGTTGCAGTGGTTAAGTGCCATAAGATCCTGTGGAACCCCCAAATCTGACATCTATCTGCTATTTGCAGAATAGTATCAATAGTATGCTTTCTGAGGATAAAAAGGCAATTTCAATTAAATGTGTGCTCCCCAAAATCACAAGTTCCTCGGAGTGGAATTGTTTAAAAAATCTCAAAACACACTTATATTGATTATGTGGGCTTCTTAGTCACCACAGTTCATGAATCTTCAAGTCTTTTTGCCCTAGATCTAAAATTAAAAATAGCCTATCTACCAAGCTGCAACATTTGAGTAGTAAAGTAACAGTAACTGGAACTTTGAAACATAACTGAAAACTTTGCTTGAAGCATTAAGATATTCACTGATCCAAATTTAAAAACACAATAAGTTAACACTCCTCAACGACTGCTTGTTCCACCCCTCTGTATTTTTATCTTTCCCTCATCTCCCACAAGGACTTCAACAATTTCTTATGTTTTCCATAACCTGCACAGCCACTTTTGACTAACTCCCACCAGTTAAAAATTATGTCTCCTCCCATTGTCCCCAACCTTCCCTTATCCACTAGCATAATTACCTTCTACTTAACCACTGTTCTGGGAAAAACCTACCTCTTCTCCCACCAAAACAGCTTTTTATGGATGGAACCATAAAATACATATGAACCGGTACCTATTCACCTTGAAAATGACACTTGTTTAAACCAGGGCCAGTAAAGAAAAAATTTTAATGGATAAAAAGTTATTTTCATTATGATAAGAGTAAAAATTGTATTGTCTGCAGTGGACGATTGACAAATCGTTGATAATAAATGGAGTCATACAATAAATAGCACTTTTATTTTAATTTATTCTCTACAAATAAATGATTTACAAGACATGATAAAAAATATTACACGAGATCAAATTAGATGCATTTACATGAGTCATTACATAGACCAAATGGCCCATGTTGTCAGGGATTCAAATGAATATGATAAAAACAAAGAAAACAACCCAAAGGTTGGTTTGAATTAATTGCTCAAATATTCTTTATCGCCTCTTAGTACCTCCATAGGCTTTTGCAGTTCTCATAGAATTAGAGCTGTCATCATTATCTTCATTTGCACTGTGAAATGTTTTGCTGTAAGTGCTGGATGTTCTAGGCACTGTATATGCTTGATTTCTGAAAAGTAAATGGCAAATTAAAAGTGGCATAAAGATAATTCTACACCACATCCCATATCCTGGTGATTACACCACATCATTCATTTCATTGTTAAATAACAGTGAAGCAAATGGTATAATTTAAAATATGACATTGCTCAATATTATTAGAACTATGTAATAAATATTTCACAACCTGTTTTATGAGGTTGGGATATACACACAAAGAGTGAATAGGATAAAATATTAACTGATATCACTGAAGAAACTATATTTTATGATATACATGAGTATAGGTTTAAGGCTCTTAATCAGACCGAAGAGGAAAAAAAACTCTTTGGCTGTTTGCGCACCCAGAAAAATTATATACTTTAAATTTTTCTGCCCACATGCATTTGAAAAAAATTGGTAATATGGAGATTTTCATTTCAAATTTTATAACTATGAAGAAATATATTGCAGAATAATAAAAACTAGTGTCAACTCTTCATAATCCATGGGTGGATTTTGAGGGATTAGATCACTGCCCATTATCATCCTTCAAAATTTTGCCAATACTCAAATAATGAAGGCAACAGTCCTTATACCAATTGATTATTTTAATCCAAAAATTTATTAAGTTTACAAATATCTAATGATAATGAATTTTAACTGCATAGTTTTTTGCCATTATTGCAGTGATTAAGATAATTTAGATACATAATGCCAAGAATGTTTGATGGGTGATATAATTGTCCAAATGTAGGCCAACCAAAATGATTTATCTTACCTTCCTTTTTCTCAAAAATCTTGTTAATTTCAATTTTCTAATATTTTCCTTTCTCCATGATTTTACAATTTGCTCAGCATGACTACAATCCCTAAGGCCTAAATTTTATCATCTCCATATCTGAATGACAGGAGGCTTTCAAAGCATGCATATATGTCCATGTCCTCAGCAAAGACTAGTGCACATTGTGTTCCAATTCCTTTTTGCCAATGCAGAGGAAGCATACTCCAAAATTTGTATCATAGAGGCTTGTTTTGTGCTCTTTTATCACCTTGGTAACAGTTTGCCATTAAAATAATGTATGACAAATTGAAATATGAAACTTGCCAACTTTTACTTTTTTCATTAGCCCATTTTAAGTTACAATCATTAGAAGTGTCATCATACTTGCGACAGCTTTCCATGTTATTCAACAATTAGCTATGTATTTTCAGATCTTAGGTAATGACAATTAATAAGTAAATATACATGATACAGGATGACCAATAAACAATTATTAGAAATCCCTAAATTCTTCAAGGTATATTTTCAGTTTTTCAAAGAATTCCACAAAAATTCTTTTTCAATAAATATTGGTTACATGGCCATAATTATGAACTGTAATGTGAGAAATACTATGCAAAATTTGCCTCATTGTGATATATGCTGCATAATACGATATACTCCTGTGTGACAGGAGTAGATGTGAATATTGTGCCATTATACCATCCTGATTAGGAATTCTATTATTAGAAAAAAAAGTTAGCCCTCCTTTAGAGACACATATATTTCCTGCAAATGAAACCAATATTCTGAATCAAGAGTGATTCACCATTTTAATACAATGGTACACCCTGAAAATAATTCCAACAGTAGTAAGGGCAGTATCATTCCAGTTACATCAACTTTTTTTTTCTCATCGATCGATAAAAAGCATGAAAAAAACTCACAAAGCAATTTAAAATCACTTCTTCAAAACTAGATTGCCAAAGTGAAACATTTGGTAAAAAATATCACAAATATATAGGTACCAAAGTAAAAATGAATAAAAAACTTTCAGAATGCAAAAAAGAAAATCAAAATATTTAAGCACCTAGCATACACCACTGCCTCAACTTGTACAATCTCTCTTAATGATGACTGAATGAAAATTATCAGTGTTTCTCAAACACATCTCAAAATGGCAGACATACATTTGTTAAATGTGTTAAAATGCCAATTTTTACTGAAAATCCATTAAATTTCCCAAGTGTGCCATCCAGAAGTGAGGAATTCCCCCAATTTTACAGATTTACAAGGTTTCTCATATTGGTCGAAACTGTACAAATAATTCATCTTGGTTACATCAGTAACATCTTTATGTAATCTTGTACCATTTTATTTACACAATAATGAAGAAATTCCAACAAAAATTGAAGAAAAAACTTTTCAGTAACCTTCACACTACTTTTTCATGTTGAGAGAGAGGACTTTAATTATCCATACCTTAATAAAAAATTAGGAAACATATTGGGATACCGTATGACTAGAAAACATTTCTGAAGTCTCCATTTTTACTACTACTGTACCACAATAAATGTCCTAATATGTATCCACAAGGACACTCTCCCTTGACCTTTCCACAACATTACCAACACTTCAATGTAGATTGTTGTAATCATCACAATGAATTCGTGTGGCTACAGTGATTGCCAATCTGTGCAAGCAGATTGAAAAGCAACGTTAATCACCTCTGTAAACCTGCATTCCTAACTTTGGCATCTCCCAATTCATTTATTCTAACTGGCAATAATCAATCAAACAACATTTAACTGTCTGCCCTGATTCCCAAGAACCTTCCATAACAAATCCTCTTATCAACATTAGCTATCTCTGTACTACTCCCCTATTTAATATCCTATTAACTCTAATATGAGATGAATACTTACCCTCGGTTTCCAAACATGTATCCTAGTAAACCACCCATACCCATTCCGGTCCAGAATCCACCACCACCACCTCCTAGTCCTTGATTTGCTTGATTATTTCTCCAGCCATATTGGTTGTATGCACTCCCACTGCTACTATATGGTGGTGGACAGAATCCTCCACATGTTTTTTCTTTATAATCAGAATTTGGAAAATTCCATCCAATATCTGGAGCATTGGGCCTGAAAGAAAAACATATGCCTTCAACTCTTGAAACCCAGGGATCGTAAATATTAAAAGTTATTTGCAACAACATAAAGGTGAATTTTATGTCATACATATTTGCACAAATCTAAGATGAAGCTGTAAATTTAAAATGAACGTTTCTAAGGTCGTGAACCCATGAAAAATGAAATAGCCAAGACGGTAATCTTGATTGGCACTAGGTTTGTTTAAGGGGGGGAGTTAGAAACAACTAGTGGGGTTAGGTAAGCTCCTAGACAAAATCTGACACCAGGTGTTTCGCCTGCCAAGCAGGCCTCTTCAGAGAAGAATGAAATATCCGGTAGGGAGGTTTGAAAGAATGGGTCGGTGGGGGGGGGGGAGGAGGGAGCTGGGTAATCTCGTGGTTGGACAAAAGAAGAGGGATGGGGAGAAGTGAGAGCCCAATAGCAGTATTGAAGAATCAACGGGAGTGGGGGAGGAAAAGTGCAGTGAAGTATAACGGTGGGTAAGGACGAGGGGATTCAAGGGGTGGATCTAATGGGAAGGTGATGCCTCTCTATTTCCAAAGGTAATTGGAAGGGTTCCAAGGTGGGGGGATATGGTTAATGAGGGGGGAAGTTAGGGAGGTTCGAAAAGTTGGAAAAAGAGAATGGTGTGAATCAACTGCAGTGAGTGGCTGTGAGTTTGTTTCCTTATTTATTAACTTTGCATTGTTTGCGTGTGATTCAGGCACACATGGGTTACTGTTTCCCAAACACACCCAAGTGACCTAGTGTGAGTTTCCTATCTTCCCCTCACCTGCAACTTTGTTTTTACCTCCCTGCCCATAAACAAGCCCAGTGCCAATCAAGTTTACGGTCTCGGCTATTTCGTTTTTCATTAAGATGAACCCAATTCTAAATTTACCCTCTTTTACTCAGAATTTCACCAAAGAACAACTAATTCAGAAAAACAATGATGGTAAGAAACAAATATTCAATATTATTTATGAAATATTTTTTGCCAATACATGTATAAGAAAATTAGAAAAAAATAACATAAATTTCAACATAATGAAGGTGAATTCATAATTCCTTACTGGATTGGAAAACTATAGAAAAATCAACTAAAATTTACAATTGTTTTCACTGAATGACTTAGATACATTACCACCAAAAATCATGAGATAGTAAATAACCATGGTCTTGCAGAGCATAATTTTACACAGATTCATTAAGCATTACCCCGAGAAGTCTGGAAGCACCTCTAATTATTCCTCATTAATTGCAACAATTTCATAGTGTAAAAATCATTCGCCTTACTATTAGACACTGGTTACCTGAACACTTTTGACATTTGAATGAAGATTTTATCTCTATGCAGCCAAATAAAATCTCTACAAATGAAATGCATATTACAAGCCAATCAACTAAGACTGCGATGAAACATTTTTTACATACCTTCCATTTTGTCTGGATTCCATAGTACCAGATAAGAATTTTGAGTAGATAATATATCCAAAGACCACTAAGGCAATTACTATAGGGACTGCAGACCACTGACTTCCATGCTGGTCTTGATTACTTCCTTTGTAATATGAACTCTTCCCTTTGGAGTGGTAGTCTTTACTTGAATATTCAAGAGTATATTCCAACTAGAAATAGAAAAAAAGGTTATTAATAATCAACTGAATATAAGAAAAATTAATACAAATAAATTGTATCAAAATTAAATCCATGATTTTTATGCAAAATTCCAAATTTTCAGTCACAAAAAATGTAAAATAAAAAATTAGCAGTACAACTAGGCTGAAAGTGACTTAAAAAAAAATTTTTTTGAAAACACTCACACTGCATGACCCCTTCAATATATATGGGTCATCTGGGTAATCATAGCCTTCGCAAATAACAGAAATAGTTCCAAATGAATACTTTTCTGGCATATCAGCTTTACATTCCCACTGTCAAGAGAAGTTCAATTATTTTAGCAGGTAATACAGTAATTAATGCAATTAAATAACAGCATAGCAATTAGCTCAATTATTACATGTCTTATAGTGGCAGAGGCTAGGAAAATGACACTTTGTTTACTAAATTAGTGAAAAATTTCATAAGAGACAGTACTATAAAATAGAAATCAAATACATTTGCCTTAAAATTCCACAAGTCTTAAAATTCATGAAAAAACCTTTACTTTACCATGCCGGACATTTTATCACATATGAATGTGATAAAATGTCCGGCATGGGTGTTTCGCGGTTCACAGTTTTATAAGGCTTTATGTTGTGGAAGGAAACCATGAGAAATATCAAAATGCAGGCATTTCTAAAGTTAAAAATTATTTGCCATGACCAGGTATTGAACACAGATACCTAGACTTCCACCCAAGTACTTAAAACAATTAAGCTCTTACACCATGAATTTCTAGGGCTTAAAAGAATAGATATGTAATGATGCATTGCCATGCATAAAATATATCAAAAATAATTGTGTGCATGGTTTTCAATGCACTTCATGAGGTTAAATACAATGTCTAAACACAAAGGTGTTATCCTCAGACAAATCTGGATTTGAGTCTTTGCCAAGAAATAATAATTTGGGTAGTAGATTTATAGCCACAGAAGGCTCAACATGAGTAAACAACAAATAGTTGTACTTTGGCTTGTAACTAAGGGAAATGGGTCCCATACTAATCGTCCAAAATTTTCTCCTGATGCATGCATACGATTCCACAGGTGATCTTGAAAATGTCTTCCGATTAAATTTTGTGACATAGTAAGATGAGACACTTCGAAAATGGCCTCGGTGACTGCTGTTAAAGTATTTACAATAGAACACAGCAAATATTTTGTAATTGCCATTTTTCTCTAAATGTGAACACTACTGGCGAACGGTTTTGAACAACTAATTCTCTATGGGGGAAATGGTATAAACAGTGAGAAAATACATTTAAAACGATTATTTTAGGCCATAAAAGCTACCATTAAATTTGAGGAGAGATGAGTGGTTCTCTAATGCTAACTGACGGTTTCTTCTTACCTGAATGCTGTAGCCATCCCAGCCTTCACTTTTACAAAGTACTACCTTTGGTGTGTAAGCATGACAGCCAGCACTACCACCCGCACAGACAAGTTGTGGTATAGGTTGTGAATACCTTCGACTAGCAGCCATTTTATTTTCATGCAACGTAATTGCTTGTAGATCTTCTAGTTTCATTTTCTGGGCATGTGCATCACCTGCGAATGAAATATACTGGACATTATAATAGTGCTGAGAGATCAGGAGCTTTGGAAAAATTGTGGTTTAAATCTATTCCTGGTCATAGACAATGAAAAGAATTAAACACCTTGAACGATACAAGCCCTCACTACCTTTGAAAACAAACAATGAATTTTCAAAAGCATTCTGCATTACCTAGAATTGGTAGAACTTTATATTTGAGGTCTATAGACACTACTAAAAGGGTGTACTTCAATTTTCATCCATCGTCATGCCGATATAATTCCAATGCTTCGCTATATCATAAAAACTTACCGCAGTTGAAAATTACGAACACAGCCAAAGCAATAATAATATTTGTTTTCGACATCGTTTTATCAGTTGCCATATCTACAACTTTTACGGGCTTGGTCCACGATAAGTGGACTACCACATTTACGGGTCGAATAATAACCGCAGTTGGACTATGACAACTGGTTACAATAACACAACTTGTGTTTTATTATCTGATGCCACTTCTGTTGCAAAGGTTACAAACAATGAAGCAACGGTAAACACAGAAAACGTTGTCCAATAAGAGGACAAATCTAAGAGAGGGAGTTTAAATCTAAGTTCTTCCGTCATCATTCTATTAGCAGAAAATGTATCATGTATCTCTGGTTCTATGCCTTCAGCGAACGTTGTTCCCCTTGTTCGGCAACATAACAAAATACATCATGAAACACACCGTTAAATAGTTTAAATGTCATTGAATAATTTTATTAGGAAATGAGTTTGCGTCATCAAATTGGGGTTAATTTATAGAGTTATTCAAACTGTAGCTCCGTATACATTATTTCGAATTGATAATAGCGCAATTTCCCGGGTTCGATTCTCGAGCAAGGCACTCTGGGCACCTGCAGTTCCACCCAAGCTATGTGATTTTTCGGGTACCAGATCTTCCAGGGAAACCAAAAACGGCACAGGGAAAGGTACTGGCCGCCCAACCCCGATGTGTGAATATTCTCACGCCGTCGGGTTTAGTACTGGGTGAACTCTGCCATCACCTATTAAACTGACCATCGGGTTGATTACTGTGTTTATGGTTTTAATAGCGCCATTATTTGCTTCTGGATCATT
The DNA here is from genome assembly GCA_037158775.1 of Hetaerina titia. NCBI lineage: Eukaryota > Metazoa > Arthropoda > Insecta > Odonata > Calopterygidae > Hetaerina > Hetaerina titia. Next base: position 66,257,892 of record CM073779.1, on the reverse strand, counting down.
TGTGAACAAAATTAAGTCACACTGAACCGGCTATCAACGAAGATTCTGTGAGGACTTAATATTAACAATGTATAACATCCCCACTTGACACATACATTATAATTAGCGTTAGAAATAAATGGAACTTTTACAATCATAGGCAAACTACAAGGTTAAAGATGGTCATTACAACAAAACACTATACCCTTGTGATTGGTAATGTAGGCATTAGATAATTCAAGAAACAAATACTTGAGAAATATCTAAAATCCTTCTGCTTAATTGAGAGTTATTACTTTATATCTAATTACTCCTAAAATGAGGAAATTTATCTCATACGTCCATAATGTGGACCACAATTTCACCTCAATGACTTATTCTAATAAAAAAACAATTTGACACAAACACAAGAATAATGAATCCAGAACAAATACAGAACTTAGACCACTGGGTGTCACCCCTGACAGTGGGGGAAGCTGGACTTATGCAGTCTTCATCACATGATTTCCTTGGCAATTTGAATGAACCACAACAGCACAAAAAATAGACGAGGACAAAACGTTTTAGAAAAAGGTCTTGGAATGCTATAATTATGTTAAGGGCAGAGAATTTGAAAAAATAAACTTCAAGCAGGAGTTGGAGAGAAGAAATATACATATATTAGGGTTATGCTACATGAGATCCAAGGATTTCGAGGATAATTGGAGCAATTCTTCTCAAGTACTCTCATTGCTATGCAATTACACTATGAAGGAGCATGGTTACAATTACACTCATTGCTGAGCACATTAGAACATCATTGCGATAGGCATGGTATGATATTCAATGTAAATAAAAGAAAAACTAAAATGCTTTTCAGAAATTGGAGGCGACATTAAATGTAATCATTGTAGAGCGAAGACTTGAGCAGATGGAATAGTTAACTTATCTAGCATTTTTTTTACCAAGGTGGCCAAAGTGTTATGAACATAAGAATTGCACGAGGCGAAGAGACTTTTTTACAAGAAGAGAATGTTAGGGACACTAGTGGGAATGTTAAGAAAAAATTAGACAAGGTTTTATTTGAACTGGGTTTTATATGGCACCAAAACTAGGTTGCACAAACACAATGACAGGCATATATTGGAGGTTTTCAAAATGTAGGTGTCAAGATGCATAAAAAATGTGAACTGGGTGGAAAGAAAAACAAATCAAATTTCATAATAATTCTATGCAATGGACAAACATATTTCTTAATTTTCACTTATCTGGTCAAATACAATCCAGAAAAGTCACAAGCTTAATATTTATATAAAACAGAGCAAACTATTATAAAAAACAATTGAAACACAGATAAGTAAATAAAAATGACATTGCAAACATACACAAAATAATAATTAGTTGGCTTAGGAACATTTTATAATGAATACACTTGAATAAAATGTACTTAAATATAGAATAAAATACTTGAGAGTGAAATATTTACAAAATTAAAGTTATAACTGGTTTAAGCATTACATACAAACTTACTACATATATTTCTTTTTATTTACCTATGTGCATTATAAAATAGTAATACTTCAAAAGCTGTGCATTACCAATACATGCATTGGCAATTGATATATTTATTCATATTTCTATATGTTTACCTATGTGCATTATAAAATAGTAATACTTCAAAAGCTGATACACATGGAACATTAAAACAACTTTAACTATGGCTATAGTATTTCAAAAATACCACGTATACATTTTTCTGTGGACAATCCTTTCTGAAATATGAATACCAATGTTTCAAACTGCTGTTCATAACTACTTGATCAATTGCCCTTTGATACTGTTCATGATCTTCCAGCTCAGATGAAACACAGGAATATCAAATTGTACAGTACAAAAATAATGTACTACTCAAGGATACAAAAAATACACAATTTTTGTCCACAACAAATAATAAAAATACAGTGACCTCAGTCATGACAAAAAAATAAAGCAGAAGCAGAATTACTTCAATCAAAGCAAAGAAATTATAACCAACATATCACATACAATCAAGATTGAAGTTGGAAGCAAAATTTGCTGCAGAGAGTTCAAAATCAAAAAAAATAATGGCCCAAGACTGGTCCTTTGATGCGAGTGTGAACAATCACACGCTCACATTCTTGGATGAGATGTCGATTCTGGAGGATTCTTGGATGGATGTCCCCAGGCACCTGATTCAAAATGTGGAAATGACATTTATAACATGAATAAATATACAATCCAAACAATGTTTCTATGATAAAATATTAATTTAAGTAGAAGCTAATTACAGTGCAATCGGAAATTACTACATCTGAAGCTAATTTATGTTTCAAATTTGAAAGAGGCCTGTGTGATTTTTTGGGTCTATTATGAACCCTCACTGGCAAAGTCATGCCATCTGAAATGAGTCTCACTGCCAAAAGTTATTATGACCAGCTCATTTCCAGCAGAGAGACTCTCAGTGTGGAGTTATAACACCAGAAATAATTAGGGTGCTAAGCAGTGCTAAATAAAAAAAACATTTGCTTCCAAGAAACACCTTCAACTATTTCCTCAAATCACTCACTTGATCTGTTTATACTCATCTTTCTACCTTTTATTTTCAATACTACTGCAACTCCATACCCTGCTGACTCTCCTCCCCTCCTCTGTATATTATGCTGAAATTATTACTTCCATAAACTGCCTTTCCATCTCATCTCTCAGAGCCCTAAATTATTCTGAAATTTTGTTAGCTGCTTTTGAGTTCTTATGAACATTATTATGTGGAAGACTGTGATATAGGCCAGAACATTAGAAAAGCAAGGAAGAGGTAGGAATGGGATAGGCATGTTGGATGGAACAAAATATGTGTAATTGAAGAGGAGATTATTATTTTGTGGGGTTGTCACACTAATAACAAACTTTATGCTGTATAACCATGTCCTCAGTAAGCAATTTAAGGCAATCCTTATATTCCACTGTTTCACAACTATAAATTATACATATGCCAGCATTATAAAGATAAATAGCTCACTGAAAATCTGCAACATCAATGCTTAAGACCAATACTTGACAAACCTCAAGAAATGAGCAAGTAATATTTGAAGAAATATAGCCTCATAATGTGCAAAGATCATATTTTTCACAGAATGGATTTGAAATTTCATTGTTTGGTAAACTTAACAAAACAACATTTTGAACATGAGCACTTTTTCTCACACATTTATGGCTAAGGAAAGCTACCAGTGAGGTGTTGGACATGATTGCATTCCAGTAAGTTAAGCATCCGTTTTTGAAAATGCAATGAAAATGACTATTCTTTAAATTTGCCTAAAGTTGCTTTTAATTTTTGATGCAATTCTGTTTTAAAATTAATTTTTTTAATGCTTTGTGACATGAGTGGTATTTGCAAAGGCAAATACCAATCATATACATATGTTTTAGTATGATTACTGATGTCATTTTTGGATACCATTCAAAGAATAGCATAGGGAGACTTGAAGACTTATGGATTAACCCCCTACATATGACATAAATAACTGCTCTTTGCATATGAAGAAATTGTGGGGAGGAGATTTTACATCGAATACAGTCCTAAAAATGGAGTAGATATGACCAAATCAACCTTTTTTGAGGTAACTGTTTAATAATTCTAAACTATAAATGAACTAAAACATAATATAAAACAAATAAAAATAAAAATAACAAAGAAAGTCTCAAAAAGGCTATTTGAGAAGTAATAATGAAGCACAAAGCATGTAGGAGAAAAAACCAGTAAAAGCATACATTTGACTTCAGTCATCAAAGCAACTGAAAAATAAACTACAATGTAATTACTTACAACTTCGAAAATATATTACCATTTGTATAAGGCGACTTTTAACGGTGCTGGGGTGTCATTTGGTTTTCCATGGGAGGAGCACCGCCAATCTAAAAAAATAAATTGCATGATATATTATGAGCCTGCTTACTCTATGGATATGAAAGTGATAGCACATTATGTAACAACCTCTAAAGTCAACAACATATTTTCTCTAATCGTCTACAAAAATAACAATCATTCCTTGTATTTCTTAAAAAACGTTCTGTAGGCAGTAACTGTACTTTAACCTACAATACAGGTAAATGAATCACTCAATGTTTTTGCCAGATTATGGTATCATCATGATCATTCACAATTGTACATCATAGTAGAAAAATGAGGCTGCTAAGGCATCTGACCCCAGTGGAGCGGTCATCACGTGATGGAGTCAAGTTAAAAATACTATTGTGGAAGACAATGGGAAACCGCATCAATTATCATTCCCAAGAAGATAACGATGGACACTATAGAAAATATAAATCCTGGCAACTATGGGACTCGGCCCAACCAGCCGTGTTTCATGCCCAGCAGTGGGAGAGGCAAGCCTTCTGCAGTTGTCAACTCACGAAACCCTTGCAAACGAAAACCAAAAGCAGTGTGATAGAAGACCAAATTAGTTAGAATAAGAACTTGGAATGTTAGGACAATGTTGATGACAGGAAAATTAAAGAATATTACACGAGAGATGGAAAGAGGAAATATAGATATTTTAGGCATATATGAGGTGAGATGAAGGGATGGAGGGGATTATTGGAGTGATAGATGAAGAATAATATACAGTGGCAGAGACAATAGCCAAAGTGGGATTGCCATAATATTAAATAAAGAGAAAGAAGAAGCGTAGTCATTATAGAACAAGCAACAGATAGAATATTACTAGGAGAGATAAAAGCAGAACCGACGAACTTGGTCATTGTTCAAGTATAAATGCCATCGAGCAATCATAAGGAGGAAGAAGTCGATAGGATATATGATCAGTTAAGAGGACAAAATTGCATGTTCCTGCAGTGAAAAATTTGATAGTGATGGGGGATTGGAATATGACAGTAGGCGAAGGAAGAGATGGTGATGAGGTGGGGGACTACGGCTTAGGCACGAGAAATGACCGCGGGGAGAAAGTTATGAGTTCTGCAAGAGACAGGGGGGTTAGTCATCACCAACACTTGATTTAAACACAACAAAATGCGTAGGTATACATGGAAAATGCCAGGAGACTCAGAAAGGTATCAGTTAGGTTATATTATGGTTAGGCACAGGTTTAGGAATAGTGTGACCAATTCGCACAGCTTCCCAGGAATGAATATGGACTCAGGCCACAATTTAGTTGTTATGAAATGTAGCGTCCATTTCAAAAAGATAAGGCAGGGGTGGTGGGTTAGGAAATGGAATATAGAAGCTTTATATGGATTGACAAGGATGGAGTATCAGTAAGCTGTAGAAAAAATCATAGATTAGGGTAAAGAGCTGAGTACTATCGAAGAAAAATGGGAATACATCAATAAAGGGATGTCAAAAGCCATAAATGAAACTATATGACCATTAATGAGAAAAGGGCAAGGAAACCATGGATCATGGATGAGATGATAAGAAAGAGAGAATGTAAACACAGAGTTAGGTAAAATGAAGTAAAAGAGTTAAACAATAAATTGAGATGAGCCACAAATAAAGCAAAAGAAGCATGGTGGAAAACGCAATGCAAGGATATGGAAAGTTTACAGAGGAAGGGTTAAATTTGAGTGCTATTCAGCAAACTTAAGTTATTATCGGGAAGTAAGAAGGGAAGATCTGTGCTAACAGATAGAGATAAGTGGGGTAAGATCATAGTTGACACAGAAAAGATCCAAGAGAGATGGAAGGAATATATAGAAGCACTGTATGGTAAAGAATTTAGGCCAACAAGGTTAGACATGGAAAGATAACACGAAGTAAAGGAAGATAGCTTAGGTCCAGGCATACTTGATGATGAGATAGAAAGGGCATTAAGGGAGATAAAATCAAATAAGGCCATGGGAGTGGACAACATTCCAGCAGAATTACTAAAATATTCAGGAAAATGTGGTAGGAAGAGACCACATGGACTGATTGGTAGCATCTATGAGGCAGGAATCTGGCCAGAAGATTTGTGAAATCAGTGTTAGTTCCTGTTCCAGAAAAGGTAAAGGCAACATCATGTGAGGACTGCAGAACAAGAAGTTTGATATCCCACGCAGCATAAGTTGTTCTCAGGATCATCAACAAAAGGATAGAGAGTAGGGCAAGTGAATACATGGGGGATGATCAGTTTGGGTTTAGGAAGGGGAGAGGTACGCATGATGCCATCACAATAATGAGACCACTAATCGAGAGGGATAGAGAATACAATCAGTACATATTTGCCTGTTTCGTAGATTTCAAATTGCATTTGTTAGAGTGAATTGGGAAAAACTCTTGAGTATACTGCAGAAAATTGGAATAGAATGGAGGGAAAGGGGGCTAATTCGCAACCTGTACATGTGTCAGACTACTCAGGTGCAAGTGGGGGATGGAGAGTCCGAATGGGCAGTGTAGGGAAGGTGGGTCACTCATTGTCACCGGTGCTGTTCAACGTATACTTAGAGGAAATGATTAAAGAGGCATGGGAAGAACTGGAGGTAGGAATGAAAGTCGGAGGGGAATTACTAAAATCGGTTAGGTGTGCTGATGACCAGGCATTGGTTGCTCAGTCAGCCAAGGGGTTGCAAGCATTGTTGAGTGGATTAGAGGTTCAGTTCGATAAATATGGGATGAGAATCAATATTAAAAAACAAAGGTTATGCTATTTTCCAGAAAGAAAAAGGCTATGCTAAACATTAAAATAGGAGGGGAAAAAGTAGAGCAGGTAGAACAGTTTACATATCTTGGAAGTGTTCTGGACCAACACCGTCAAAGTAGTAGGGATATAAGGAGAAGAATTGCGCTAGGCAAGGAGGCTTTCTCAAGGAGGAGGGAGTTGATGATGGGGACGTTGAGTAGGAAGGTTAAGAAAAGACTCGTAAAAACTTTGATATGGAGCGTAGCCAGGTACGGTGCGGAAACATGGTCACTGAAGCAGGAGGATAGATGTAGATTGGAGGCTTTTGAAATGTGGGTGTAGAGAAGAATGGAGAAGGTGAAATGGACCGAAAGGAAAATGAATGAGGAAGTACTAGGTATAGTGGGTGAGGAGCGTGGTTTGTTGTGAGAAATCCTAAGGAAGCAGGAAAATGGATGAAGGGTGTATTGATAGGCAGTGGGATGTTGAAGACTTTAATAGAGGAGAGAATGTTGAGCAAACAAGGAAAGGGCAGGAACAGGATAGGGATGTTGGATGGGATGACGGGAGGAAAGAAGTACACAAAGATGAAGAGAGACCTGATGTAGAGTAGGTTGCTGGATTGTGTTTTGCTAGGAGTTGCAAAATATTTATTTGGTAGTTGTGTCCATGCAAAACCTACCTTAACCGGTAGATTACTTAATAATAACTATGAAAAAAATGTTAGAAATTAAATTTAAATTAAACATCTAGGCTCACGGAAATGTTTGCTAGCATGGTGCTCAGCATATCTATTTCCATATTTAGTTCATCTTCAGATGAATGGTCAGCTCCCTCAATGCTCATTGTGCAGCCTGCTGTTCCTTGACCACTGTAAAAAACCATGAAATTTGAAGAAGATTGATGATTAGTATACACACACAGTTGTATTGCTTTCTTATTACAGATGTACTCAAGTTCTCTAATGGTTCAAATATCAAAATATAGTTATGAGCTTATGGAATGGTCAATGACGTAGCATACCAACCCATTGGGTTGAATGCCTAACTTTAGCCATTAGGGTGACTAGTTAGCTTTAGTCATTAGGGTGACAGCACTGAGCATGGGGTATTTTGGGTTGGTGTGTTTATCTGTATACATAGAGGTCTGACATTGAGGCATACATAGGTGTCTTAGAGGTAACAAATAAACACCCCTGTGCAAATCATAAATATTTACTGTTGAGTTATCCAGATATAAAAATTTAATTATATATATAACAGAAAAAATTCATTTGTTAAATATTAAAGTAAATGATATTTTTTCAGTTGCTACAATTTGAGGCAAAGGAAATGAGAAATTAACATTAAATGGAGCTTGAAAACCAAAGTAAGAATGGTGGAAGCAGAGATACTGAAAACTCCAAACACATAGATAATGTGACAGAGAAAGCACTAGGTGAATCCAAACTCTAAAAATTTTAACAATGGTGTCCAGGCAATCAATTATGCAGTTTTGCATTTATTATTTTTGCATGCAATTATGTATAAGCCAGACTCAAATATTTTATAGTTACTTCTGTTTTGTAAAAAATATTTCAAATGGAATTTAGACTAATGCATAGAAATCTTATATTTACAAAATTAAATTAATAATAAAGATACCAACATCCATAATTACCTATTCTCATATGTCATAGCAGGTCCACAAACTGGTTTTACTGGATCAAAATGAACTTGATGATCACGGTCTTCCATTTCTTTAGACATTCTGAATCTTAAAATGTCTATGTTCATTTGCCTAGGCCAGGTCACCACGAGAGTTGACCCATCCAACACATATCCTGATGAAAAGACAGAAAATATTTGGTACTCAGCTATTTTTAACACCCTCAATAAAATTCCAATCCACATCTCTCATAAAAGGATGGCAGTATTGAATGGAAACTTAAATGGTAAACAGCCCAAGATATTCCATCTCAAAAATTCATCTATTGTCAAATGCACTGTGTTACATACTGATAAACATGGGAGTTGAAAAAACTGCAGTTGGTAATCCATACAGTTTAAGAGAAAATTGGTTTTATAAGTCCAATTTACTGTGGCTCAAATTTTCAACTTTGCCAAGCTTTACTTTAATGAATGCAGTTACTAAGTAATAACAATGAATTTCAATGGCAGAATATTTCTTATAGATTACTTTCAAGCATAAGAATATTCAGCAATTGCATCATATCACAGAGAAATTTAAAAGAGTAAAAGTACATTGTAGTAGTAAAAAATAAATGATCCGCTGATGACCCTTTGCAAGAAATACTTCTTAAAGTTACTGTTATGGCATCTCCAACAGTTTATTTGAATTTGAGGAGAATACACTTAATCATTCAATGATGTATTTCATACATTCCCCTTTTGAGGGCAAAATTTATAGATATACAAAAATATTCCTTCCGTACTCTTTGTTCAAAGGTATTCAACTATGCTAAAATTATGGTATTCTAACATTTGAGGCAGATCCATAGTTTTTAGAAATGCAATAACACTTAATTTGCTGATATAAGTTCTGCCGTTTATTAAAAAATACTCTCATGGTCAGAAATATATATATGTAAGGAAATGCCCCACAGTTGATTCATAGTATATAAAAAAATGGCCAAGTAAAAATAATGGTAGACAAAACCATGATTTCCAGGGGAAACCTGTGGTCGAAAATAAGTATTTTGCAGATGCTATTTTAATTTAGATGGGATTCTTTAATAACTGTGGTAGGTAATTTATCCTGCAGTTTTTCTGGAAAATAAATCTACAATGAAAAGATATCTTACAAGTATTTTTCCTTCCTTCACAAATAGTACAAAATAAACACTGGTTTTATAAAATAATTCAATTTAGTGATTTAAAAAATACATATTTTGAGGTCATTTAACAGGCTGTGACCATTTTCTGAATGATGTCTGTTTATTTATGCATATGTGACAAGTTTTTTGGGCATCTAACTGGAAACACTGCACGACAGGAGATTTGAGTATATTACATGAGAATACATTACAAAATACCCCACAAGACACTGTTAAGAGCACATGAATAGTAGGGAAAGAGGTCTGAATTAACTATAATTCTGCAAATTATTGCACATGTGTATCCCAAAATCAAGAGATACCTTTATAAGAATAGAAATGGAATATCCTTGGCTGTGTAATACTTTAAGACCCATAATAATGGCTTAATTTTCACATGGTGCTCTTCAGATTATCACATCACTGTCAACGCCCTCCAATCCTGAAGAAAGTACACAGAATTTAAAACTTTTAGGATGGCACAGCCCAGCTTACTTGCAATAGTGAAGGAATTACTATGACCCAATATTAATCACAGATTAAAACACAAGGGTTACAGACATAATTTTTATATTGGCTGGAATCAACATACATGTATTAAAACCTATGTATTAATCAAATATGCATGACTCTAGAACATAAAAGCATCATGTTATTTAAAAACAAATTAACACTGTATATTACTTACCATGCATTCTTTTTTTAACTCTTTTTGCTCTTTTTCTTGAAGCATAATGAACAAATGCAAAATCATTTGTTAACTTCGCCCTTTCAATGATTACATGAGTCCTATCCTGAAATACACTCACTAGTCTGGTTACGCTAGTTACCATGGCTATGTTTTCAACAAATAGAACTTTCATCTGTGGAGAAACCAAAACAGCATTCAATAGACAGGCAGTCAAAATCACATTTACATTGCATTAGTCTACAACTACTACTCCTCTCCCAAACACAAGGAAAAACTATCTAGGTAATTAAACTAAATTAGCAAATGAAGGACTCTTAAATCTATCAGTTTCAAAGACAAAACTACTTTAATTTAAAACATTTCCACTAAAATACCATGCAATTTCAACACACCTGGGTTTCTTCACTTATCATGACCACCACTACCATTAAGATAAGTCAGAATTATGAGATAATAACTTTTAAAAATCCAGCAATAAGAACATTTCACAGAATACACAAATAAACCCCCAAGTAGCAAAACAGTATTTCTCATGCACATAAGAGCATGAAATTGCAGCATGTTACTTTGGGCCCTACTGTCAGCAAACTTCCCTGAAAATGTAAGCAGTGCCCTTTTCAAACAGAAATAGGGTAACTGCCACTTATTACATTTCATTTCACCATTTTTTTAAAAGTGCAATTAGCAGGCCACTGGGCATTTGTGCATCCAGAGCTTTTGTTCTTTTGGCCTTTGGAGCCTAGAGTGAACCAACAAATCTCATGCATACTTAACATTTAACTACACTGCAAATAATAGCATTCTTTCCATTGACAACACAATATCCAAATAGCTTTAGGAAACAGACCCCAGTTGTTCTGCTGTAAATATTAGTAAAAAAATTAGTTTATGGGGATGATTACAAATAAGAGTAAAATAAGTGATTATAAAACTGTATAATCAAAAATGTAGGAATTTATTTAGTAAATAACAGAATTTTTATCATCATTGTAAGAGTTCAAGCAACCCAGAAAATCACCAGGGGCAACAGTGGTAACGATTAAGAAATATGAGCAATAAAATTTTCCTTAGTAAGAGTTATTTGGCATCAAGGTTTGATAATTCCCAAGTTGCATGAGCACTGTATTCCTAAATTTTCCTAAAATTAATAAACCTTCTGTATTACTAAATTGGTGCGTGATGTATGATTTAACCATGAGGAAACAATCATACTAGCAATTTCATCAATATTATGTACTAAAATGATATATCAGTCCATATTTTAGGATGGTATAGAAAGTAACCTTCGAAACTAAAAATTTGAAGCTATTCCATTTGTCATTAGCTTGATAGTTCTATGATTATTCAATGGGATAAGGAATATCTAAAAACAACTAGAAGGATTTCTTTCATATTATCTACAATTATAATTTTAATCTGTGATAACTTAAAATCTGGAGAAGAAAAGACATATGTGTCTGCTATATTCTTTAATTTCAAGAAAGCCTTAGACAAGGTCCACCAAAAGCTGATTAATACTTAAAGAAAATATGGTATTGATAAGGAACTGACCCCTCTACCATGATGTGTGAATTTCACATCACATGCCATCGGGCTTAGTACTGGGTGACCTCTACCATCACCTACCAAACTGATCTTCAGGTTGATTACTGTTTAAGGCGTTGATAAAGATGAAATGTGGTATTCTAGGGGTAGAACATTGGACTGCTGACTGAAGGGCCTGGACTCGATTCCCAGGCATGCCTCTGGGCACTCTCAACTACACCTGACCTGCATGATATTTTTGGTACTAGGACTTGGCGATAGAAACCTGGGAACTATAGTTGGCAAAGGGAAAGGATCTGACCCTCTACCCTGATGTATGAATTTCACATGTTGTTGGGATGCATTTTACAATCACCTATCAGACCGACCTTCAGATTGATGGCTATGCTTTGGTTTATGGTATGGTTATAAGAAAGTGACTACCACTTTGATTAGCAACTACTCAACATAAACAAAAAGTAATTATTAATTGGTTGAGTTTATTAGACAGATACAACTTCAGGTGTGCCACAGGGAAATGTTAAAGGGCCCTTCTGGGAATGAGGCAGCGGCTCAGGTATTGGCTTCCCACCTCTAGGGTCCAGGTTCCAATTCCAGAGGTGGCAGAATTTTGCCATGGTATCCCGATCTTGAGGTGCTTTATGGAGGCTACTTTAAGGTAAGTACGGCATTTAACTGTGGACCCCTTGGTGCCTCTCAAGAAATGCTGATGCTGGGTTTCTCTCCATCCTTTCTCCATTCCATCAATATCCTACCCCTGCTGAATAACCTACCTATCCTTCCAGGTGCAAATGACCTCTGCTCTTGGTCATCTCCTCTGATAATTACTACTACTAAAGGCTCCCAACTCTTCTTCATATTTACTGGTAACCTAAGCTAATATACTAGAAGCAACAGATGATTATTTGCAGATGCCACACAGTGTTTAAAAGAGAAATAAGGACTTCCGCAGGCTACTCAGGCTAGTGACTTGGACAAGACATCAAACTGATAAAGAAATGAGAAACTGGAATACTAGAAGGGAATTGAATAAAAAAGGGGCAATATAAAATAATATTAATGTTTCTCATCATTCAGATTAATTAGACAGCAATAATTTATCAAGTTTTTACAATGAAACGGACCCAAGATTCTTTTGACCAGTTGGAGCAATCATCTTCAGTAAATTATGACAATTATTATTATTATTATTACTTTTTATTTGCCCAGAGATCACAATACAAAATACCGGGTGGATGGTGTATGTACATGATATAAGGCACGTCAATAAGGAACAAAGACACAGGCTCTAATTAAGATACAAAGAAATGAAATGGTGCTCACAGTTACATAATATATGACATAACGCCATGAACATTGGCTGTTACATGCACATGAAATATTAATTAAGGCAATAATTGAATAACCAACATGAATCAGACCATGACAATTGCTATAAACAAAGAGTATAAACCTTCTAGTCAGGAATGTTGTTGAGATATTCATCAACCGAGTAGAACATATTGCGTTGTAGATATCTTTTTAATTTATGCCTGAATGCAGCAGTTCCCTTAGTTTCCTTTATACTTTTGGGTAGTTTGTTATATAATCTGATGCCCATTTCATTGGGTCCTAATTTCAATGCTTTAGTTCTAACATTCCCATAATGGATGTTGTTCCTTCCTCTGGTGTAGTGATGATGATAGGCAGAGTTAAGAGAATAGTTTCCAATGTTATTTCTAATATACAAAATTAAGAACATAATGTATATGCACGGGAGTGGTAGCAATTTTAATTCATGGAAAATAGGCCTTGATGGGGCATTGTGAGGTTTCCTGGTAATTATTCTAATGGCTTTCTTTTGCATTTTAAAGATAGTTTGAGAGATAGCAGCTGATCCCCATAATATTATACTATAGGTTATATTTGAATAAATTTCCCCGTAGTATAAATTCAATAGTATACTTTTACTTGTAGTTTCATACAAGTGTCTTAATAAATAGCAAGTTGAACTGAGCTTATGCTGAAGGGCTTTTACATGAATATCCCAAGAAATATTAGCAGACAGAGAAATGCCTAGAAACTTACATTCCGTCACATTCTCAATTGATTGATCATTAATTTTTACCAGCAGATCATCAGTCGCATTTTTATTGTGTGTAAAGTATACTATTTTACTTTTATTTACATTTAGATCTAGAAAGTTGTCTGTACACCACTTGTTTATTGCAAGTGTGACAGACTGTGATTTTTCCACAAGGCTGGGGTAAGTTTCTGTCGATATTATTACATTAGTGTCATCAGCATACAGCACTGGTGTAATTCCTTCATAATTCTGTAAGCAGCTAGGTAGGTCATTGATATATATCAGAAAAAGGAGTGGCCCAAGGGTTGAGCCTTGTGGAATGCCTTTGTTGACTCGGTATGCTACGGATGAATATTTTGACCCATCTACTGATAACACTACTTTCTGAGTCCAATTGTGAATGTAGGACTTCATCCAGTTTAGAGGAGTTCCTCTAATCCCTATTCTATTGAGTTTAATTAGTAGTCTATCGTGGTTTACATTGTCAAAAGCTTTTGACAAGTCAAAAAACATTCCAAGAGTTTTGCGTTTAGCATCTAATGAATCAATCAATCAATATAATTGTTAACAAGGTGACAACAACCACATTAAATCCAATAAAAAGTGATTGACATGTGAAGGTTCATTCATATTCTTTCCAATTACATTATATTTACACTCTTTGAAATCAATCCCCAATTTAAAACTAAATTACTTGAAAACTTCTTTTGTACTCTTTCAATATTGCTCTTATACATTTTGTGACAAGTATTTCACAAAATAGATTCTTGCTCTAGTAAAGGTCCAACTAGGATATAGCATAAGGGTTTCAAAATATGAATATTGTTAACACCCCTAGTATATCAACATACAAACAAGGACATTAATGCTTCTGCTGCTTATGCTTTCAATATGGTAATCAAACTTTATTGAAGTGTCAAGTTTGATTTCTAGATCCTTAAAAATATCAGACTGAGTAATGTTCTGATAAGAGATAAATAATTCATATGGGAACAAGCCTTTCTTATGTGTAATTGATAAAATATTTCATTGAAATCCATATAGCTTTTTGCAACAATCTTAAATCCTATTCAAAGTTGAATAAGAACTAAAACATTTCCCAAAACCATAAATGAAAAAGGGCTAAAAAATGTCCCAGGTGTGAGCACCAGGGCACAGATGAGTAGGCAATATATTTAAGAAGAGCAAGACATAATGCATAAAATAGAGGGGTTAGAATCATGCAATTTCGAGTAGGTATGATATTTTGATGTTGCACTTACTTCAAAACATCCATGGGGTACACACATCAGTAGAATGTGTGTCAGCCTTAAATAAAGTTTCATTAGACATGCTGTAGCAAAATACTGTGAAAAATATATTATTTAGCTTTATTTAGGGCACCATTAGAATACAAGACAGGCATCAACATGGCAGAAAATGCTAATTATGGAAATGGAAGAAGTTTGAAGAAAATCCATTACATTTGCTCAAAATTGATGGGTAAAAAGTGCTAACTGAATGAGTATGTTGAAAGCATTAGGTTGAGAGCCTACTGAGTCATTAAGAAGGCAGGCAGGGCAGATTTTTTGTTAGGTAGATAAAGTGACTTGTGGTACAAGATAACATATATCTTCACATTATATTGGCAGATTGGTTCACTCGGAAAAAACAAGAGATTCAATAACACATTGTAACTATTCTTAATTTATAATGAAAAAAACAATTGAGAACTTTACATGAACATACTCATTATTGTAATATGTAGACAAGAATCATGTAAGGGTATCTGTGTTTATGTAAGTGTGCAAATATATATATGACAGTGTACACTCATCCATATAAGGCTGGTGCCCTAAATCCCTGCAAAATACCTTTTTAATAGGGTAGAGAGTGGATGAATAAGCTGAAATACACAATGAACAACTTACCCTACACAATAAAAGCTATGCCAAGGGGAAACTATTAACCATGATGAAGAGATTTTTCACGCCCCATGCGTATATATCTACTGATTAAAAATAATTCTAATACATCCTCTTCGTGAAATTTGATCACACATTTTTAGAATTGACATTCACTTTTACATGAATACAAGTTCTACTGATATCATAACATTTACGGTGCTATGATATCAGTAGAATCATAACACCGTATGTGTTACGGTGTTATGGTTCTACTGATTACGGTCCCGGTTCCGGCAAATTCTATTACCGAGTTATTTAAATAATACCTTCTCAATTACCAGTAAAATAAAGGCAAAAGGTCCACATGAAAATATTTATGTCACCAAAACATTTTGCAAGAAGGTATCCATTATTTACACTTTTGACGCCAATTGGTGAAAGTGTATAAATGCACAATGATAGAGCAAAATACATTACCTTATTAGGTATTAATTAATAAAGATTGTAAATCACCTGTGATATATGGTCTTCGCCATCGATCTCTGGTTCCGCCCAATCAACTAGAACACCAATCTCCCAAAAGATGACTCTGCCACTTAATAATTTTCGTCTGGCAAAATCTGCAGCCCAATTAGTTTTGAAATCAAGGAAGACGAATCCTCTCTTTTTCCTGTCTGCCAAATATCTGCAGGTAACCACTTTATCCACACCTTCTAAACCCTCTCTCAAGAGACAGTAGACTTCCTCTTGATTTTTGGCATTAGGGATACCGCTAATAAACAGACGATGGTTACTATCAGTCCAAACCACCCCCACATGCCATCCTATGCGTATTTCTTGCCCATTTAATACCCGAACAGCAAACGCAGCCTCTTCTGGAGTCGAATATGTAACAAAGGCGTAACCTCTATTTCCTCCAAAGATGCTCATCATCAGTCTAATCTCATATACCATTCCTGCTCTTTCCATGAACGGAACTAGCTCGTCTTCGAGAAGATTTCGGGGTAACTCCCCAACAAAGACTTCGCTTTCTTTTGGTGGCGGACCACCAACCCAATTACGAGGTGTACCGTATATTCGTTGCCCAATTTCCTGCATGATGTTGCAGCCAGTCCTTTCCACTAGGTCCAGCAAACGTTGAACTTCCAATTTAGTACAGGATGCATCTTGATTTACGCCCACATTCATCTTTCTTCTGCCTCTCAAACCACTTCGTGCTATGAAATGCCAACCGAAAAATCTGAGGGAGTCTAAACGTATCACGTCATCCTTACAGTAAGGTGTCAGATCAAAATAAGTGTTTAAACAATGTGTCCAGGGGTAGGAATTTCTCATTCCAATCCAGAATAATATGATTCGCCAAAATTAAAATAATAATAATAATTTGTGAGTTGCATATTGCCATCCCTTTGTTTTTGAAAGACATCATTTTGATAAGCGCAGCTGACAAGGCGCGAGGCTAGCTGTGATAACTGCTCGGAGGAGAGTAGGAAACACGAAGTGGTGGTAGATTATGTGCTGGTGTAACACTTTTTAGTAGAATACTTGTTGAAGAACAACTATTGTAAAGTATTATGCAGCACTGTCGCGAAAGGTCTGATCGTAATTGGGGGTTGGAGCTCACATGCTCATCTTGAAATTTCCTTCGTACAGAAGGGACAGGAAATTTGAGGGGTAAAAATGAAGGATTTCATTATTTTCGCTGTTATTTGCCAAAAATTTTCTTTGTGCGCAGTTTTTACTAATAAGACAATTCAGTCAATTTTACCTTAATGAATGCAGCTTTTACCTCTGGCGACTGTATTGCGTAAAAATGAGAGTGCTGGAAATTGCCTATTAGTTTGTACAAGATTTCAGGAAGTTTGATACTGCGTTAATTTTTATTCTCATACGTGCATATTTGAAATAATGGATGTTTTCAATAAGATACGCAGAAATTCTTTGCTGCCCGCAATGGTATCAGTTGAATCAGCTGACCTTGTAGTAAGTCATTCCGACACCAGTAGGGCGCTAACATAGCATGACGTCATTGGTAAAATAGGATTTCGACATCGACACACCTGGCGGAGTTTATATGCAATAATATGTGGATTTTTTCGAGAGTTGTGTTGTCCTAAATTCAATGGATTTAATGTATTGCGTCAAACCTTAGCATCCTAGAGAATTTCCTGGGATAAGGCTTACTACGCATGGGAGAACGCTCCGATTCTACTAGGAGAAAATAAGTGGCTAGGCTTATAAAATCAATTAATTAAAATTTTATTGCCAAAAACTAAAGGACGCATTATTAAAAGTATCACAAAGATAAGCGCTGTTCGTACGACATTGTTCAACTGAAATTTCAGCTGTAAATGTAATGATTTGGCCGGCTCTTGCACAAAGAATGGATGGCTGGATGAATTTTTGGAAGGAGGTATTTTTCCAGCAATAGAAATAATTTTGGAATCTTGGCACTTACCGTAACACGTTGCTCGACTATTGAAAACGTAATAGCAATTCCTTCCCTAAATGAGAATTAAACTTAAATACAAAAAAATTCAGTTAACCAATAACTTACCACCACCATCTTGCAGCAATTAACTGTGCTCAAGCTGCTCCTGCTATCTACTGCCTATACCTGCTATGGAAGCAGATTTAGTGAAAATATAAATGCGACTTTCGATTGCAACATTACCAGTAATCCAATCGAAGTCGCCTAATTTTAAAACGACAAAACTATTTATTTCAATGGGTACTTAGAAAAGGAGTCACTAAAATCAGCAAAATCTATTTAAGGATTCATTAAGATAAAATAGAACGCAGCCGTTTTCTTCATAATTCGATCAATTTGAAGATTTTTTATATGCGAGAGCTATCATAAAACATATGCGGTACGACATGCAACAAACTGTAGACAGTGGTATTGAAAAGTTTCAAGTTCAAGACGCAAAAACCTTTTTTTCAATAGACCAGCTTTAGAATGCACCTAACTGTGCTTGGTACTTGAGATACTTGATGGAAATGAATTGGATGGGGTTGGAAAGAACCTATGCTTAAATTACGTCATTCTTTCGAGGGTTAAGGTGTGTGCCAAACAATGGCGTTTGCTTGCAGGTGGCCGTAAAAAGGAATCTTACTTAGGTTTATTGCATGATTTCAGCCAATGCTTGCGATAAATGAATTTTAATTACTCTTGATCTCCAAAATTAACAGTGTGCGAATGCTCGCTAATGAAATTCGTCTTCAGAATTATTGAAGTATACAAACTTGGCAAACTGTAGGCATCCTGATGCTACTAAAATAAAACATACCAGCAGTGATAAATGCGGTAATGTTCATTTTTCAGTATAGGTTATAATGTTCAACAATTAAAAGAATATCTTGAAATGCAATGAAAAAGGCTTTAGTCAAGCCTAATAACGGTAATGAATAATACGTGTAGATCGTAGCGCTTTTCCACATGATAAAATTTATTTTAAGACCGGGTTTCGATGTATTACATCATCATCAGGTAACAAAATGAAGTTGGGTGCCGTGTTATATGTTTGAGATTCCGGAAGGAGGGGAGTGGACGTGGTAGGAAACGCGGGGAGGGAGGGTGAGAGAGGGGAGGGAAGGGAAAAGAGGCGCGGATAAAGGTGGGAGGGTGGGGGAGAGAAGGGAGACGTTACAGGGGATAACGGAAAAACAGAGATTCGTCCTTGTTAAAAAAAGAACATATTGTCTAACGGTGCGAAGTGGTCCACTTGAGTGAATGGCAGCATTCTCCAATAACCCCAACGGCAGCCGGGACGACGCCAGTAGGCGGGCCGAGAGCTGGAGACCTGGCCAGGGGATTAGGCCTTTCTGGAAGGATGGCGGCAGAATACCCCTCACTTAACTCACACACTAGGGTGGCACTCAGGGAACGGGGCTGTTGTGTGTCACGCGTGGTCAATGTTTACAAATGAAAGTTGATGGAAAGGAGGGGGGAGGAAAAAGTGAGCTACAAGTCATTGAGGAGGGGGATTTTCTTCTTTACTCGTTGGACAATGTCCGACTGTTCCAACGTGCCTAATTTTTTTGTTTTTATTTTTTTGAATATGTAGAGTGGGGGAAGAAAGGAAGCTACCGAGGGAAATAAAAAAAACAGAGAAAGAGAGTACCCATTAGTTAAGCAACAAGGCAGGTAGAAATTACGATGAAATGAAAAAAAGAAGTAACTTAGGGTAAACAAGAAGACGACCTCACGATACTTATAAGGAATTTTCCCTTGAAAAAATATTAAGTTTATTACTCTGTGGTCAGTAAATCTCTAAACACTTATATTAACGTTTAAGACCTTTTCGCAGATATTTGTGGCTAATAGCTCGAGTAAATACTCGAGCTATTAGCCATAAACTTTCTACTTCATAAAATGACCTAATAAATTCAACAAAAAAATATGCACACATGTTTTGATCCCGTCCTACCCCCTAATGTCAGTTTTAAGGTCGCATAAATGACTTAGATTAGCTCAGGACTGCGTTAATTTTGCATTTTTTTTAAGGATTAGCGAAAGTTGGCCCCGGGTAAGCAGAAGATAGTCCCCCGCGTGGGCTCTCAACAGTGCGGTCTTACCATGTTTTCCAGATGCCTCTGTCGCCTCGATGGTCATGGATGATGTGTAGTTAAAATTTCAATGTGCTCAAATTTCTCAAAATAGTGTTTCCATTTGAGATAGTTTAGCTGGACCCATTGATTAAAATTGTACACAAATGGAGCTATCGTTAAGCATTCTACAATCAGAGAATTGAAAAAGTGAAATATTTGTAATAGTTGAACCTTCAAAATAAAACAAGTTTCCAATGGTATTATATGTTTTAATTTAAAGATTTTTGTATTAACTGTACTTACCCATAATCGTTTAACCCGCATTCACACTGATAATTCCATAGTCTACTTTAAGACGAGCAAGTAGATAGCTTTACTATGTAATCAATTAGTCATTAAATATCTGGACTGCGGTATTTTATTCGATATCATAAGACAGAAGTGAATCCGTATTAGCGGTCCTTTGTCAATATTCGCCATCATTTGTTTTTCCCGGACTACGTGATTGGTTTATCTTTCTGAGCAAAATACGTTCTGCTATTCGCTTGATGATAGTTCTGTGTTCCTGTAAAACTATAATTCTTCACTTATGAAAAGAGCTGATAAACGGAAAAAAATGTATTTTCCCTTGCTATAAAATGCGAAATAATCATTAGGAATGGAAAATGGAGAGAGTCTATTTATACCATTTGCATATTTTCCCGATTATTCGTGCTTCGTCATGCATACATCAAAGGTAATCGTGAGTATACAGTATAGTTGATATTGCTAGAAATCGATTAAAAAATTACTGCCGAGGACTGAGATAATATATGCTGTCCCTGAACAGGAGTAGGTTTCACTGTAAAGCCAATCTTTACTGAAGAAGGGCATGACAACACCACTTTTAACACAGACATTTAATATCAGTTAAAATTCAGTAATGCAATCAGCTTCTGCGGTGGTAGTGGATAATGCGAATAGAAAATATAAGAACCCACTGTAGTTATAGTCAGGATCATTCTTAAATACAACCCATGCAAAAAGTAAATGAACTTCAACGTGGTGTCAAGGGAGAAAAGGGATGGGTTATGTAACTGAACGTGGCATGCATCCAGTGTGCTTTGGTAATTTGGCAGGTATTTTGACTTAAATACTATATATTAGCCAAGAGATATGCATAAGCCAGCCATTTAATAATGACAGTTTTGTTTTTACATACAGCAATCAGTCATATGAACATTTGAATTGTCAATAAATTTCATTCTGTAATCGTTTTTAGACATTTGAGGGCTCTTGATAAACAATGAATTAAATGAAAAATTTTCCTGGAAACAAGGGCAAACTCTACAGACACTGCAAGTTGTTTCCTTTCTGGTAGGATGAAAAAAGAATTTTAATTTAAGAAAGAAAAACTAATTTAGTTAATAGCTAGTGGAAATTTTTGGCCACCTTGCCCATACCATTCTGTACACTTCTTTAACATTTATCGTACAGGGCCATTGACCACATTTATACACGGCCTTCTTTTCCACTTTCTGTCAAGCCTTCTTTCATATTGCTCTGTTTCAACTCACATTCTTTCAGTACAACACTTGAAATACACGAATATTTCATTATCATTTAATACTGGTGTACCCAGTTCAAATTCTGCCTTAACTTTTCTCATCTTATCCCTCCTATGCTTACAGAAAATACTTCTCAGAATACCAATTTGTTTTACTGTATTCATGAGTATACAAATGTTGGAAAGAATGTGTTTATAAATGCTTACCTAACCTACTTTCTTTGTGTCTTTATGGTTGTCATAGCTATAATTTACAAGGTATGTAAAATATCTGTCAAGACAAAGGAAACGGCTAGAGAACTTATCTTAGAAAATTAAGCATTTGACGCTAAAGGAACAAGACATTAAATACATTAACTTCTAAATAAACATTAGGATGATAGGAATTGTTAAATTTAGTATTCTTTATAGTTGTCAATTGCCAAGCATACATTCTGATTTATCATTAAATTCAAAATACATAACACACTTCGGAAATTAATTAGAATTATCTTGTATTACAAACTGGATTCCCTGTAATGTCAATTAATATATTTCTATGAATGATCATCGCGAGGCCAATTTCATGAAATCAAAAACAGGAAACTTCTTTGAAAGCTTTGTTCTCAATGCCAATAGAATATGTTTATATAAGTAAGGTGATAATATGAATTATTCCTATTTAAAAATGCTGTGTTGCCACCTAAAATATGTTGACCGAGCATTAATTTAAAAAACTATATATCTTGCTAATTATTAGAGATTATGATATTCAACCTGAAGGCTGGTTTCATAGGCTAAGGTAAAGTTAACCTCACACGAAGCCCTAAACAGTGTGAGATTCACACATCATTGTAGGGGGACCACCAGTTCCTTTCTCGGTAGTACTGCCCATAATGGCCTAGACATTTCTGGTACCTGCAAAAGCATACAGCTGGTCAAAATTGAGGGGTAGCCACAGGTGTCATTTAGAATTTAGCACTGGCCCTCTGCACCCTAGCACTCAACTTGCTGGCCTGCCACATCCTTATGCAGGCTATATATAGATACGTAAACAGTAGGGAATTATTGGTTCAGCACGAATGTGTTGGCATAATTACCATAACATTTGAACCGTAATAGCAGACACCTCTACTTCTTTAGTTAAAAAAGCACACGAATTTCTCAGGAAGTGTAATACTATCAAAAGGCTTTCTCCATCATAAAAACTTTGCTATTTGAAACTTTTATAAAGTTTACAATGGAACATACATACACATTGATATATTTTAAATTTAAGGAAGCAGAAATGAATCTACAAAAAACAAAGCCACAAATTAAATGTGCACACGAGTTTAAAGTAAATATTTTCCTCAGATTTTTTTTGGGCATTTAATATTCAATGGAATTTGTCAACAAATATTTAAGTTTAAACAATAAAACCACATTTTCAACAGTCATTTAAATGTTTATCTGTTAAAAATAATGGTTTTACATGTGAATTTTAATAACCTTACCATTACTCTATTGCACAGAGTAAAATCTACTCGATGTAGAATATATCAAACCACAGATATCAATCAGAATTGTTAAGGCAATACACTTATTTCCTTTCAGAAAGGGTATTTAATGACAATGACCAAGAATCCGTTGGCCAGGATTCATGCATCCAGTATCCCAAGGTCACCTCTAGTCAATTCTCACTCATATCTGGTGTATACCATGTGTTTCCAGGGAGTGAGTATGATTACTCATATCTACAATACACCACTCGCATATGAAGTAAAAAATATTTCACACATTTTTTTAAAAATGCACAGGGTATGTGGATGGCAATCTTGGACATTCCATTAGTTGGATTATGCCAGATGCTCTTAGAACTGTTTGAGATTGGAATATTTTGAATGACCATCAACATTCTCTATTAAAATGATGATGAAAGTACCCAAAGCAGTGTGATATTTATTGTTTCAACGTGTACA
Organism: Hetaerina titia; assembly: GCA_037158775.1. NCBI lineage: Eukaryota > Metazoa > Arthropoda > Insecta > Odonata > Calopterygidae > Hetaerina > Hetaerina titia. Next base: position 66,234,260 of record CM073779.1, on the reverse strand, counting down.
AATTTAATTAAAAAGGAATTTTTTGAATTAGCACGTGCATGGTTGGAAATCATGGAATATTATAGAATAACATTAGAGCCTCGTTTACAACACAATATATAGCCAAATTCACGGTTGCACCACTCAATAATGTGCACTAAGTAAACAGTGAATTATTAATATCAATGAAAAAGCAATTAATTGATTATTATGTCTACTGAAATCATAGATGCATGGTGAGTGAACAATTGTCCATGAAATTAAAAGATTATCTGAAGACATAATGATTACAATTACATATCAGTCAATAAAACTAGGAAAATTTGCTGAAAACTCCCAACCCTCATTTGGATACTGTAGAACAGATAACATTGAAATCATAAATTAGGTTCTGAAAAATGCCTACTATGACACAAAGCAATAATTAGGAGTAATAATAAGTTATGGGTTCATGTAACATGATCAACCATGGAACAGATGGTAGTTGTTAGAGCTAGAAAAAAATATATATATCAAAGCAACACTCAATTTTTACACACAAATTATATCACACCTTAAATTTCATAAATATTGTCAAACCAAACTTATTCAATGAAAATTCTACAAAAGGATGCCTGTTTTCTTGGATGACATACGGCTGTATTCATAGTAAAATGGCTCATGGACTCTGAAAGGGCAGATAAACAAAAATCATGTTCAAAAAATTAAACAAAGTAAAAAATGGTTAAAACAATGGCAGGCTTGTTAATGAACATATAAAACATTTTATTAACTTTCAAAGACCAAAATAACAAAACAGCTTGGCTAGCGCACAACACATTACAAATCAATGCCAGAAATATAAGACCAAATGTGACATAACAATTAAGTTATTATGATACAATTCCAGCATAAGCAGTCTTGGGGACTAAAAGAATACGGCAAAATAACAATAAAAAATATTTGAAAAAATTCCATCCCCTGAGAAAATTCTTCTAATACATGAAATGGCATTAACAGGAGTAATACTACAACATCATGTCTCTTTGTTACAGAATATAAGAGATCTACAAAAAGAACGTGTTGACACACAAGATTTCCTCCCTCATAGATATGGTTTAGTTTCTAATGGCACAAAGTCTGGCTAGAAAAGATCAGCTGAAGATGAATACATCAGGGTGCATATATTGTCCAAAAATAAAGAAGATAGCCAATCATTACATTCTTTGCACCAAAATTACATAAACCAACATAATGAAATGAATCCACACCATGTTTTTCCAGAAATGAAAAAATAAAATAAATGCTAACACTGCAACCCAATAATCTCACATTATTCAGGTATTCTAAGAATAAAATTACAGGTAAGGTGGCACAAATATCAATTCTTGAACACAATTACCTTGAAAAAATATCTTCAAGGCTAACCCAGTTACAACCACAACAAATAAACCCATTACTTGTAATTTGTTAGCATCACCATAATAAATTAAGAGAAATTTGACTATCACAAATCACTTCCTTCACAAACCTTCATTCTCTGAATGTGAATCATAGTAGACTTCGTAAGTTATAAACAATACTGCCTAAAATATCTTGTATGCCAATTTTTTTCCTAGGCAAGCTCGGTTGGCATATTTTTAATTGCCACAATCAAGTCAACACTCGATAGATATTTATGCCAGTCAACATCTCATAAAGTCAAGACACTCACTCCCAACATCACAGCCTTATTTCTTTGGCATTACACTTTTAACTAAAACTATAAGGGGCAACTAAGAGGTTCCCTCAATGCACACAATTGCTGCATTCCAAAATCTTTAGCAGAAATCAATGCTTCCGCCCTAATTTATTTATGAAAAATTTCTTTATGAAACTTTGCATTGAATGAAAGTACGCCGGTAAAAATCCAAAAACTTAGGCACATTCCAATTATGATGAAAAATTTCACAACTTGGTTCTATGTAATTTAGCCAATGTAAAATAAATCATGGGAAAAGTACTACCACATTATTATCCATGATACAAAATATTTTCTTGATCTAGAGACAGCAGAAATTTCAAAATGTCTCAAAAATACTAGGACACTAGTTCCTAGGAATCCAATGTTAAAATAAAAACTTACTCAGTAAACACAATAATGTAATGGATCTTTATTAAGAGCATTGCTGATTCAACTAAGCTGAATAACTTTCCCTTAAAACTAATAAGAATAAAAAAATTGTACACACAAACAGATACTGTAAGTCTCCATTGGTGTGTTAAAACAGAACTTATTTAGGAAACATACTACCCAACTAACAATTGTTCCACCCCCTAAACAATGACCTTCTGCATTGGATCTCTTTGTCACAGTTCACATGGATTTAAATTAATTTTTATGAAAACTTTTCCTTACATAGGCAAAATTCAAACTGAAAAAATGTATTAGCTCTGCATATTTCCTCCCAATATTTCCATTCATTTGTTATAAAAGTCAGATCAATTCCAATGACTCAACTTCTAAACTATCATGACACAGGAAAAAGCATTATATTCTCGTTAACCAAAGGTTTAAGTCCGTAAACTTTCACTTTATTATGGCATATTTTTTAGATACCAGTATTAATTAATCCCTTAATAATGAATATGAGCATTTTTTACTTTCAGTCAAACCTTGAACTTACACACCCTTAATTTAAATTTTCCACAAATTTACAGATTTTTTTCATACGTCAGACCATAGAAATCCATAGAAATCAATGCAAACAAAGCCTAAAATGTATGCCTCTTAAACCTGGAGTTTTTTTGACAAGGCCATAGATCTACCACAAATTATATTCCAATTTAAGAAAGTCATGATAATTTTTTCACTGCAAAATAATTTTAATGTGAAGCTGAAATTGGACGAATGTTACGGAATGCATTTTGCCAGAGTGCTGAGTTAGAATGAAATCATGCCACAGACTGGGGAGTGAGAACATCTAATCCCTAAATGATCGCCCACACAGAATACTATCACTATTACACTCTTAAGTGTGGACCAAGAACAATTCATGTATTGAGTTAATGGATTTAACGGTCACTCAATTTAGTGCCATAAGTCGCATTGAATGGGACAGAGGAAGGAAGAGTGATGCACATAAAAGGGAAATGAGCATAGTGTGCTTTGTTCTCGAAGTATGCAATAGATATATGCTGCATGTTGTGATAGATGTCTTACAGGTCCCTAAGGATCAAACTTAAATATTTTCCTCCCTTTTTTTGTTCCAACCAAGATGGAAATTATGAAATCATCCAATTCATGATTTAGCAGAAGGGTCTGTTCAACTTTAAGGTTTTTATTTATTCTAAGAATACCTTTTTTGTCCTAACATTTATCTTTTAAAATCTTTGGTTGTACATACTCTTCGATATTGTTATAAGTATGAAAAAATAAAAAAATATAAAAAAGAATTATAAAGTTGAACATGTACCTAGGAACATATTACAGAAAATTTATAATTACAGCTTCAGGAAGAAGTCTGACATAACTCCTTCATACAGGAAAACTATGTACCCATCGTGTAACTACGGGAATTAGTTGCCCTCCTAGGGTGACAGCAACTTCAATGTCATTCTTGAGGAATAAGTTTTGGAGGGATTACAGGGTATGAGAAGGATCCAAAATTGTGCATATCTTTTTCTTGCCAAAGAGAAAGGAAGGATTGCTGAAAACTGCTCCCAATAGTTGAACACCCTTAACAATTTTGCTGCCCATATGGCAAAAACATTTGAGTCCAGACTCTCTAACTTCAGCTATTACCTCTACTAAAAGGATAGGAAATATGAATGCACAAGTTCTCTCAAGGCTGAAATAAAAGAGCAGACTGATTTCATTTTCTTCTCGCCCCAAGGACCATAAAAAAAAGTCCTGCCAAGCTATCTTACTTGACCTAGATTTCCTCCTATGATTCACATACCCATCAATGTGGTCAGAAACTGGATGATAGAGCTTGACAGCCATTTCATTGAAAGTCAAAATACAAGTCAACAACCTTCCTCTTGGCCACAACGGTGGTTATGTGGTGGATGACTTCTGTATTCATACCTTCTTGGAAGGGAATAGATTTTAGAAATGGAAGTACAATGCTTTCGGGGGGAAGGGGAATGAAATTATTAATGAAAGAATAAGACTTGGCCTTTTCTGTTAAGGGAAATTGAAATAACTTTTTCCTGATGACTCCACCTTCTTGCTTTAGGCTTCCATTCCATTTGCCTCAGCATTGATATGAAAATTGTAGTAGTAGCAGAAGAATACTTTCTTTTCAAAGTTGAAAATTAATGTTTAAGAGTGCTAGTTCTTTCGGTTGAATAAAAAAAAGATCTCATTTCCTTCCCCACTTTTCTCATTCATCAGGAATCCTTGCATACCTTCTGCATTTTATTGAATAAAACTTTTTCCATGGTGTTAGTCCATCCAACCTTGTTACACCCAACTCATACCGGAGGGAACACTTATACTTTTTTTTGCTGTAAGCAAAGGCTGAGAAATTTTATTTTCAGCCCCACTTGCAACAAATGAAGATGAAGAAGCTGGAGAAGAATGAGGACAGAGGTCAGAGGCTGAAGTGCCACAAGTAGAAGTATGTCCCTGAGAGAATGTGGAATCATTGTCAGAAGAGCCTGAAATTTCAGAAGTAGTTAATATACTTTTGTCATGTGACACAATTGTAAGAAGAGCTGAAAAGAAGAGAAGAAGATGAGGGAGGATGCCCAGATGATACCGCTGAATATGATAATGGAAAACAGTCTGAAGAGAGAGGAAAAAGCTGCAGAGGTAGAGGTATGATGAGAAGTGTGGGAAATGGATGGCTAGGGTTGAGGATTTTTAAGAGGGTGGTACAAGAGGAAGGAATAGGGAGGACAACACATTCCCATTCAGTTTACCCGATGGTGTGTAGGTAAACTGGTTTTCTGCGAAAAGCTTGCTGCATATCCAAGACCTTTTGAAGACTTGGCTGATAGGAATATCTTCCAAGACTTCATTCCTGCACAATGTTCTCCATTGCTCCGCCCTGAAATTAGAAAATCGTTAATAATGCTGCTGTGGTCAATAGGTATATTTAAATACAAATAAAAAGTAATCTTTTTATAATATTTTCATGTCGAAATGACAGAAACCTGATTTGTCTGAAGAAGCTACAGTGCAAGCAAATAAATGTGAATGGATAATACAGTGAATTAGATTTACATCTAGACATATTTCTCACCATGTTTGACCTACTTTCCCTCCCTAACTCATGGCAATTCCTACTTAGAATACAATACCAAACTCAGACTTTTTCCCTCTAAGGCTGTTCAAGACTAGGGAAAATGAATAAGTTGAACAAGAGCCTGCACCCCATGATGGGATCGGGAAGGTCTCCCTGGACTGGGGCCCCATGTCAAGGACTTAAATTGTTTTCCTTCCCAATATCAGCAGAGATCAGTATGCACAATCCCTTTTCCTTCCCACAATATGGCCACACTTTCATGGAGAAACAGTATCGTACCTAACACCTTCATTACATATACAGCACTAATGTTTGCCATTAAATACAAAGATGGAATGCTGAAAAACATATTGGCCCTGTATAATGTGCTCTGTTGGCATGAATGATAAAATTCAAGGCAGAAATAATACACACAAGGTACATAAATCCACTCAATCCTTCAGAAAATCCCCAACATAAGTTGGAGCTGCTGCACTAATTCATTATGAAAGGCAAATGCACGAAATATTTCATTAACTTATAATAAAACGAAGTGTACACAATTAGGGTCTTTAATCAGAGATTAAAAATAAATATCCCATATGATTGGAATCAGAGTTCTTACCTTTAAAAAAACTTCAGAATACAATATTTCTTTGCATTCTCATCACAGCATTTTACATCATAGATAGGGAATTTGGGGTTAAAACAAGGAAAGTGTATAGAGGGACTTCAAATCAAATAAGGCAGTGAGGATAATTAACATTTCCATCGAACTACTTACGGATTTAGGAAATTATGGAAGATAGAATTTTCATGGGCTAAGTATTTGGAATTGTAGATTGGTTTCTTCCAGTGTTAGATGTCAGCTTGTGCTTTATTAGGAGAAGTAGATAAATGTATCTATGATTCTCCTTTTTTCAAGACCTTTTTTTCCATTCCATGGCCACTCAAATTCTCGTGTCCACCTTTTCAGCCTTCATTGTATTTCTCCAAGCTAATATTTAAAATTCCATCATTACGTCTCCCTCAATATCTACCATATTTTCTCAATTATTCTCCATGCTGATATAAAAAAAGCCTCCAAACTACACTCATCCTCTAGCCTCCATAGGCAAGGTAAGGTTTTGGACCCATAGAGCACTGGAATTTATAGCAAAGCCTATACTAATCTTTTCTTTGTCCTTATTTTGATTACCAGCCATAATTTTCAAGTTTATAAATGCTTCTTCCCAATTGAACTCTTTTCTCTATGTTGCAATTACTTCACCTTTTTCCTCTAAAATACATGTACTACCCAAATATGTAATCTGCTGAACCTGCTCTAGGTGATTCAACTTTAAATTATAGCTTAGCCTGCCAACTTTTCATTACTGTAGTTGTCTTGTGGTTAATCCATACCCCTTACTTCTTTCATTGCTAATAAAGCACTTAAAAATAAATGCATGTGATTTTCTTGTTATTAAGACATAATCGGAAACTAAGTGTTGGAATGGAAAAATGAACAGCCTCGTGTGTGAATTAATGCCTTATGAATTAACCTCAGGTGAACTCGACTCACACCTGTCAAAGTCAATATGTACGTCAATTACTATAGGATATGAAGGACTACAAGATTTAAAAGATTGCAAATATAACAGCTTAACATTTTACAGTTACTCCAGCAATATCAACTATGGGTGGAATTCATTAGCCACACTCATCACCAGGGTAACATAACTTATGCACTTGCCTTATGAACTTATCATGATTCCTGCTTCTAATGCACGAATAAACATTCTTACTAGTATTACTTTGGAAGCAACTTTTCAGACACATAAAAATAATTTCATGTCACTGTTTTAGAGCTCATATCAGCTGGGCTATAGTAATAGTTGTGCAGGGAGTGATGTCTTAAAATGAATCAAATCTATGGAAAAGCATAAGTGCATGAAAATATCACTGGGTTTATTTACATTATTTTTGCGGGAGAGTTCAGTTCTGCGCACCTCCATGCATTCATATAACCTCAACATCTAACATCTGTAACACACTTTCATGTATCCATGATGCACAAACTATAGGCAACTTGAAAAAAAGGGGTGCATTATGAGACCCAATACTTCCAAAGGCCAAACTGCAAAACAGTAAAATCCAATTTTTATGAAATAATATTTTTTCCAAGGTCATTTTTCTAGGAAGTAAAAGGCAAGCTTGTTTAATTCTATCTAGCGTCAAACGTTTCCAAAAATTAAACTAAGGCATTTGGTCTGCACTTCTAACTAATTTATTTGGTGACAGTTTGGCATTCACAAGTTCTTTATCAAAAAAAGATTGCAAGTCACCCAACGAGTGACAATATTTTTTGTGGTTTCCTTGATGAAGGATGACAATGTGGCTAAAACAAAATCACCTTTGTATCAAATGAATTGGCATCAAAAATCAACATTTTTCTTGTTAACTTGTGTAAATCATGCCACTGCAAAAATTTTACAATAAAATACTGTTATTATGGAAAATCTATACAATATGCAGTAGGCCCCAACCAACCTTAGAAAAAAAGCATGCATTGGTGTTGCAAACTTCAGTTGACAAGGTGACTATTATTGGGTATTTGAGACGATTAGAGTAATTCTATGAGTGTGAGGACGTTCATATGGGGGAGGTAAATTTAGTGGGAGCAAAGGAATAGGTCAACTTGAATTTTTATGCTTGAGCATATCAATTTTGAAACTAAATTGAACAGTGTTGTGATGATGATAGCATCACCACCCGGCCCTACGATACTTCTTAAAGCAGAGTAAATGTACAGGTCCTCTAAAACAATCTTTAAGGTAATACCGAACATTAGTCACCATAAACATTAGGTTTATAAACTACAGTCATAATTAGTTATTGTTGTAGATATATAGCCACGAAAAAGCTCAAGACAAGTATCCAACAAATAGTTGTTAATTGGCTGGTAGCTGAGGGAAACGGACCTTATACTATTCATTCATAATTTTTTCTTGATGCATACATACGCTTCCAAAGATAATCTACTAAGAAACTTTCAGTAGGTTAAATATTGTAACACGGTTTGATAAAATACCTCGAAAATGCTTTCGGCAATTGCTACTACTGTATTCACACTAGTAAATAATATTAATATCGGTGGAAATGTTTAATGGTTGACTGTACACGAGAGAATTGGTAGTTAAGTGAGAAAATAAACTCTAAACGATAATGTTTTGCCTTTAAGAGTTATCATGCAATTTAAGGAAAGATGAGCTCGAATGCTTATTAATGCTTTCTTCATACCTGAATTCTGTAGCCATCCCAGCCTTCATTTTTACATTGCACTACCTTCGGTGCATAAGCATGACAGCAAGCATTTCCCCCAGCACAGACATGTTTTGGTATAGGTTGCGTGTACCTTCGACTGGCAGCCATTTTATTTTCGTGCAGGGTGATAGCTTGCAAATCTTCTATTCTCATTTTGAGGCAATACATATCATCTGCGAATGTAACGTGATTGAGAAATTTAGTGGGTTCAAAAACATGGTGTTCACATCTATTCCAGGCCATGATCATTTAATATATCTAAACAGATGCACAACAGAAGTCCTCACTATCCAAAAAATCAAAAATGATGAATCTTCAAAAACATTTTTCACAACTCTGAATTGCGAAGAACTTAAGTTTAGAGCCGTCCATCAATTATGGCAAAGGTGCACTTCAATTTTCGCCAATTTTCATGCCTACATAATGTCAAAGCTTCAGTATCTCATCAAAACTTACCGCAAAGGAACAGTACGAATACTGCCAGGGTAAAAGCAATTTTTGATGCCGGCATTATTTTCCCTGTGAAAATATGCACTAAAATTTCGAACTTGGTGTACGATGAATGGATTACCACTTGAATACAATAGCACGTTCACTAGTCACAACGATAAACCTTTCGATTGGGACCGAAGATTAATATAACGACACAACAACTTGTTACGATATAACACGACGGAGAAAGAGTATCTTGATACTAATTATGTCTCCCACAGCATACAAGTTGTATGTACCCTGAACACATACACTATGACTTCGGCGACAAACAATACAACAACGTTAAGCACATAAAACCTTGTCCAATAAGAGAACACATGTTAGAGAGGGAACTTCAATTTAAATTCTTACGTCATAATTCACACCAAGGGAAATTTATCTTAGATCTCTAGTGCCATAACCTTAAGGAACGTTATTCTCCCTAGCCGGTCAACAACAAGAGTTAAATATATCACAAAAGACACAATTAAATGGTGTTAACTTCAGAGGCTAAATATAATAGGGAAGGGAACAGGCTATAATATACCGTCATTTAATAGGTGGCTAAGTTTTGAAAAGAGAGTTATTTAAAGACTAGATATCCGAATTTACTACCGTATAGTCAGTAGCGCAATGTAATTTGCAACTAGATTATTTGTGACACAAGCTATAGCAACAGACAAAATAGAAGTTAGACTGAAGTGGATATTAAAGAAGATTCTGAGAGGGCAATTATTCACAAAGGAAGTGGAAAAGATATTCACTGTAAATGTGATCACTACGTAAGTTAGTTCATAGGAAATCCTTAGATTTCCTATGAAAATAAATGTTTACACTTACTCATTATTTGGTATCACTTTAGTCCTTTCACTGTCCTTTAATAAAATATTAAAAGCATTTCTAACACAAGAATTGAAATCTTGGGTTTAATGCATCGCTTTACAATGGACTTTGCAATATTAATTCCCTCAGAATTCTATTTGCCCTACTCTGGAATATAACTTCACGATTCCTCCCTAGGACAGCTACCAGAACTACATATTCCATTATGCTTCTTTTGTTACCTGTCTTAATTTATTATTAAGTTCTTTATACTTCCTTCAACACAACTTTGTATTTACATTTTTCTATTTCTTTCTCTCAGCTATATTTCTGATCATCTCTAATGCCATCCATGGTTTCACGTCCTTCCCATATTGATAGTTTTTAAGTTTTTTTTGAGACTTTTGAAATCCCTTTCCTGTTATATTTCTATTTTTCCTATATAGTACTCAGTTCCTTTTCCTCAACGATTTCCTCTAGACACTGATGATACTCCTTCCTCATCAATCCAGTCAATCCTTCTACATTGCTTAATGCTCCATCCAGGTTTAGACCAGTGGACTACTGACCAAAGGGCATGGGTCAGTCTATCCTCACCCAGGTGTGCCTCACTCAGAACCCTCAGCTTCACCCGAGGTTTTTGATTTTTCGTGTACCAGATCTTCCTCAGAAAGCATAGTTGGTACAAGGAAAGGAACTGGCCTCCCTAACCTGAGGTATGAATTTCACATGCTGTTGGGCTTAGTACCAGGCAAGCTCTATCCTCACCTATCAAATAGAATTGGTTTCTTTCTTCTGGCTATGCATGCCACAAAACTTCCTGTTCTTATGACACTTTGACTGCTTTCCCTATCCTTTCCATTTCTCCTTTAATGGGGGAAATAGCTCGCAAAGCTCCTGGCTAAAGAATCAAGGCACATAGTAGCATAAACCACCCACAGATTTAAGTGTAAATTATGTTGCCTCAGCTCAATTGGTAAGAGCATCAGCATGGGAAGTAAAAGATGAGTGGTTTAAGTCCCAGTCAAGGAAAATTTTTATGCTTGTCATCCAATCCATTCTACCTTCCCCAATATTGTTTGTCTTTTATGTGTGCTCCTATTCCTTTTACTTATACACATACATGTACTTGATTGAAAAGTTTATCATGAGTGTATATCATCCCGCACTGAAATGGGGGAAAAATATGTGGGTAAATACATGAATTGGGCTAGGAGCACTATCTAGTTTTTTTTTGCATTAGGATGAAGCTGAAACAGGATCTAACCTATGATGAAAGAGTATTCTCCTGCTTTGTGCTCGTATCTTGGAATGTACCCTTCCCCTCAAACAACAGAGGTAGGTCTTGCATGTACTACCGGAAGCAAGTAATGAAAAGTGTCAGTGTGCACGACTACAAGGGATTGAAAGGGTTGGCAGCGAACAAGACACTTTGAACAGCAAAGAAGGCAGACTGCAAATCCAAGTCTATTGAATACTAATGGTAGTGGTTGCTGCTTCAGGCATAAGGGCCAAATCTGACTGTCATTTTAAGAATTCAAGATGAGTTATATTCACCATGAGGGGAGATCTCCCAGAAATTTTCCAACATTATGTACATTCAATTATAAATATAGCTGGTCACAGGTAATGTTTCGTAAGAGAATTATTTAATTTAAATTCACCACAGTTATTGCAACAATAAGAGTTTTTAATTCCTATTCAATGCACTGAATGCCATAGATCTTACACCTATTCATTTAAAAAAAAGCTTTAGAACAACCAAATGCATATTACAATTTCATCATTAGAATCCAAAATAGCGTAGTGGAATTCAAATTAAAGCATTTTTTCCATGCATCCTGAAACAAATAGAAAGGGTATATTGCAGGTTAATTCTTGGTTGTTTTCTTTGGCAAAGCTTAGAAATTTAGAAACAGTTACAGTGTTCATCAACACCTAACAAAAATTTTGGATATCTTTTAATGGATTGGAGTAATAATAATTCAACAACTGTATATTTGCTCCCTGTCCAGAAAACCTCATCATGGGGGAAAAAAATTCAATCAAATTTTTTACACATTTTTATTTCAACATAGTTAAGTGATTTGATTAATCAACACATTCATATACATTTTGTAGCACAAATCAGCAAAATCTTAGTGAGGTCTTAAAGAAATTAATCAACGTCCATGATATTTCTGTGGAATTGACATGCATTACTGGTTTCTTGAATTAAAATGGTGCTAAATACAATCTATGAAGTCCATAATCATGATATGAATATTAGCAATAAAATACCGCAGTAAGCAAACTTGATAAAAATGTAGAAACAAAAGAATTTAAATTAGCCCTTTGAATTTAGAACCCCATACAATGAAAATTCTTGAATAAAATGTACTTGAATATAGAATCATTTAAGAGCTGTAAAATATTTGGAAAAATAAAAAGCAAGCATTGTAAAACTGGTTACAGCTTTAAAAACAGCACATGCATATCGATTCTGCAGATTTATATTTATGCATTATAAAAAGCAATACTTCAAACGTTGATATAAATGGAATATAAAAACAATCCTACATCTAGTTATAGCATTTAAAGAATAACACATGAGTATCCATTTTTCTGTGGATATATCTTTGTGTTTTACGAATAGCAACACTTCAAAAGTAGAAATAAATGGTTAATGAAAACAATCATAAAACTGGTTATAGCATTTCAAGATTAAAACATAAGTATCCATTTTTCTGTGGATATGGCTTTATGAAGTATGAATAGCAACACTTCAAAAGTCGAGATAAATGCTAAATTAAAACAATCTTAAAACTTTTTAGAACACATCAAGAACTCAACATAAGTATACATTTTTCTGTGGATATATCCTTTGTGTATTATGAATAGCAACACTCCAAAAGCAGAGATAAATGTTAATTAAAACAATCATAAAACTGTTTAGAACACACAAAGAATGCAACATAAGTATCCATTTTTCTGTGGATATATCTTAGTGTCTTACGAATAGCAACACTTCAAGAGTAGAAATAAATAGTTAATTAAAACAATTATAAAACTGGTTATATCATTTAAAGAACAACACACAAGTATCCATTTTTCTGTGGATATGGCTTTGTGAAATATGAACAGTAGAACTTCAAAAGCAAAGATAAATGGCAAATTAAAAAAACATAAAACTGTTTAGAGCATATAAAGAATGCAACATAAGTATACATTTTTTTGTGGATATGCCTTTGCGTTTTATGAGCAGCAATACTTCAAAAGTAGAAATAAATGGTTAATTAAAACAATCATAAAACTTTTTAGATCATATAAATATACAACATAAGTATATACTTTTCTGTGGATATACCTTTTTGAATTATGAACAGCAGTGCTTCAAAAGCAGAAATAAATGGTCAATTAAAACTATCATAAAACTGGATATATTATTTTAAAAATACCACATGAATATCCATTTTTCTGTGGATATATCTTTGTGCATTTTAAATAGCAATGCTTCAAACTGTTGTACATAACAAATATATCATTTACAAGAGATACCTGTCCTGAACGTCTAGCTAAGATGAACAACAGGAACATAAAATTGTTTAGTAAAAAATAATATACTACTTGGGCATGCAAAAAATACAAAATTATTGCCAGCAACAAACCAAAATGAAAAATAGTGACCTAAGTTATGAAAAAACAAAAAAGAAGTACCTTAATTAAATCAAAGAAAATATTATCAACAATAGGCAATTAAAGGATAAAGTCTGTGGCAAAATTTGTTGCGGACAATTCATGAAAATCAAAACATTTCAAAAATAACAAAAGACAGGTTCTATGATGGGAGAGTAAACAGTCACAGGCTCACATTCTTGGATGGCCTGATGATTCCGGAGTATATCCCCAGGCATACGATCCAAAATCTGGAAGCAATGTTTATAACATGAATAAATGTACAATCCAAATAATGTTCCTTAAGAAATTAATTTAAGTAGCATACATTATTATTAAGTAATCTCCCGGTTAAGGCAGATTGGGATAGATACAACCATAAACACAGTAATCAACCCAAAGGTCGGTTTAGTAGGTGATGGTAGAGCTCACCCATGTACCAAGCCCGACGGCATGTGAATATTCACACATCAGGGAAGGGGGGCCAGTTCCTTTCCCTGTGCCGGTTATGGTTTCCCAGGAAGATTTAGTACCCGAAAAATCAACTAGCATGGGTGGAGCTGGAGGTGCCCAGAGTGCCTTGCCTGGGAATCGAACCTGTGACCCTCCGGTCAGTAGCCCAACGCTCTACCCCCTGGACCACCGCGACATACCATTAAATAAATATTTTGTCTCTCCTAACAAAACAGAACCCAACATCCTATTCTACAACATACTCCTCTTCATCTACATCACTTCCTCCCTCCCTCCCTCCATCCCATCCCTCTCCTATTCATGCCCCTCCTCATTTGTCTAATATTCTCCCTCTGTATTGGTCATATATGGTGTTGAAATCCCACTGCCGATCAATATGGCCTTCATCCATTTTTCCTGTCCTCATAATTTCTCCCAAAATTTACCTCTCTTTGGTCACCATACCTAGCACTCCCTCATTTGTTTTCCTTTCTGTCCACTTAACCTTCTCCATCCTGCTCCACACCCACATTTCAATAGTCTCCAATTTGCACCCATCATCCTGCTTCAATGACTGTTCAATGACAACATATATAACTATGCTCCACATCAAAGTTTTAATAACCCTTTTCTTAACATTGTTACTCAACATCTCTGTCATCAATATGCTCCTCCTTGCGAAAGCTTCTTTGCCTAACGCACTTTTCCTCCTTATGCCCTTAATACTTTCACCATTTCTGTCCAAAACACTTCCGTGAACTTTTTCACCTGCTCTGGATTTGCCCTCTTATTTTAATGCTAAACTTAGCCTTTCTCTTTCTGAAAAATCACATAACCTTTTTTTTTTATTTATATCGATTCTCATTACATATCTATTGTATTGAATTTCCAATTCACTCAGAAATGCTTACAACTCTTTGCCTGAGTGACTACTAGAGCTTGGTCACCAGCAAACCTAATTGATTTTCTGAATTCCCCTCAGACTTTCACTCCCACCTCAAGCTCTTCCCATGCCTCCTTATTCATTTCCTCCACATATATGTTGAAGAGCACTGGGGATAATGGACCTTTCCTCACACCTCTTCCTAACACTACCCATCCGAACTTTCCATTCCCCACTCACACCTATGCAGTCTGAGACATGTAAAGGTTGTGGATTAGCTCCCTTTCCCTCCAATCTATTCCTATTTTCTGCAATATACTCATTACTTTTTCCCAATTCACCCTATCAAATGCCTTTTCAAAATCTACAAAACGTATTAAGAGAAATATGTAGTAATTAAATCATATTACCATGCATGTTTGGAGGCAAAAAGTAAGCAGGCCCCTGTGCCATTTTGTTCCTGGTGGGATGAGAAACTCCAATCTAAAAAATATGATGAAATTGCACAATATATTAAAAGCATGCATACTCTGAAAACATGTGACAGCACATCATATACCAAACATCAAATGAGTTAATTAGATATTTTCGAAAAATGAAAAAAAATACAATCATTCATAGTGTTTCTCTAAGAGTTCTAATTGGTACAAAAAATAAATGACTCAATGTTTCTTTGTAATATTATGGTATCACCATGCTGATTCAAATGGGTTTTCTTTAACATTCAAGTAGAAAAGAATATACAATTCTGGGTGACATTAAAAAAACCAAGACAGCTGAGTTCAACATGTTTTTAGTGAAAAGGAAATCAAGAATTTATGAATGAAGAGGGCACAAAAGTGATAGTACATCATGTAACAGGCAAAAAGCTCAAACTCTCATCCTGACAAGGTCAACTGGGCAACCTGAGACGCACGAAATAGTGGCAATTGATAGAACAAAGGGATACCCCAGCAGGTTGACTATGCAATCCATGATTCAGGGAGCAGTGGCAAAGGGGAGAGTGAAGAGAATACAAATGGTGGTGGCTGAGTGACCTGCCACTCAGGGAGAAAAAAAGAAGAACAAAAAGTGTGACTGTATGACATGTGATTCAAGAGCAGTGATGAGGTGTGGGACAAAGAGAAACACTTGGAAGTCAGCTGTGCCCTTCTGACTCAGGAAGTGAAAGAGAAGGGAAGGGCAAACACCATGCTATGCTAGCTTTGTTCTCATTCCTCTATGCAATTTTTTATCCATATTCTGTTAGTATTTGCATGATACCTGTCAAATCAAGTATTCATCTATAACTTTGAGAAGGCTCAACATATGGTAGACCATAAATCACATAGAAAAGAAGTCAACCATTTAATTACTATATTTACTTAATTCACTATACAGCAAAAACACATAATATGTCAGTCATATTCATAGGATTTTCTTATGAAAACATACCTAAAATTTAATTTACCATACTCTAAATAAATAAATAATATTTTTTGGTCCCCGGACTTTACACAGTAAAATATAGGACAAGCCAGAGAACAAACAATCAACTGCTTCAGTGTCCCGAAGACTTCAGAAACTCTTCTACACTATAATAGCATTTACCTATCAGAAAATGCTTGAGATATTTCTTAAATGTACCCCTAGAAGGTGCAGATTTTATGCCTGATGGCAGACAGTTGAAAATTTTAATTATCACATGAAAGGAACTCTTATTATACAGCAACATTACTTCCTTTTTCAAAGGGCTTTTGCTTTATAAAAAAGTAAGCAATGTTGCCACACCCTGTATATTGCAGAAGAGTGGCAGTTCAAATACTCTGTCAAGTATTATGCCCTTGTTCTTGAGCATTGGTGATTTGTGGTTTCATATTATCCTTAACATACATACATAAGTAATAAATACACAGACAAGGTCAAGTTAAATTTTAAATTTGTTAAATTAAGGTTTGCAAGTTTGCCATGGAGGTATTTTGCTATACTCAGACATGCCAACTTTCAAAAATGAAAAATCGGGAGGACATGCCAACTTTCAAAAATGAAAAATCGGGAGATTTTTAGAAGTGTATCATGAAGTAATCACTTTTAATTACCACAATATTTGCATGGCACCTTAATCCCTTTATGACACTTTGCCAATTTTTAATGAATGTCACACTTTATTAACATGTTAAGCTAAGTACACAATTTGAACAGTTCATCAAGAACGTAAGAAGGAAAAATCGGGAGTCTCCCGCTTAAATCGGGAGAGTTGGCATGTCTGTATACTAATACATCTTTGCATTGTCTAAACTTTAAGGAAGCCAGGGGATGCTCCCCAAAAATTAATTCCATAGCTCATATGTGACTGAAAGTTGCCATAGTAAACCATATTCAGTGTATTTAGATTTACAATGTTTGAACATTTTGTATAATTAATCCACTTTTTGCCAAAGTGGAACATAGGCCATTGGTATAGATACCCCAGTTTAAGGACTTGGTACTGTGTACCCTTTCTATGGGTTGGCCTCTACGGTTTAAGCAGAGGTCTAACCGAGGCACTTCCCTTCTTTTTTTTTAATTGAACATAATTTGTTTTTAGTACATTTACAGAGAGTTTGATAATGTAAAACCAAGAGCAACAATCTGGCTTAGCTTGCAAAAAGTTAGGGTCCTTATGGCTCATTGCCAGAGTTATATCATCTGCATACAGAGATTTGTTGTTATTCTCAATATATCTAGGCAAATAATTGATATGTAGTAGAAATAACAATCGCCCAAGAATGCTACTTCATGGGACCCCAAAACTTATTGTTTCTATGGGTGATAAATGATTTATCATAATGTTGTTGGCCCCAATGCCAGAGACCTCCAACATCTGTTTCCTGTCCTTTAAATATGATTGAAGCCATTTATAGGTAATTCCCCTGATCCCATAACATTCACATTTCCTTGGAAGAATTTCATGATCCACAGTATAAGAAGTATGTGAAAGACCATTGAATACACCCACAGAGTATTCATTCAAGTCCCAAGAAGTCATTACTTTTTTAGAAAACTTGCAAGACCATTATTGGTTCCTTTTACCTCTTGGAATATAAATTGTTCCATACTTAAAGTTTTATTTTTAATGACATATTTCCTAAGGCTGTCTCTCATTAAGGACTCAAAGATTTTAGAAAAATTAACCAATAAATACAGTGGTCAGTAATTGTTAATATCATCGTCATCCCCTTTTGCATGAATACATTTTATCTTTTTTCTTTGCCATTTTTAGATAGTCTGGAAACTTGCAATTTGTGAAGGACTCTTTTAAGGTTCATGATGCACTTCAAGATTTCATTCTCTGTTACAGGAAAGAGAACTATGAAAGACATCACATGATGGCCCCAACATGCATCAAATCTATCGTTACTCATTATTCCATTTCTTAAAATTCAGTCACATTAGTTAGGTAATTAATTGCAAACTTGGCAACTTGTTTAGGATCGGATAGACTGACACCATCCCCATTTCTTAATGTTAAAATGCCTCTCTTGGGTACCTTTCCCTCAGTTACATTATTAACTACTTGCGATGATGTTTCAGTGATATCCTCAGATGGCCGATGACCTTGTTATAATATGATTTTCTTGCATGGTGCAGAAAAGAATAATAATAACCATTTTATAGCGCTGGAAGTGGTTAATGAAGTTCATCCTGCCTTTTTTCAATGAACATTATTCCCTTAATTAATCACTGCAAAGATGAGTTCTATACTGCTTATGAAATAAACTTTCATTTCTTGTACACACTTCAAATTGAACAAGGTTTCCTAAGACATCTTAAAAAGCTGCTCATGGAAAGAATTTACACCATTGATTGGATAATACCCAATATTTCTTACACACCACCTCCTTCAACTTTGGGATTAACACCATTTGAGCATTCGTCAATACTTCTGGAAGAGGCAGAAGTCCCCCTGGTTGGGAAGCTGATAATTGAGTCCAACTGTACGGACAATGAATTTCCCTAAGTTTAGTGGATAGGTCGTTTTGGGAGGATATATCACCATTGGAATCAACACATATTAGACCCTTGCTTTTTTTCCAAAAGTTAAAAATAACTAAATCCAGACTTACAGACATATTTAATAGCATGGTGTTTAGTCTATCCATTTGCATAGTGTCATTTTGGAAGTTATTAACAGCTCGCATAGTGTCATTTTGGAAGTTATTAACAGCTCCCATAACGCCATTACTGCAGTATGCTGCTCCTTGGTTACTGCAAAAGAACCAAGAATTTAAAGGTTTATTACATACATAGAGAGGTTTGATGATGATGATGTTTCACTTCCATTGTTTTTTTGCAAAAAACTTAATTTTGTTTGGATTTTTGATAGCTAATAGCTTTTTACATTGGGTTTCATTGAACCCACCATGAGCAAACATGTTTAATGGGCAATATTGATTGGCGAAATATGGTTGGCACCAATGAAATTTATATCTAATAGTGCTCTAGATTCTATTCAATGATCTTATCTCACAATGGCAGAAGCAGTGTAAATGTTTACTTTCCTAATAGCAGTGACTGTATCACCTGGTCCAAATTCCCTTGAAATTGTTGTCTACCTTCTTTAAGCATTAAATACCATTTGCTAGCAGTACTATACATTAGGAATAGACTCTCCAGAAAGTCTTGAATGACTCTCCAGAAAGCTGAATTACATAGGCCTTGACTGAATGTTTGTACCAATGAAAGCAAAATTTCAATGCAACATCATAGGATAGTTCTACTGTATGGAAAGGAGTCTACATGTCACATCAAGGACTAATATTGTGTCATATTCAACTGCCTACAAATTCAAATGATTGCTAGTAGATGATAATGCTGTTCTAAACAGGACACTTTTGACAATAAGCAAAAGCTACACACGAACTAGTTTATTTGATACATTAGTCTGACACAAATAGTTGATAGCTACTTCTGATTAGTAGAAATTATTATTAACTGGAATTCAGATCAATGCCCATGTATCTTCCTTATGTCCAGGTAGACATTGCCCCATGGCATTTCCTAATTAATTCCCTTTTAAATAATCTTAAATGAAGGAGTATTACAAAAATGAATTAATAATAAAGATACCAATATCCATAATTACCCAAGGCCATACGTCATCGCAGATGCTCCCTCTGGTGTCTCTAGTTGAAATTTGACTCGATATTTACGATCTCGCATTCTCCACCTCATTTGGTTTAACTTCCTGCCAGTGCAAATTGCTCTGTCGATTGGCTTAGCCCATGTCACCTCGAGAGTTGATCCATCCAGCATAAAGCCTGATAAAATGATCCAATAAAGAACCTTCATTAAGTTCCAATACACGTTTAAACAAATGACAGAGTGGAATGGAAACTTTCATATTAACACTGTTCAACAGTCCCAAATGTTTCATCAAAAATTAAGCACAAGTCCCATGTACACTTCAGGGGTATCACACAAAAATCCTGCAAGTGAAAAATTGGTGATGGGTAAATCTTACAGCATATGGGATACTGTGGGTTAGGAATTGAGATCCACATTACTATGGAAAAAATTTGCAGAACTTTAAATTTCATTCAAGTAATCTACATGGAAATCAAGGCATACACATATACTCCCTGTTTTGATATTGATGTTGCATTTGCTAGTGAACAGCTTAAATGATGGGGATAGGGATGGTCAAGTGGCTTCCCATCTTGAGAGTCTGGCATGAATACTAGTGATGGCCAGATTTTTCAGAATTATCCCAATCCCTACTTAGAGTGCTATGTAGAGAGCATGAAGGGAGTGTGCCATCCATAGGATAAGACATTAAATTGTGAAACCCTGGGTGGCTTTAGTTACTATAATGCCAACATTGGGTTTCTCAACACCATTCCTCCATTCCTTTCTTAGCCTACCCAATCCGTATTAACTACATATCCCTTCTGGTACAGATTCAAGTGAAATATGAAATGGTGCTTCTGGAAAATTAATGTCAATATTGATAGTCTCTAGACCTGAGGGGGCCAAACAAGACCCGAGTTTCCAGGAAGGCACAGAATACCAGCATAATTGCAACAGTGAGGGAATTACCTAGCCCCAACATCAAGAACAGTGATTCAAACAAAAGGATAAAATAAAAAAGAAACCACCACTGACATTTTTCAACAGGCTAACAACATTTAGCTGTTCTTAAGCGGATAAAATAATACTTTGTAATTCCACAGATTTATTTCACAAACACACTGTGTGTTTGTGAAATGAAACACGGTGTGTTTGTGAAATAAATCTGTGGAATTACAAAGCATTATTTTATCCGCTTAAGAATGAACGATTCCATAAAATAACGCCTGAAACCATCGATTAACATTTAGCTGCCTTAATTAAAACATGTATGGCTGAAGAATCACATTAGCTTAATGATTTTAAAAAAAAGAACTAGTGCTTTAAATTACTTACCATTCATTAATTTGATAGCTCTATCTGCATCTTCTCTTGAATAGAAATGAATAAATCCAAAATTATGGATAATTTTCACCCTTTCAATCATTACCCGAGTCCTCTCCTCAAATACCTTCTGCACCCTGGACTCAGTAGTCACCATGTTTATGTTTCTAATGAATAGAACTTTCACCTGAGGAGGAAACAAATGACATTTTCAATAAATAAGGAAACACAATGTATACATCCACTGTTCTTTATTATTGTATGACTAGTTTCAACGCTTAGGCATCATCATCAGGTACAAAGTTAAAACCATCTGCTGTTCATTTGTAGTGTATGAGGGAGAGTGGAGTGGGTGAGAGAGGGGTTAAAAAAGAGGGGTTAAATCGGGTTGTGATCGGCGTAAATGGGAAGGAGGAGAGGGGTGTTAAGCATCAGTGATTGGTGGGTTAACAGTGGGGGCGGGGGTGGGTTGATGTCCCTTTCGGTGAAGGAAAGGGATACTTCCAGGATTGGGGAGAGGTATTCAAACAATAATTCGTTCACCAAATGACCCGTTTTTAAATTCTTTCTATTTTCAAGCTCCTCCCACTTGTCCATCCTCATCCCTTTGTCCATCTGGTGTAAGAGTTCTGGGTTGAAATCACTCTCATGGTTGTTTTTCCACAGATGTTTAGCGAAGTGCGATTTCTTGAGGTCACAATTTTTTAAATTTTGTACCTGATGACAACGCCTAAGCGTTGAAACTAGTCGTACAATAATAAAGAACAGTGGATGTATACATTGTGTTTCCTTATTTAATGAACATGAACTTCCACAAAGTTGAGCTTAAAACAATAGAAAGACATCTTCAATATTACATTTAAAAAAGGTTGCAAAATAATTAGTCAATTTTTATTCCATTCCCAAAAGCATTCCGGCAGAAAAGAAACATAAGACACATGAAGCACAAATGTCAAGTGAATCAAAAAAACAGCTTCAAATTTAATGCAGTTAAAGCACATTTTCACTGAAATGCCAAGCTATTTTAAAACATCAGTCTGTCTTCACACACCTTTACCACCTCAACATTGCAATGTGTCAAAATATGTAACGGTAATTTGCCACCAACGCCATTATGAACTCATTAGAAGAGCTATCTGGTGTTTACCCAACTATCCATGACTTTACTAAGGTTTTTGACAGCCTTTCATCCCACACTGCTGAATAATTTTCAGTACTATGGCATAACAGGGACTGAAATAAGTCTTTTTAAGTCATTACCTTCCTAAGCATTACCATTCTGGTATGTGTAATTACATCACTTGAAGTCTCATGGCCCTATCCAACACACTGTGTCTCATCAGGCTCTGTTTTGAGAATTTGTTCTTTGATAATGATCAATGGCCTTCCTGTTAACATTCTAATCAATTCCAACTTTAATTCGCCCAAAATTAAAAAATTAAACTCACCCAAATGAAGTTTTTCATTAAACTTACTTCACTACGAAATTAATACTAAAGACCACGAAATATCACTATTGCTTGAATGCATTCCTTGAATTTCATCAAATTGGAACTATTGACTAATAAATGCATCAAGTTTATCAAGATACTCCACAACACATGATAATCTGTAACATTCATTGCATAACTTTACTATAAGACAAAGGAAACTCGTATTTAACATTCGACTAAACCTAGCTCTATAACGTAATCAGTTCCTTAAAATTTTTGAGGAATGGTTTATGAATTTCACGGTTTGGTCAATTTAACAAAACACTATTATGCATAAAAGCTCCTTTTGTTCACACTAAAATGAAGTTGGCTACCACAGTGGTGTTGGACAAGATTCCTTAACAGGAAAGCAGGCATCAATTATTCAACAGGTAATGAAAGTTGTTATCCTTAACTTCTGTCAAGTTATTTCTTTTGTTGTAATTCTACATTACTCCCTAACTCCTTAAATGCCAAATGTGGCGTTTTCAGAGGCAATTAGATGTGAAAGGAAAATTATATCTTTGTATGTCAAATATTTCGTTCCATCTTTTCATATACGACTGCATTACTTACTACAAGTTGTACCAGATATAACTGCTTATCATTAAATAAGAGATATATAACTGATAACAGTGAACCAAACTAGCAGAGACCTGCCAGTGGTTATTCGTTGAAAATAAATAATCCTCGCTTGCCGTTTTACGATTACTTGGAACACATTTATACCAATGGCACTGGTTGAAAGAAAACGTTTCCCTTTATCACAGCCTTGCTTCACCTTGCTCGTAATGCGCAAGATATAAACTTCATTCTCACGACACTAAAATTTGTATCAGTTGTAATTAAGGCCGTTTGCCGAAGCTGGACGTTTTGAAAGAATAACTACTAATGTCATTACGAATGCCGCTCGAAGAAAGCCATAAGGAGAATAGCGAATCATTGAATTAAACCCCTGCACTTTTGATAAAAACAAATTTAGTGCTTCTCATGTACACACTAATTATTACATCATGTAAACAGCAATCGTGTAAATGCATATGCTTTAAAATGTGAGCCAATACATATTTGTGTCATAGCATATTTATTCATGTTAGGTTGGCCCACACCCCGTCCTCGCCAAACGTCATTGCTTATGAGGTCATGTTTAGGTGAATAAGAACAGCACAACAAACAACTTGCCCTGCGCCATAATTCACAATGAGCAAATTTCACAATGGCGGCGAAATTTTCCATTACAGGTACGCTACCTTTCAGCATGCAGCGCGCCTGTAATTATTTTAAAGTAACATCTTGGCAAATCGTACTAGGCGTACTTAAGAGTGAATTCGCTTAGAAAATCAATAAATCGCTATCGATATACTAACACTTACAATTCCTCGGCTAGGGTTTCACCAAATCGTATCTTATCATACCTATTTACCGAACTTTCACTTCCTGCATCACCATATAGTCAAACGCAAAAGTAGCACAAAGTTAGTTTCGCCTTCAAGTTATGCACAAATGAGACCATTATATACATTTATGGTGTCGTAAAATAGAAAAAACTGTTTAAATGAAGTGGTAAGGCCAAATACACTATCTAATCACACGTTTATCAAGGATTATACATTACCTGCGACATAGTCTCCTCGTCTACCTCCAACTCCGGTTCTGCCCAGTCAACTAGTAGACTCATCCGCCACAATTTAATTGCTCCGCTAAGAAGGTTTCGTCTGGCTAATGCTGCTTCCCGATGGCTTAAAAAATCGACGAAGGCAAAGCCTCTATTTTTACCATCGCCTGAATAACTTTGGTAGACAATCACTTTATCCACACCCTCAATGGCCTGAGAAATGTCTTGACGTATTTCTTCCTGCTTTTTGTTCCGTGGGACACCACCAATGAACAGACGATTGTTTCCGAAAGCCTTAACAATTCCCACACAACATCCTGGACGAATTTCTTTCCCGTTCAATTCTCGAATTGCACGCATGGCCTCTTCTGGTGTCGTATACTTCACAAAAGCGTAGCCTCTATTCCCTCCATAGAAGTTCATCATCAGTCTAATCTCATATATCTTACCTGCCCTTTCAATGAAAGGCACCAACTCGTCCTCAATGAGATTTTTCGGCAATGCGCCGACAAACACTTCAGTTTCTTTCGTTGGGGGATAACCAATCCAGTAAGGAGGTGGCCCGTATCTCCGTTGGCCATTTGTTTGAATGATATTATAGCCTGTTCGTTCAATTAGTTTCAGTAATCTATTTCCTTCCAAAGGACCTGTATCTGCAGAGGGTACAAGATTCATACTTATTCTCCTTAGGAACTGTTAAATTTGCCACGTGCTTTGGACTACTGCTCGAATGTTCACGAAACTAAGGGAACCTAGACGAATTGCGCGTTTTAATTGGATCATAGGTTAATACTAATGGTAGATGGCACAGGATACCGGTTGGGATAAATGTGGCAAGCAAATCGAACCATAATACCACGTGATATTAGGCAAAAGGTGGCGGCGTTTGAACTTTAAAATTTTTTTAAATCGATTATATCTTTTAAGTGAATAGATGCGAAGCAGGAAATATACACAAAGCACAAAACAAAGTCTTCATAAATCTGAAAAAGATTAATATCGACGATCCGTGTAGATTTCCTTGATAAATATTGTGTTTCTATCATCAAAGTATTTTTTCATTTCTCATTCTGCACGACAATTGCTCAAAAGAGCTCAATTTGAAACATAATTTAGTGCATAAATTATCCATTTAATATAATAAATATATGTTACGAATGGAGATTGTAACGGTTTCTCGGATACAGTCTGTTTGATATTTCGTCGCCGCTTGCCATTTTTCAATAGTATTTGTAACTAAAATATTTATTTGTTGTATTTCTTTTAAACTATTTTTTCAAATGCAATAAAATCAAAGGGTAAAACAATAATAATAATTCGAATGCTAAATGATTTTGTACATTCATCTTAAAAATATGAAATAAAAAAATAACCAAAAAAACATACTTGAGAATACTTAGAGATCACAGAACTAAAAGTCTGTTCACTTTTGCCTGCAGACCAGATAGGTAGAAACACCTTATCTCCTTTTACTTACATACTCTCATTCTAGATGATAGTTTGTTTTAGCATATGCGCAACATTTTTACATTCAATTTGGCCTATATCACTTGTTATTTTTATGAATTATTTAATTATATAATTTTAGCCCACTCATGATTAAGGATTTTTTCCACTTTAGTTCCTTTTTTGGTTACAAAGAATTCGCTTTTGTTCTTGATTTCAAGCTCAAGATTTTCACTCCTTACTTTGAAGTGCCTTTTCCTTCTTGGGCACCATTTGGGAAACCCCTTGAGTTCATTCTTCAGTATTTTACAAGTACAAATGAAATTCTCTTTACCGGATACGTTACGTTACGCCAATGCAAATGCTCCTCACATTCAAAGATCTGCAGGGTATTCCGCAAGAGTAACTTTTAACAGAATCTACCACTACTATGCATTGAAATGTAGAATTCAAATGTGTTTAAATTGGAATGTTATGGAGCATTCCCATTGCTATAAGTTTTTCGCTCTGTTTGTCATTTAAGGTCTCTATGGGCAGTGTACCGTCCCTCGGTTTCTTAACGCTTTTCGGGTCCCCAGGTACGATCTGCGACAAAACTATCCGTGTAAGGAAAGGTAAAACCTTTTTCAGGGTCTCACCTTCCTTTGCACACGACATTATGATGTAGTGCTTAAATGGTCAACTAAACTTGTCTCCCCGGCCCGTGTCCGGACGGGAACTCTTAGGTGGTGGAAACGATTTTTCCTCCATAATAATATATATTTCGTCCCTCGGTCACCCCACCCACCACGGAGCCACACACTCGGGACTTCGCTCCGATGAACCGGAGCGGCCGCTAGGGCTAACTCGAGGAATATAGCGCTTCAGGAGTGGTTGTCTCTTTCCGGGTGGATCTTCGACGCAAGGGCCCACCAAAGACCCTACATCTCTGACCTCCCTACGCAGACCCCCACAATCTTGGCACTCGCCACCGGAAAAAAAGTGAAGGAGGCCGATTGACCGGGGGTGGATAGCTCCCGGCCTCTTTCCGGGTGGATCTTCGACGCAAGGGCCCACCAAAGACCCTACATCTCTGACCTCCCTACGCAGACCCCCACAACCTTGGCACTCGCCACCGGAAAAAAAGTGAAGGAGGCCGATTGACCGGGGGTGGATAGCTCCCGGCCTCCCGTTTACGCGAAACCCGTGGCCGAAGAGGGGTATCGCTCCCCGGTCCAAACAGGACATCCTAAACCCTGCTGGGAAAAAGAGAGCTCACCCTCCAGGATCCCCTTCTCTCTCTTACGGGTCCCCAGGCACGGCAAACACCTGGGCGAATCGTAGGCTAGATCGTATGGCCGCACACAGACAGTGGATCCACAGCACTGTCCGGACGCATCTCTTGCTGGCCGAGGGTTCGTTCGCTCAGAACCTAGGGCGACAAGAATTAACATAGAAAAGAAAAATGACGTAGAAGAAAATAGCTTAGGTCCAGGCATACACGACGATGAAATAGAAAGGAGATGAAAGGAAATAAGGCCGTGGGGGTAGACAACATTCCTGTTGACTGTTGAAATGTTTAGGAAAATGTGGGAAGAACGCCCTATATGGACTGATTCGTAGTATATATGAGGAAGGAATCTGGCCGGAAGATTTTGTGAGATCGGTGTTAGTTCCTATTCCAAGAAAGGCAAAGTCTACTTCATGTGAGGATTACAGCACAATAAGTTTGATATCCCACGAAGCGAAACTTATTCTCAGGATCATCAACAAAAGGATAAAGAGTATCGCAAATGATTACTTAGGAGGTGATCAGTTTGGGTTTAGGAAAGGAAGATGTACACGTGATGCCATTGCAGTAATGAGATCACTAATCAAGAGGAATATTGAATACAGTCAGGACGTTTTTGCCTGTTTTGTAGATTTCGAAAAAACGTTTGATAGAGTGAACTGGGAAAATTTAATGCGAGTATTGCAGAAAATAGGAATTGATTGGAGAGACAGGAGACTGATCCACAACCTGTACATGACTCAGACTGCTCAGGTGCGAGTAGGGAACGGAGAGTCTGGATGGGCAGCGTTAGAAAGAGGTGCAAGGCAGGGTTGCCCATTGTCATCGGTACTGTTCAATGTATCTGTGGAGGAAAGGATTAAAGAGGCATGGGAAGAACTGGAGGTAGTAATGAAAGTCTGAGGGGAATTGGTAAAATCGGTTTGGTTTGCTGATGACCAAGCATTAGTTGTTCAGTCAGCCAATGCGTTGTAAGCATTGCTGAGTGAATTGGAAGTTCAGTGCGATAAATACGGGATAAGAATCAATATTAATAAAACAAAGGTTATGCAATTTTCCAGAAGGAAAAAGGCTAAGCTAAACATAAAAATAGGCGGCGAAAAAATAGAGCTGGTAGAACAGTTTACATATCTCGGAAGTGTTTTGGACCAATACGGTCAAAGTGGTAGGGACGTAAGGAGAAGAATTGCGCTAGGAAAGAATTCTTTCTCAACGAGGAGGGAGTTGCGTCACGCAAATTGTGTATGAAAATGGATGAAATTTTGATTCACTATTACACACCAGAATCCAAACACCGATCCATGCAATGGAAAGAGCCGGCTATTCAGCGGCGTCGCTGTAACTGGATTTCATTCGCATTATAAACCTTTTTATGTGTGAGGTGATCGTGTTTTGCACGTGAAAACAAAAGATAACATTCAAAGGAATAATGCGAGACTATCGATTGCGAAACCGTAGAAGCTGCCAACATTGTACAATGTCTGCTAAGCTATTGGCATGCATCGTAACATACGTTAGTAAATAATATCATACCAAAAAAATAGCGCTACGATTTAAAATCACTCCTGATTAAAGTGTATTAAATTAAAACCTTAATTCATAGTAGATCTTTCTGCCATATGAGAGGAGGGAAAAGCATATTTAATGAATTTTTTGATCTGAATTTCAGAAAAGTTTATCCTAATCGGACCTAAGCTAAATTAGTTTGGGCATATGCATTTAGGTTTGCTATGAGTATTTTGGATAGTTATGCAACAAAGTGGAAACCCTTATTCCGTACCTTCCTACCCATCAGGTCTGCCGGCTAAAGTGAAGAGTTCTGTGATCTCCAAGTATTCTCAAATATCTTTCTTTGGTTCCTTTTTTATTTCATATTTTTGAGATGAATGTACAAAATCATTTAGTGCTCGAATCATATAATATTATATTTCCTGCTTCGCATCTTTCTACTTAAAGGATTTGATCGATGTTGAAATTTTTAAAAGTTCAAACGCCGCCATATATCACGTGCTGTAACGATTCGACTTGTTTGTCACGTTTACCCAGCCGGTACCGTGTGCCATCTACCAATCAACTAACCTAGGATTCACTAAAAAGGCGGGATTTCTCTGGGCTTCCTTACTTTGAAGATCGTCCACCAGTGCTCCATTTTCTTCAATAAATTTGGCTTGCAAAGATGAATTACTTGTTGGATGCCGATTCAATTCGATCACAAGAAGTAAGATTTTTGAAAATTTGTGCACGGACCGGTTATAATTTCACCTTGACGCATGGACAACGAGTATATGGTCCACCTCCT
Source organism: Hetaerina titia (assembly GCA_037158775.1). Lineage (NCBI taxonomy): Eukaryota > Metazoa > Arthropoda > Insecta > Odonata > Calopterygidae > Hetaerina > Hetaerina titia. Next base: position 66,204,987 of record CM073779.1, on the reverse strand, counting down.
TTTTGGCTAGGCTTTCCACCAAGGATTGATTGTGAAGTTTACGTCCACAATTTGCCCGATGATCTATTAGAGGACGAGTTGGTACCGTTCATGGAAAGCGCGGGTAGGATATATGAGTTAAGCCTCATGATGGACTACTGTGGACGAAGCAAACGGTGCGCTTTTGTTAAGTACGCGAATCTAGAAGGGGCCACGCGTGCAATTGAAGCGTTAAATATGAAAGAAATTCGCCGAGGATGGCAAGTTAGGGTTGTGAATTCTCATACCAATAAACGCCTTTTCTTGGCCAAGATCCCACGAACTGAAACCATTCATGAAATTCGTGAATATATTTACGACCTCAGGGGAGTTGAAAAAGTGATTATTCCAACAATGTTGCCCGGGAAAAAACAACACCGTGGGTACGCTTTCGTGGAATTTGTGACTCATCAGGCAGCAACTCAGGCTCTGAACAACATACGAAGCGGTGTAAAAAGAATGTGGAACAACGTCGTAGTTGACTGGGCAAAAGCTGAGTCGGGGGTACGCCAGAGGACTATGCCACAGGTAATGAATAATCCTCCGGGATAAACGTGTAAGTAGAATTATATTTTCCTCCAAGACTACATTTATATATGTATTTTCCTTTTTACGACACCGTAAATGTATATAATGGTATCATTTGTACATTACGTGAAGGCAAAACTATCTTTATGCTACTTTTGTGTTTGTCTTTATGGTGATGCAGAAAGTAAAATATCGTCTACTCAGCATGAGAAGGTACGATTTGCTGGAACCCTTATTGTTACAATAGCTTTCGCGATTTATTAATTTTATAAACGAATGGAACTCTTTAAAGTTGCCTAGTGTGATTTTACGAAGATGCTATTTAAAAAATTTTACAGGTGCGCTACATACTGAAAGATGTGTAGCGTACTTTAATGGAAAATTTCGCCGGCATTGTGAATATTTTCTCCTCGGTTTAAGAATTATGGCATAGGCAAAGTTGTTTGTTGTGCACTTATCCTTTTACATGTAAATCTGACCTCATACGCAGTGGCGTTTGGCGAGGACGGAGTGTGGCCAAACTAACATGAATAACTATGCTCTGACACAAAATTTTATTGGCTCACATTTAAACGCATATGCATTTACACGATTGCTGTTTGCATAATGCAATAATCAGTGTGTGCACGTACAGTACTCCATTGGTTTTTGTCAAAAGTGTGGGGATTTTATTCTGTGATTCGTAATTCTCCTTATGGCTTTCTTCGGCCGGCATTTGGAATGACATCAGTAGTTATTCTTTCAAAACGCCCAACCTCGGCAACCGGCTTTAATTACGACTGATATAAAATCTGGTGCCGTGAGAGTGAAGTTTATCGAGGTGTGTTCAGCAATTAACGGGAATTTTCCTTTCGCATCTAATTGCCTCTGAAAACGTGCCATTTGGCATTTAAGGAGTTAGGGAGTAATGTAGAATTACAAAAAAAGAAATAACTTGACAGAAGTTAAGGGTAACAACTTTCATTACCTGTTGAATAATTGATGCCTGCTTTCCTGGTAAGGAATCTTGTCCAACACCACTGTGGTTGCTAACCTCATTTTAGTATGAACAAATGTAGCTTTTGTGCATAATAGTGTTTTGTTAAATTGACCAAAAGATGAACTTCATAAGCCATTCCTCAATATTTTAAGGAACTGATTATATTATAGAGCTAGGTTTAGTCGAATGATGAATCGAGTTTCCTTGAATTGGTCTAATAATAAGGTTATGCAATGAAAATGTTACTGATTGTCACGTGCTCTTGAGTATCTAGATAAACTTGATGCATTTTTTAGATAATTGATTCAGTTTGGTGAAATCCAAGGATTTTATCCATGAATGCATTTAAGCAATGTATATATTTTTTGGTCTTTAAGTATAAAAGTCCCTGGTGAAATAAGTTTAATGAAAAACTATTCATTTGCGTGAGTCAGACATTTTTCTGCAAAACCAGCCACCACTATGGGGTTTTACCGACATGCCGGAATTTTGCATAATCCAAATTCAAGTTGGCATTGATTAGAATGTTAACAGTAAGTCCATTGATCATTATCAAGAAACAAATTCTCAAAACGGAGCCTGATGAGACACAATATGTTAGATAGGGCCACAAGACTTCAAGCGATGTAATAACACATACCAGAATGGTAATGCTTATAAAGGTAATTACTTAACAAGACTTATTTCAGTGCCTATTATGCCATAGTACTGAAAGTGTTTTAATTGTGTGGGATGAAAGGCAGTCAAAAGCCTTTTGAAGTATTCGGAAGGCATGGGAAGAACTAGTGGTAGGAATGAAAGTCAGCGGGGAATTTGTAAAATCAGGTTTGTTGATGACCCAGCTTCTGTTTGACAGTCAACAAATGGGTTGCGAGAATTGCTGAGTGAATTCGAAAGTCAGTGTGATAGATATTGAATAGGAATCAATGTTAATAAAACAAAGGTTTTGTGATTTTCCAAAAAGAAAAAGGCTAAGATAAATATTAAAATAGGAGGGGGAAAAAAAGAGCAGGTAGAAGCAGAGAGAAGAATTGAGGAGGAAGAAGAATGGCGCAAGGTGGTTTTCCCAAGGAGGAGGCAGTTAATGGCAGGGATGTTGAATAAGAATGTTGATAAAAGACTCTTAAAACCTTGGATATGGAGTGTAGCTATGTACGGCGCGGAAATGTGGTCGCTGAAGCAGGAGGATGGATGTAGATTGGAGGCATTGGAAATGTGGGCCTGGAGAAGAATGGAGAAGGTGAAATGGACCAAAAGGAAAGCAAGTGAGGAAGTACTAGGGATGGTGGGTGAGGAGAGGGGTTTGTTGGGAGAAATCCTATGGAGGCGGGGAAAAATGGATGAAAGCCATGTTGTTTGGCAGTGGGTTGTTGAAGACCTTAATAGAGGGAAGAATACTAGGCAAACGAGGAAAGGGCAGGAACAGGATAGGGATGATGGACGGGATGAAGGGAGGAAGGAAGTATACATGAAGAGGGACCTGATGTACAGTAGGTTGATGGATGGTGTTTTGTTAAGAGTCACAATATATTTATTTGGTAGTTTTGTCCTTCCAAAAGCCTACCTCAACTACTAGATTACTTTATTACAGTGATTGACGGTATATAAATTAAATGAGAACTACTTATCCTATCTCCTCAGTCTTCATAAGTTAATTAACTAAATAACAATAATTAAATTAATACCAGCAAGACATTAATATCACATTTCAACCTTTTTTGTTTAACTATTTATAATAAGCCAGCCAGAGAAAGTATCCGATAGAATGCTCAATTGTACACTTATTCAGGTAAATTACAATATCTCCTTCTCTTCAGTTTTGTACTTTTTGGTAAAAATTGAATTTTAAAGCATGAGTATGCGGAATAGATTAGTGCATATGTTTTTAGTATTCTATAAAATATTTTTAAATAATTCACTGTAGAAATATTTTCAAAATTCAGCATTCTCTTTAGTGTAGATAGGCCTGTGAAAAAATAATTTTGAAAGCTTATTGATGTTTTTTAAAAATAAAACCACTTTCCTTTTCCATATAAACTTTTTATTCTCATGACACAGGTTTTTTATGGCCTAACAGAATCAGGTCACCTAGATCTGATGATGTTATGCTATTTTTTTTATTTTAAAAAACATCAATATGATGGTTTTCCACCAAGTTACACCAGAAACTGTTTTATTTGAAAGTTAACTAGAGGTATTAATGTAGGTAGTTATTCTGTTCCAGTCTGCCGTAACTCTGTAAGAAAACTATCCATGTGACTGTTTTCTAAAATCTCTTAATTTGATGCATGAAACATGAATACCCACCGGGGTAATACTAAGACTTTCATTTAAGGTTTATTATTATTAGGTAATCTACCCATTAAGGTAGATTTTTGGATGGACACAACTATCAAATAAACATTGTGTAACTCCAAACAAAAATCAATCCAGTAAACTAATCTACATCAGGTCCCTTTCATCTCTATGTACTTCTTTCCTCACTTCATCCCATCCAACATCCCTATCATGTTTCTGCCCTTTCCTCGCTTGCCCAAGACTCTCCTCTCTAATACCTACTTCTACATTCCACAACCGCTTGATATGCCTTTCATCCATTTTTCCTGCCTCCATAGGATTTCTCTCAACAAACCCCTATTCTCACCCACCATCTCTAATACTTCCTCATTTGTTTTCCTTTTGGTCCATTTCAGCTTCTCCATTCTTCTCCACACCCTCCAATCTACGTCTATCCTCATCCTTCAGTGACAATATTTCCTCGCTGTACATAGCTACGCTCCATATCAGATTTTTTACGAGTCTTGTATTAACCTCCCTACTCAACCTTTGTTTTATTAATATTGATTCTCATCCCATATTTATCTCACTGAACCTCCAATTCCCTCAGCAATGCTTACAACCCATTGGCTGGGTGAGCAACTGATGCTTGGTCATCAGCAAACCTAACCAATTTTACGAATTCACCTCCGACTTTCATCCCTACCTCCAGTTCATCCCATGCCTCTTTAATCATTTCCTCCTCAGGTACGTTGAACAGCACCGGTGACAATGGGCAACCCTGCCTTACACCTCTTCCTAACACTGCCCATCCGGACTCTGCATTCCCTACTCGAACCTGGGCATTATGAGACATTTACAGGTTGGGGATCAGTCTACTGTCCCTCCAATCCATTACTATTTTCCGCATTACACGCATTAATTTTTCCGAATTCACTCTATCAAACATTTTTTCAAAATCTACAAAACAGGCAAAAACGTCCTGACTGTATTCTATATTCCTGTTGATTAGTGATCTCATTACTGCAATGGCATCACGTAAACGTCTTGCTTTCCTAAACCCAAATTGATCATCCCCTAAGTAATCATTTGCCTTAGTCTCTATCCTTTTGTTGATGATCCTGAAAATAACTTTAGCTGCGTGGAATACCAACTTAATGTTCTGTAATCCTCACATGATATAGCCTTTACCTTTTTCGGAATAGGAACTAACACCAAACTCACAAAATTTTCCGGCCAGTTTCCTTCTTCCTAGATAATACGAATCAGTTCATATTGGGCCTTCTTCCTGCATTTTCCTAAACATTTAAACAGTTCTACAAGAATGTTGTCAACCCCCACGGCCTTATTTGCTTTTATCCCCTTTAATGCCCTTTATATTTCATCGTCGAGTATGCCTGTACCTAAGCTATCTTCTTCTGCGTAATGTTCCCTTTCTATGTTTAATCTTGTCGCCCTAAGTTCTTTACCATACAGTGTTTCTATATACTCCTTCCATCTCTCTTGGATTTTTCCTGGTTCAACTATTATCTTACCCCACTTATCTTTAACTGTTAGCACAGATATTGGCTTTTTACTTCCCGATAATAACTTAACCTTGCTGTATAGAGCACCAATTTCACCCTTCTTCTGTAAACTTTCTATATCCTCGCATTGCGTTTTCAACCATTCTTCTTTTGCTTTATTTGTGGTCCTTCTCAATTTATTGTTTAACTCTTTGTTCTTCATTTGGCCTAACTCTGTGCTTATATTCTTCCATCTTCTTCTCTCGTACATCTTTGAAATCATCTCATCCGTTACCCATGGTTTCCTTATTCTTCTCCCGTTAACGGTTCCTATAGTGTCTTTCGCGGCTTCCGATATCCCTTGCTTCATATTCCCATTTTTCTTTGATAGTACTCAGTTCTCTACTGTCATCCATCATTTTCTCTACAGCCTGCTGATACTCCTTCCTTGTTAATCCATTTAATGCTTCTACATTCCATTTCCTAACCCCCCACCCTTGCCTTATCTACTTGAAACCGATGTTACATTTCATAACAACTAAATTGTGGTCAGAGCTCGCATCCGCTCCTGGGAAACTGTGCGAATTTATCACACTGTTCCTAAACCTGTGCCTAACCATAATATAATCTAACTGAAATCATTCTGAGTCACCTGGTATTTTCCATGTATACCTACGCCTTTTATGGTGTCTAAATATGTGTTGCTGATGACTAATCCCTGTCTCCTGCAGAATTCAATTGCTTCCTCCCCGCGTTCATTCCCTGTGCCTAACCCATAGTCCCCCACCTCACCACCCTATCTTCCTTCGCCTACCGTCGCATTCCAATACCCAACACAATCAAATTTTTCCCTGCAGGAACACACGTGATTATATCCTCTAACTGATCGTACATCCTTCTTGTACAGTCTTCTTCCTCCTTGTGGTTGCTCGGTGGCATGTATACCTAAACAATGACCAAGTTCGTCGGTTCTGCTTTAAACTCTACAAGTGAGATTCTATCGTTTGCTTGCTCTATGTTGACTACGCTTCTACCTACCCCTTTATTTAATATTACAGCAACCCCTCATTGGCTCTCGTGCAGCTGCTGTATATTACTCTATAATTGTTACTCCAGTTCTCCCCGGTATCCTTCCATCTCACCTTGCAGAGACCTAAATCATCTATATTACCTCTTTCCATCTCTCGCTAAATATTTTCTAATTTACTTGTCCTCAACATTGTCCTGACGTTCCATCTTCCTTCTAACTACTTTCATCTTCTGTCCTGCTGCTGTTATTTCTCCCTGCAAGGGTTTCGTGGGTTTGCCACCACGGAAGCCTTGCCTCCCCTGCTGCCGGACATCGCATACGGCCGTTTGGGCCGAGTCCCGTAGTTGCCAGGACACATGTTCTCTATAGTGCCCATCATTTCATTTTTGGGAATGATACACAAGGTTGTTTCCCGTTACCTTCCTCAATAGCGTTTTTAATGTGACACTATCACATACTGGCCACCCCACTGGGGTTGATGCCTTTTCAGCCGCCTTACTGAGGAACAGACACTGCGTGGACTACCTGTCTGGTTCCTAACTTTTGACCTATCTGGCATGGGTGACCCTATCAGGAGAAATTATATTTACTCCCGGGGCACAGCTCTAGGGGTCATCGGACCACACAAGCCCTTCCACCACGACAAGGTTGTAGTAGTATACACCCCGAATAGTACACTCTTTTCCACTTTGATGAAAAAAACCTTTTGAATCAGCCTGGTGATTCCATAATCTCACAAAGAAATATTGTGCCATTTAATTTTTATTTTTTGTGCCTTTTAAAACTTATAAAGAAACACTATGAATGATTTTATTTTTTTTTATGTTTTCGATAATATCTTGTTAACTCATTTGATGTTTTTTATATGATGTTTGTCAATTGTGTTTTCAGAGTATACATACTTTTAATATATTTTATTTTTGCACTGAAATGCACTGAAAAACGAAAGTAATCGACAAATAAAGCTCATTTCTGTAGAAAGAAGGGATAATATTAATTTCTTAAGTTATTTTATTTTTATTAACTTCATCATATTTTTTAGATTGGAGGTACTCATCCCACCAGGAACATTATGTCACAGGGGCCTACTTACTTCTCACCACAAAATCTACTTGGTAATATGATTTAATTACAGCTAATTTTTCATTTACTTTTTGTGCTTATTTATGGCTTTCATTTGCTCAAAATATTGGTGCATATATTTTTGCCCAAAGATTTGATAGAAAAATTGCAGAATTTTTAAGATTTTTCTGATTCATCATTGTTGGTAATTTACATGATATTTTTAAATTCTTATTTACTGCACATTACCCTGAAAAACAGAACACGCGTAATTCCATAATCAACTTTGAATTTTGTACTTGAAAATGTTCATTTGTCAACTAATATAGAACAGGATCATGTTAGAACTAATAATATTAAAAATATCTTGGGAGATGTATTGATCCCATTCTATACATTTCTGTGAATTTGGTGTAAAGAACTGAGAAAATCTTGGGTCTCATGAATCCATTGTACTGCTTCTTCAGGCATGATCTAAAAAACTGACTTAAGATTGTTTAGTGAAAAATATAAATCAATTAAAATCACCTCAAGTCTGAAAAGTGGTTAATACTTGTCCTGGCATCTGGAAGGTTTGGGACATAGTTGAGTAGTGTTGAAGGATATTTGATCAGGGCGTCCTTCCATCTGCCAGTCAGCCACCTAATTCACCCTGCACAATGTTCTTGGGGATGTGAAATTTGCTCATTCATGATGGATGGAAAGTATTTCCATTGCCTGCACTGCCTGTGATTTCTCATAAAGTTCTACCTTGCAGAAAATCTTCCTTAACACTAGGGTTGATGTTGAGGTTTGTGAAATTCATACATTCAGGGAAAGGACGGAGAAATTTCCCTGATTGTATTTCCTATGATTTCCATGGGACTTCAGATACCCAGAATATTATGCATCCTTTTTGGGATGACTGGGAATGTCCAAAGGCATCACTCAGGTTGCCACGTGGTCCTCCCCTTATAAAAGCCAACTGCATTGCTCACTGGGCTACCACAGCAAGTATTTTGTTTTCAGCAAGTTGAAAAACTAACCCAAAAGCCAATTAAGTTGAACAACATACTCGATCTGTCCAAAAAATGAGCAGAATAAATGATTAAAGAAACTATTTTGCAGATAAAAATATAAATTACAAAAATTCTTGCAAATGACTCCATTATACTTTGACACACCAATTGTGGCACCTCTGCCAGTCTCAACACACTTCATGGAAGGCATGTTAAAGGAAGTCATTGAGGCATGTTGTCACGGAGTCTTCTATACAACATTCTAAAATGGTTGTGTTTTAAGCTTCTCTTCTTGCTGGTAAGAAAGGAGTCTTCCAGTGACACATAGAGGCTCTGGAGTGGCTGTGACAGTATTACCACCTTATGCTTGGCCAGGTACTCGGTCACTAGGAAGGTTTTGTGGAATCGCACATTGTTATGGTACAGCCTACTGTTGGCGTATATGTTTCCTTCATGAAGTATATCACTCATTTCTGCAGACAGTTAAAGAACTACAGCATAAAATTTTCTGTACAATCTATTCCTGAGGCACAAACTGTTGGTGAGTTATAACTCCTGAAACTTTTTCGTATGCACTTCTGGTGGTAAGATTAATTTCCAGCGGTATGACTCTACACTGGATACTCCCAGCTAGGGTAGGGTTGTCTTAATCACTTTTCACAGCAGGCCTCATTTCAGATGGCTCAACTTTTCCAGTAAGGGTTCATAATAGCCCAGATGAATTACATAGGGTTGTTTCAAATATAAAGCACTATTTAGCCCAAAACATTGTAATTTTTTATTGCACAATTCTATGTATGCTACTTAAATTTAGATAATTTTTAAGGAAACTTTATTTGGATGTTGCATTATTCATGTAATAAACATCATTTTCAGATTTTCGTTCAGGGGCAGGGGGATATACTCCAAGATGGCCGAATCTTCAAAGAATGTGAGACTGTGACTCTGCACTACCGTCAAGCAACAAATGAAAATAATTTACTAATTTTTAGATTCTATGACATTTCTGTTGTGAGTTTTTCCTCAGACTTCAACCTTTTTATATTCATGGTCATAATGTAGATAATATATTCATTGGTTGGATTGAAGTACCTTTGGTTCTGTGTTATTTTGTTTTTTTCATGACTGAAGTCACTGTATTTTTATTGTTACGTGTTGCTGCTGTAAATTTTGTATTTTTTCACCCTCATGTAATACATGATATTTAAATTGTAAACTCTTTATGTTCCTCCATTTTATCTGACCTGGAAGTTCATAAACTATCAATTTTCCATTGATAAATTTGTTATGAACAACGGCTTGAAACTTTGGTATTCATATTTCAGAAAAGTATAGTATGTCTACAGAAAATGGCTACATGGTATTTTTTTAATACTATAGCTATAGTAATAGGTTTTTAACGTTTTATTTTTATTCTTAGAAATATTTTACCACTATTTATATTGCAAGTCTATCATTCCATATTCAAGTACATTTTTAAAAATAGTAAATGATTGTTCAAGGGAACCTGATTAGATTTTGCTTTCGACCTTGGTACCTGTCATCATGTATTAGGTTTTTGAATTCATTGTACCATTTGAAGATGTTAAGCCATATATGGATTAATATTTTTGGGCAATAGCACTTGAACTGAACTAGTGTGAAAGATGTAATTCAGGGCATTTAATAAGAATCAAGAACCTTATTGTTGCAAACACTGAGGTAAAATTAAAGAGAGTAAATAATTTTTTCATTAAAGATTGGCCCTGCCAATGATTTATAGAATGAATGTACACTATGTCTGAAAAATACGTTTTGGATATGATAAACCAAATATGGAGCAATATTTTTGGGCATTATAACACTTGAGAACATTTTGGGTTTGGGGAGAGATTTTGATTAGGTATTTAAATATCTGCACCATGCAATCATGAATTTTGATTTGGAAATTTGTTCTCCAGATGTAACCTTTAGCAACTTTGAGTGACAGGATTTTATGCAATTGACATTTTCAGAGAAGATGGTGCAGGGAACACCTAGATTTGTTTACTCCAGGGAAATAGGTGGCCCATATTGAAAGAAGGTGGGTTTCTGTGGTGGCGGAAGGTATAGGAATATAAAAATGTCTTCAGTTTATTTTGTTAAGAAAGGTTCATGCTAACCTCTTTTGGAAGGGATTGTTTTGAGGAATTTATCTAGGCAACCAGGGTGACTGCAGATATAGTGTCCACGTATAGAAAGGAAATAAGGAATGGACCATTTGGTGTGATATGGGTGGAAACTTGTAGTATAAGTATTGTTGTTTGATATGTGTAGTATCGTGGTATTTTTTGTCTATTAATGATATATTTGAAGTAAGGAATGTGATTTGAGCGGAGGAAATGGTAGAGGTAAAGTATACAGAGAATGAAGCATTGAGATCAAAAATAAAGGTTTTTAGGGATTCGGTGGCATATAGCCATAGAATAAAAAGGGGATAGCATAGAAAGGGTTGAAGCCACTAGTCATGGTACAGCCCTTGATCTGTTAGTAGAATTCATTGTTAAGGGAGATGGAAATAAGTATGTCGATGAATTCAAAAAGGAAAACTTGGAATACGTGTTAATATATATTTTTTTGTGTTTCTCTGTGTTTTAGTTGCTTTGTGCTATCTTGTTTCTTTATTTGAATTATTATTCACATCCGTCATACAGGACTCCGGTATCCGACATACGGCTCCCCGGTCCATACAGGACATCCTAAACCCTTCTGGGATAGAGAGAGCTCACCCTCAAGGATCCCCTTCTCTCTCTTACGGCTCCCCAGGCACGGCAAACACCTGGGCGGGTCGTAGGCTAGATCGTACGGCCGCACACAAACAGTGGATTCACAGCTCTGTCCGGACGCATCTCTTGCTGGCTGAGGGTTGGTTTTCGCGGTTTTCTCCCCACCCTCTTAGTAACCTCTTACAACTAGCAGGGATACTGCGGGAGTATTTTCTATTCCCCTACCCTCGGGGGGGGGGGGGGCACCCGTCTTGCCGAGATTTTTTTCACACCCAATTTTTGGCGTAATTGCAAATTGCACTGTGTCGTATGATGTGTCTGTGGCATCAACTATTTCTCGAGCTTCTGAATCATTGAAACCTGAAAACTGTATCGTGTATTTTGTCAAACATGTCAAAGTAAGATTTTTCCTTTGATGATTGACATCTTGACACTTCCTCTGAACGTCGCGATCTATGTCCAAACACAGCACTTACCATGAACTTCATCCAAATCGGCTTTGATTTCTTTCTGAGTTGAGGGTTTTAATTAGAATAGTTCAATTACCCACACGACACTCATTTATTCCTTTTATCCAAAGAAAAAAAATTTTGTTGCTTCAATGAACTGTAAAAGTCTCTTTTGATACAACGAGTGCCGATTGTTGGTTTTTTCAAAAGAAAATCAACTCACCAGAATTACTGAAAACTATCTCTTCAAATACTGCAAAGATTTAGATCTGTAATTAAATCCGATATAATATTTCGCTGTAAATTTAAAATATATCGCTTATTGTAAAATTAGAATAATATCCCCTTTCTTATAATATAACAATATCCGCTTTCTAACTAGCCCACTCCTTAATTTACCCCGCATTCCCGACGTTCTACTTTTATCATGGTTTTGAACAGAACAATACTTATCAGTATTTCCTCCATTCTCTTATTTCGCCTCTTTTGGATCTCCCCCGTAACCTCTGCTGGCGTCCTAACCTTTTATCAAACTTCAGCCTTTGCCTTTCTTTCTAGCAAACTTACTTTCTCCACTCTCCGCCACACCCACAAATTTAAAGATTGATAACCACGCCCATTCTCATGCATACAAGACGCAAGTCTTCTATCCATCAAGAACTACACCCCATATTAAACTATTTCTAACCATTCTTTTTACATCATTGCTCAAGAGTACCCGTCACCAACGAACAACTTTTTACAGGCCCCTAATAAGGGTGATAAGGGGTAACGCTTTATAATCCCCCCCCACCCCGCCAATCATTTCCCATCAATTCTCCCTCTCCCTCACGTGTTTAAAAAAAGAATTATTGCGGACGCGACGATACTGTTGATCCAGGAAAACTACACAATGAGAGAGAAAAAGTTGTTTGGGATATAAGTCGAACCACGCAGTTGGAGCTGATAATATCCCAGGAGAATTAACAGAGCTCAAGAGAAAAATGGAAGGAAGAGACTTTGACCTTACACGCAGCATTTATAAGGAATGAATATGGCTGAAATAATGCCAATGGTGAATATCGATCTTAAACTCTAAAAAGTGTACACCAACTGTATCTGAGAACAAGAGAGCGATTATTTTTATTTCACATGATAGTAAGGTAGTTTTCAAAATCAGCAATAGAAGGTTAGAAAGTAGTGAAACGACTACCCAGGCAACGATTAGGTTGGCGTATGGATTAAAAGAGGACAGCGTGATGCCATCACAGGGCTGAGAACATTGGTAGAAAGGAACGTTGATTATAACCAGGATGTGTTTGTTTGCTTTGTGGATGTTTTAAGGCGTTCCCTTGCACATTGTCGGCAGGGTTAATGGAGATGTATCCAACTACGGGGATGGACGGAGGGATAGGAGTCATTCGGAAGTAATACAGAAAATCGTAGAAGGTAAATTCTTGTCTTTGATATTTAATTGCACGGAAATGTATTTCTGCAATTGCAATAGCGGCTCTTTTAAGTCAAAAAACGTAGAGTATGCCAGAACAAGCATATTTTGGAACAGTTGAGCATTCTTTTGCAGAATGATTTTGAAAACCAATTGGCCTGCCAAAATAAACTGAAGGCGATACTGACATGATCAAGTGTCAAATTTGACATCTGATTAACTCATTTTTGCTGATTAATGTTTCACGACTCTTCAGGTCTTCCTTCTCCTACTTCACATTTCTGAGAATGGCAGTAAACAATATTTTCTTAATTCTAGTTCCTTTGGTTATTCCAAAAAGAAATAAAACTTTGTTTCAGTCAGTAAAACACGAACCCGTGTGACAGTAATGAAGAGTTGAAGAACCCAAATCTCAAAAACTCGTCTCAATTTTCGGGTGTCTTTTGCTAAAATAGCGAGTCTACCTTTTTTGCGTTAGCAAATTTTTACTCGGTGCGTAAAATCAAGTTATAATTTTTAGTTAAGGAAACCCTGGGCAACCCTGGCTTCGGCTGCCATGCGAGCTTATTGCGCGAGCGGTGAGATCATACGTCATGCAATTCCATGTCTATTGAAACGAGTTCACCTGGTGGTCCAATTCCTCGCTTTGAGATTTTACAATTAGTTCCTTCTCTATCGTACGTGCAAATTGTAATATATATTAACACAATGTAAGGGATGTCCGGAAGGTATCCACCATACGCAATATTTTGAGAAAAAAAGTTTTCCCAGTACAGTGAGACCTTACCTCCCTTCGAAGTATCTCTCTTGGGACCTCACACCCTAATCCCAACGTTTGTTCCACTTTTTAAAACATTGTGCAAAGTTCTCTTTTGGAATGGCCATCGGTTACGTAGTTGCGTTCTCCTTTATCTCGCCAACATTAGAATTTCTTGCTTCATTAGCAGGGGATTTGTTCCGACCAGCACACGTTGACTCGGATTTTCTAAAAAACGACTCCACTGGAAATGAGTCGTGGGTTTTCGACGATGACCCTGAAATAAAAGCCAAGTCTTCCCAAAGGAGGTTAAAAAGATATAGAAAAATGCGACGACGCAGCTGTGGACTATGGCCTCACTCTTCTAGGTAGGCAATTTTTCACGAAAGATTGCATGGCTGGATAGCTTCCGAACAGACCTCGTATATATTCAAATGGAATAGTTAATACAAGTCGTGTTTCTCATACGATAAAACCCACCACAGTTATCGTAGGATCGATTACCCTGCGGTAGAGAAATAGCGCAGCGCTCACATTTCGAGTAAATACACGTTATTACGCACAGTATTATATACAAAACACAGTACACTTATACAAAATCCTTGAACCAACGAAGAAATTTCTCGGCAGAGTGTTGATGAGATGAGAGCCACGATTTTCGCCAAGATGTGCTTTTTCATGTGAATCCCTAACAATGTGACCAGGTGTTAAGAGGGCGAGGTTGATTCTCGTGTTTCATAATTCGTCGTAGGGCTGAAACTACTCAAAATTCCAAGTTCACTCGGGCATCTGAAAGCAGTATAAATAAACCTTGGCATGGTGATCACGGAGATGGATTTAAAATGAAGCAGGCAGGATGATAATGCATAGATGCATAGGCGTGTTGCGTAGTGTTTAGGATGTCACGCAAATTTAGGAATACTAACACAAATTTGCAGACACCCATACTACGGTCGAACAGAAATGAAAAGAGTCTTAGCTCGAAGTGGCACTGTTAGGCATTATGTTTAGCTGGAGCCATTTCTTTGTTCCAAGCAATAATGAATATTTAAATTTTATTAAAAATTAAAGCATAAAAAAACATATAACGGCTTCAAAATTCAAACACTCTTGCCTTAGTTGGGACTTGAGCCACTAATATTTGATATATAGACAAGCACGTTGCCAAATAGCGTAGCACATTCAACAAAACGATGAGGACTGAGGTTTACACCTGAGCCATGTTTATTCAGTGTACTCTAGCAAAGAAAGGGTTTTGGGCCGAACTGGTAAACTTCAGTTATTATCTAATTTTGTCACAATTATAACTTATCTTCTAAGAAATAGATCGTAAAATCACCACCGAGATCGCAAAATATTATATGCTACCCTTGAACTAATGGCTTGATTCTCGTATTCCTGGCCCAAGGAAAAAATATGAAGATATTTCTTTTTCCGTTAGGGGATGAGTGTGAGCAGAAGAACGTTGAACTCATTGCATCACCTTATCTCCTCAACATCTTGGGGCGAAAAAATACCTGATTTCGTAGCAACGAATTATCCCAAAATTCTTTCGCTAGTTGGAGTAAAGACTTTTTGAATGGTCAATAATAAGATACGTTCATTAGTCGAAGATGCTGTGGTCTAACGTGTTCCTTTTGACAAAGCGGATTTATCAGATGACCTAAATACAAAACATTGCTAGTGCGACACTTGGTAATTAGAATTAAATTTTAAAAAGTGCGCAGTGATACAGTTTTGAAAAAAGAGCTATTCCCTCCTGAATGCCCATTACATTGGGAACACGGAAATAGAATGTGTAGATTCAATCAAATACTTTGGCGTTACCGTCACTCATGACCAAAGAAAACCACTCAAGGAGCAAAGACTAAATTACAGATTGAAACTCTTGCATGAATTGGGGGTCTCTTAAGCAGTTATATATAAAACGTACTATTACCCCCGTCACACTACAGAAGGAGAGATCATGATAATAACAATAAGGAGATTAAGTGTAGAAGAGATACATTAAGATTCCATTTTTTCCACGAACGATAAGGGGTCATTAAAAGGGCAGTATGAAAGGCAGTAACCTACACAATGGTCAATTACAGAACATTCCAGTAATTTAATCATTAAATTCAAGATACAGAACACACTTCTGAAATTAATTAAAATTACCTTGTATTACAAAAACCCAATTCCTGTGATGTCAAATGATATATTTGTTATGAAAGAGCATCACAACGCCCCAGTGGGTCGAGGGATTGAGGATACTCGTGTAGTATCCCTGCTTGTCGCAAGAGGACACAGCCTTGAAAACCAAACCCAAGTGACCAAGGGAACCGTGCAGAGTGAATCTGCTGTCTGCGTGCGGCCATACTGTATGGCCTGAGGTCTTCTAGTGTGTGAAAACCCGCAAGTGGGGGGATGGGGATCTTGGAGGGTGATATCTAAGGTTCCCAGATGCCCAGAATGGACCTGGGAGTATTACCCTCCTTGACCCCGGTGTTCGTGGAAAAGGTGGGCCATGGGCTTCCCATCCCCAATCAATCTGCTTCCGTCACGCCTATGTCACGGTGGCGAGTACCATGACGGTGGGGGTCTACGTAAGGCGGGCTAAGTGTCAGAAGGGTGGGATTTAGCATTGAAGATTCTCCACCGAAACAGACAACCACTCAGGGAGCGCTATATCCCTTAAGCTACCCCCTGCGACCATTCCGATTTTGTAATGAGGCGTCCCGAGAGTGGGGTTCCGTGGCGGGTGGGGAGGTCGGGGGCTTAATCTTTATATTGGCATGGAGGGAAATACACTTCCATCGCCCATACGATATCGTCCGGACGCGGGTAGGGGAGGAATGTTGTTAATGCTAGTAATGTATATAATAATGCGGTGCTCATAAACAGGGACACATTTACAACCTTATCCCCTTCCTAATACATAAAGCCCTATCGTTCGACACCTGGAGAGCTGACTGAAATCCGAGAAAAAGTTGCACAATGTCTAACCCCTAACTTAAACCACAAATATGAAACAAAATGACGTCACATTGGAAATAAATATGCTACACACTTCTCCCGTGCATTTCGATGCTCATATGACCCCAAACACAAATCGGAGGGTCATGTCACACTTTGACCTCTTACACGCCGACATCGAAGAGATTAAGAAAAATATTACCTCCCAAGGAGTCATCGAGGAACGTCGATTGACAACGAGGGGAACGGTGAGGCAACTAACAACACCTCCATTTTCCTCATATTCTCCTTGGACCAGCCCCCTGAAAAGGTTTTTAAAGGGTACGAACGGGTTCCGGTGCCACCGTTCATCCCGAATCTTAGGGGCTGCTTAAACTGCCAAAGCTTCGCCCATCTCTTCCATGCGATGCCAAGTCCACGTTGCGGAAAAGAAAAACATTACGAGCAGAATGGCGATGCCGAGCCATTCTACGTCAATGGCAGAGGAACACATCTACCGGTGACTGAACTAAAATGCGAGAGGAAAAAAAAGGCAATGGAAATCAAAACTCAAGACAAACTTCCATATCTCGAAGCGCGGAAAAAAGTTTAGCAAAATGATGGCCCTACTTTTTCTCGCTCATTCGCTACACTCTCAACTCAGCTAATAAAGAAAGTTACAGTGACCAGTCATACTAAAAAATACAACTCCTAAAGTCAAAAACACGAAAGATAACGGGTCTTTGCAAAAACGCGAACATAAACCAAATACCCTAAAGGGTACGCCTACATCTTTTATCTTATCAAAACTGGGAAATATAAAAACGAAAGCGGTGTAACCGGTTAGGAAAAATACCGATGGATGAGTGATGGTAGAGGATAGGTGATGGTAGAGTTCACCCAGTAGTAAGCCGGACGGCGTGTGGAATTCACAATTCATGGTAGGGGGGCCAGTTCCTTTCCCTGTGCCGGTTATGGTTTCACAGGAAGACCTGGTACTCGAAAAATCACATGGCATGAGTGGAGATCCAGGTTCCCAGAGTGTCTTTCCCGTGAATCGCACCCGGGATCCTCCGGTCAGTAGTCCAAAGCTGTACACCCTGGGCTACCGCACCCACTATATTTTTCTATATGTATATATATAATTATATACACAAGTGTATTTTCCATGTTATTTTTATACATGCGTATATTAACACATATATACATACATATATACATGTATATATGTACATGTATATACGAAGCGTTTGATAGTTTGAATTGGGAAAAAGTAATGCGTGTATGGCAGAAAATAGGAATGGATTGGTGGGACAGGAGACTGATCAGCAACCTATAATTGTCTCAGACTGCTCAGGTTAGAGTTGGGAACGGAGAGTCCGGATGGGCAGTGTTAGGAAGAGGTGTAAGGCAGGGTTGCCCATTGTCACCGGTGCTGTTCAACGTACATGTGGAGGAAATGATTAAAGAGGCATGGGAAGAACTGGAGGTAGGAATGAAAGTCGGAGGGGAATTGGTTGAAACAGCTCACCTGAAACCAAGTGAGACTTTTTCAACAATGTAGCGACTCCTCCCAACCCGCTACTGAGTCACCTAACTAATTACTAAGTGCCGTTCCCCCAGTTCATAATAATCATTTCCCTAATCCTCTGCCAACTAATCTGATGTCAGGTGGGCTTTTTGCAACATTGTATTGACCATATCCTTCCAGCTAATTATCTAATATTATCCTCCTCAAACCATAGATTTTTAGCCCCCCTCTTCATAGCTCAACCAATCTTTTCTTTCCTCCCTCCTCTTCCCCTCCGCCCAGAGACATGTATATATACGGTGTTGGACTCGTTTATTTTTACCTGATGATGTTATGCTATAACGAAACCTGGGTTTTAAAAATTAAAAAGTTTATGTGGAAAAGTAAAGTGGTTTGATTCTTAAAAGTCAGTATGAAGATTTTCCACCAAGTTACGCCAGAAACCGTTTTATTTATCTCGGAAGTGATTTGGACAAATACGGTGTGAGTGGTAGGGACGTAAAGAGAAGAATAGTGCTAGGCAAGGATTCTTTCTCAACGAGGAGGGAGTTGATGAAGGGGATGTGGAGTAGGGAGGTAACACAAGACTCGGAAACGTGGTCGCTGAAGCAGCAGGATAGACGTAGATTGGAGGCTTTTGAAATGTGGGTGTGGAGAATAATGGAGAAGGTGAAATGGAACAAAAGAAAAACGAATGAGGAAGTACTAGAGATGGTGGGTGAGGATAGGGGTTTGTTGAGAGAGCTCCTATGGAGGCAGGAAAAATGGATGAAAGGCATATTGAGCGGTAGTGGAATGTTGAAGAAGGTAATAGAGGGGAGAGTGTTGGGCAAGCGAGGAAAGGGCAGGAACAGGATAGGGATGTTCGACGGGATGAAGGGAGGAAAGAAGTACATAGAGATGAAGATTAGTCTACCTGATGTAGATTAGTTTGCTGGATTGGGTTTTGCTGGAGTTACAAAATATTTATTTGATAGTTGTGTCCATCCAAAAACCTACCTTAACTGGTAGACTACCTAATAATAATGTGGCCACAATTTTGAATTTTCGCTGCATGGAATTGTATCCACTCGGCGACCATACATTTCATCCAGTCTATATAGATTTTCCTTATAGGAAGCCATTTGAATGAATTGTGATTCGTGTGTTGATAGAAACGGAAAAAAGGAGGATCGTACATCAACAAAATTCTGCGCAAAAGAAGGTCCAATGTCGACCACAATCATTAGCAGTTTTAAATGCGCATGGGATCTCTTCATTTTCCACCGAATAAAAATGGGCGGCCGTGCTTAAACGTGGCCACAAGAGCTCCAAAATGATCAACGTAGAGGACAGCCAAAAACCTCAACCACAACAGATATCACCGAAAAAGTACCCGATAATTTTGGAATATCACCACGTGAAGGTGCATGACATTTCAAATACTGCAGGGATATCAAAAGAACGCGTTTGTTAAATTTCGCACGAGGAATTGCACATGAAAAAACTGTTCAACGTGGAAAAAAATGCAGTCGAATGACACTTTCTAAGCAGTGCTTTACGAAAATCAAGAGTGATCTTCTGCGTCACGCAAATTTTGTGTGAAAATGGATGAAACTTTGATTCGCTATTACCCACCAGAATCCAAACAACGATCCATGCAATGGAAAGAGCCGGTTCTTCAGCGGCGTCGTTGTAACTGGATTTCATTCGCATTATAAACCTTTTTATATATATGTGCAAGGTGATCGTGTTTTGCGCGTGAAAACAAATTATAACATCCAAAGGAATAATGCGAGACTATCGATTGCGAGAACGTTGAAGCTGCCAACATTGTACAATGTCTGCTGAGCTATTGGCATGCATCGTAACATACGTTAGTAAATAATATCATACCAAAAAAATAGCGCTACGATTTAAAATCGCTCCTCATTAAAGTGTATTAAATTAAAACCTTAATTTATAGTAGATCTTTCTGCCATATGAGAGGAGGGAAAAGCATATTTAATGATTTTTTCGATCTGAATTTCAGAAAAGTTTATCCTAATCGGACCTAAGCTAAATTAGTTTGGGCATATGCATTTAGGTTTGCTATGAGTATTTTGGATAGTTATGCAACAAAGTGGAAACCCTTATTCCGTACCTTCCTACCCATCAGGTCTGCCGGCTAAAGTGAAGAGTTCTGTGATCTCCAAGTATTCTCAAATATCTTTCTTTGGTTCCTTTTTTATTTCATATTTTTGAGATGAATGTACAAAATCATTTAGTGCTCGAATCATATAATATTATATTTCCTGCTTCGCATCTTTCTACTTAAAGGATTTGATCGATGTTGAAATTTTTAAAAGTTCAAACGCCGCCATATATCACGTGCTGTAACGATTCGACTTGTTTGTCACGTTTACCCAGCCGGTACCGTGTGCCATCTACCAATCAACTAACCTAGGATTCACTAAAAAGGCGGGATTTCTCTGGGCTTCCTTACTTTGAAGATCGTCCACCAGTGCTCCATTTTCTTCAATAAATTTGGCTTGCAAAGATGAATTACTTGTTGGATGCCGATTCAATTCGATCACAAGAAGTAAGATTTTTGAAAATTTGTGCACGGACCGGTTATAATTTCACCTTGACGCATGGACAACGAGTATATGGTCCACCTCCTTTTTGGCTAGGCTTTCCACCAAGGATTGATTGTGAAGTTTACGTCCACAATTTGCCCGATGATCTATTAGAGGACGAGTTGGTACCGTTCATGGAAAGCGCGGGTAGGATATATGAGTTAAGCCTCATGATGGACTACTGTGGACGAAGCAAACGGTGCGCTTTTGTTAAGTACGCGAATCTAGAAGGGGCCACGCGTGCAATTGAAGCGTTAAATATGAAAGAAATTCGCCGAGGATGGCAAGTTAGGGTTGTGAATTCTCATACCAATAAACGCCTTTTCTTGGCCAAGATCCCACGAACTGAAACCATTCATGAAATTCGTGAATATATTTACGACCTCAGGGGAGTTGAAAAAGTGATTATTCCAACAATGTTGCCCGGGAAAAAACAACACCGTGGGTACGCTTTCGTGGAATTTGTGACTCATCAGGCAGCAACTCAGGCTCTGAACAACATACGAAGCGGTGTAAAAAGAATGTGGAACAACGTCGTAGTTGACTGGGCAAAAGCTGAGTCGGGGGTACGCCAGAGGACTATGCCACAGGTAATGAATAATCCTCCGGGATAAACGTGTAAGTAGAATTATATTTTCCTCCAAGACTACATTTATATATGTATTTTCCTTTTTCCATTTACACCGTAAATGTATATAATGGTATCATTTGTACATTACGTGAAGGCAAAACTATCTTTATGCTACTTTTGTGTTTGTCTTTATGGTGATGCAGAAAGTAAAATATCGTCTACTCAGCATGAGAAGGTACGATTTGCTGGAACCCTTATTGTTACAATAGCTTTCGCGATTTATTAATTTTTTAAACGAATGGAACTCTATAAATTTACCTAGTGCGATTTTACGAAGATGCTATTTAAAAAATTTTACGGGTGCGCTACATGCTGAAAGATATATATGTAGCGTAATTTGAATGGAAAATTTCGCCGGCATTGTGAATATTTTCTCCTCGGTTTAAGAATTATGGCGTAGGGAAAGTTGTTTGTTGTGCACTTCTCCTTTTATATGTAAACATGACCTCATACGCAATGGATTTTAATCAGTGTTTCGTAATTCTCCTTATGGCTTTCTTCGGCCGGCATTCGGAATGACATCAGTAGTTATTCTTTCAAAACGCCCAACTTCGGCAAACGGCTTTTATTACGACTGATATAAATTCTAGTGCCGTGAGAGTGAAGTTTACGAGGTGTGTTCATAAATTAACGGGAATTTTTTCATTTCATGGGCATGGAGATTCCTATTGTAAAACATTTGTTTATTATGTTGGTATACATGCCCCAAGAGTATGATAAAAATTTCAGCTGTTTTCATTGTGGACTTGGTCTGTGAAAGCCACCAAATTTAGACGTGTTTTTGGAGGTCGGCGATTTTCTTAAGGCACCAGCTTACACTTGATAGCTTGTTTGTGAACTTTTGGCCAAAAACAACACTGTAACGATGCCTCAGCCTCCATATTCGCCCGATATGACTTCGTGTGACTTTTTTCCTATTTCCAAAAATTAAGTTTGGTGAAATCCAAGGATTTTATCCATGAATGCATTTAAGCAATGTATATATTTTTTGGTCTTTAAGTATAAAGTCCCTGGTGAAATAAGTTTAATGAAAAACTATTCATTTGCGTGAGTCAGACATTCTTCTGCAAAACCAGCCACCACTATGGGGTTTTACCGACATGCCGGAATTTTGCATCATCCAAATTCAAGTTGGCATTGATTAGAATAGTAAGAATTATCATTATTATTATTGATTAGAATGTTAACAGGAAGGCCATTGATCATTATCAAGAAAAAAATTCTCAAAACGGAGCCTGATGAGACACAATATGTTAGATAGGGCCATAGGACCTCAAGCGATGTAATTACAGATACCAGAATGGTAATGCTTATAAAGGTAATTACTTAACAAGACTTATTTCAGTCCCTACTATGCCATAGTACTGAAAGTGTTTTAATTGTGTGGGATGAAAGGCAGTCAAAAGCCTTTTGAAGTATTGGGGAGGCATGGGAAGAACTAGTGGTAGGAATGAAAGTCAGTGGGGAATTTGTAAAATCAGGTTTGTTGTACCCAGCTTCGGTTTGACAGTCAACCAATGGGTTGTGAGAATTACTGAGTGAATTGGAAAGTCATTCTGATAGATATTGAATAGGAATCAATGTTAATAAAACAAAGGTTTTGTGATTTTCCAAAAAGAAAAAGGCTAAGATAAATATTAAAATAGGAGGGGGAAAAAAAGAGCAGGTAGAAGCAGAGAGAAGAATAAAGGAGGAAGAAGAATGGCACAAAGTGGTTTTCCCAAGGAGGAGGCAGTTGATGACAGGGATGTTGAGTAAGAATGTTGATAAGAGACTCGTAAAACCTTGGATATGGGGTGTAGCCTTGTACAGAGCGGAAACGTGGTCGCTGAAGCAGGAGGATGGATGTAGATTGGAGGCATTCGAAATGTGGGCCTGGAGAAGAATGGAGAAGGTGTAATGGACTAAAAAGAAAGCAAGTGAGGAAGTACTAGGGATGGTGGGTGAGGAGAGGGGTTTGTTGGGAGAAATCCTATGGAGGAAGGAAAAATGGATGAAAGCCATGTTGTTTGGCATTGGGTTGTTGAAGACCTTAATAGAGGGAAGAATGCTAGGAAAACGCGGAAAGGGCAGGAACAGGATATGGATGATGGATGGGATGAAGGGAGGAAGGAAGTATTACAGATATGAAGACGGACCTGATGTAGAGTAGGTTGATGGATGGTGTTTTGTTAGGAGTCACAAAATTTTTGTTTGATAATTGTGTCCTTCCTTAATATCACATTTCAACCTTTTTCGTTTAACTATTTATAATAAGCCAGCCATAGAAAGTATCCCATAGAATGCTCAATTGTACACTTATTCAGGTAAATTACAATATCTCCTTCTCTTCAGTTTTGTACTTTTTGATAAAAATGGAATTTTAAAGCATGAGTATGCGGCATAGATTAGTGCATATGTTTTTAGTATTCTTTAAAATATTTTTAAATAATTCACTGTAGAAATATAGTATTTTCAAAATTCAGCATTCTCTTTACTGTAGATAAGCCATTGAAAATATAGTTTTGAAAGCTTATTGAGGTTTTTTAAAAATAAAACTACTTTCCTTTTCCACATAAATTTTTTTTCTCGCGACACAGGTTTTGCTATAGCATAACAGCATCAGGTCACCTAGATCTGATGATGTTATGTTAATTTTTTTATTTTAAAAAACTTCAATATGAAGGTTTTCCACCAGGTTATGCCAGAAACTCTTTTATTTGAAAGCTAACTTGAGGTATTAATGTAAGTAGTTATTCTGTTCCAGTCTGCCGTAACTAAGTAACAACACCATCCATGTGACTGTTTTCTATATTCTCTTAATTTGATGCATGAATCATGAATACCCACCGGGATAATACTAAGACTTTCATTTAAGGTATATTATTATAGGGTAATCTACCCATTAAGGTAGATTTTTGGATGGACACAATTATCAAATAAACATTTTGTAACTCCAAACAGAACCCAATCCAGCAAACTAATCTACATCAGGTCCCTCTTCATCTCTATGTACTTCCTTCCTCCCTTCATCCTGTCCAACATCCCTATCCAGTTCCTGCCCTTTCCTCACTTGCTCAATATTCTCCCCTCTATTACCTTCTTCAACATTCCACTACCGCTCGATAGGCCTTTCATACATTTTTCCTGCCTCCATAGGATTTCTCTCAAAAAACCCCTATCCTGACCCACAATCTCTAGTACTTCCTCATTTGTTCTCCCATTGGTCCATATTTCCGCACCGTACATAGCTACGCTTCATATTAGATGTTTTACGAGTCTCTTCTTAACCTCCCTACTCAACGTCCCCGTCATCAACTCCCTCCTCCTTGAGAAAGCATCCTTGCCTAGCGCAATTCCTCTCCTTACATCCCTACCGCCTTGACCGTATTGGTCCAAAACACTTCTGATATATGTAAACTGTTCTACTTGCTCTATTTTTTCCATGTCTTTTTTAATATTCAGCTTAGCCTTTGTCTTTCAGGAAAATTGCATAACCTTTGCTTTATTAATATTGATTCTCATGCCATATTTATCGCACTGAACCTCCAATTCACTTAGCAATGCTTACAACCCATTGGCTGACTGAGCAACTAATGCTTGGTCATCAGCAAGCTTGACCGATTTTACCTATTCCCCTCAGACTTTCATTACTACCTCCAGTTCTTCCCATGCCTCTTTAATCATTTCCTCCACATGTACATTGAACAGTACCGGTGACAATGGGCAACCCTGTCTTGCACTTCTTTCTAACGCTGCCCATCCGGACTCTCCGTTCCCTACTCGCACCTGAGCAGTCTGAGTCATGTACAGGTTGTGGATCAGTCTCCTGTCCCTCCAATCCATTCCTATTTTCTGCAATACTCGCATTAAATTTTCCCAGTTCACTCTATCAAACGTTTTTTCGAAATCTACAAAACAGGCAAAAACGTCCTGACTGTATTCAATATTCTTCTTGATTAGTGATCTCATTACTGCAATGGCATCACGTGTACGTCTTCCTTTCCTAAACCCAAACTGATCACCTCCTAAGTAATCATTTGCCATACTCTTTATCCTTTTGTTGATGATCCTGAGAATAAGTTTCGCTTCGTGGGATATCAAACTTATTGTTCTGTAATCCTCACATGATTTAGCCTTTACCTTACTTAGAATAGGAACTAACACCGATCTCACAAAATCGTCCGGCCAGATTCCTTCCTCATAGATACTACGAATCAGTCCACATAGTCTTCTTCCCGAATTTCCTAAAGATTTCAAGTGTTTCACAGGAATGTTGTCCACTCCCACGGCCTTATTTGCTTTCATCTCCTTTAATGCCCTTTCTATTTCATCGTCGAGTATGCCTGGACCTAAGCTATCTTCTTCTACGTCATGTTCCTTTTCTATGTTTCATCTTGTCGGCCTATGTTCTTTACCATACAGTGTTTGGAAATATTTCTTCCATCTCTCTTGGATATTTTCTGGTTCAACTTATGTTTTACCCCACTTATCTTTAACTGTTAGCACAGATCTTGCCTTTTTACTTCCCGATAATAACTTAACCTTGCTGTATAGAGCACCAATTTCACCCTTCTTCTGTAAATTTCCATATCTTCACATTGCGTATTCCACCATTATTCTTTTGCATTATTTGTGGCCCTTCTCATTTTATAGTTTACCTCTTTGTACTTCATTTTGACTTACTCTGTCTTACATTCTTCCATCTTCTTCTCTCGTCCATCTTTCAATCATCCCATCCGTTACCCGTGGTTTCCTTATCCTTTCCCATTAACGGTTCCTATAGTGTCTTTTGCGGCTTCCGATATCCCTTGCTTGATACATTCCCATTTTTCTTTGATAGTACTCAGTTCTCTGCCATCATCCATCATTTCCTCTACAGCCTGCTGATACTCCTTCCTTGTTAATCCATTTTATACTTCTACATTCTATTGTCTAACCCCCCGCCCGTGCCTTATCTACTTGAAACCGAGGTTACATTTCATAAGAACTAAATTGTGGTCAGAGTCCGCATCCGCTCCTGGGAAACTGTGCGAATTTATCACACGGTTCCTAAACCTGTGCCTAACCATAATATAATTTAACTGATACCTTTCTGAGTCACGTGGCATATTCCATGTATACCAACACCTTTTTGGTGTCTAAACTGTGTGTTGCTGATGACTAACCCCTGTCTCCTGCAGAATTCAATTGCTTTCTCCCCGCGTTTTTTCCTCATGCCTAACCTATAGTCCCCCACCTCACCAGCCCATCTTCCTTCGCCTACCGTCGCATTCCAATACCCCATCACTATCAAATGTTTCCCTGCAGGATCACACGTGATTATATCCTATAATCATTGTACATCCTC
This sequence comes from Hetaerina titia, assembly GCA_037158775.1. Classification (NCBI taxonomy): domain Eukaryota; kingdom Metazoa; phylum Arthropoda; class Insecta; order Odonata; family Calopterygidae; genus Hetaerina; species Hetaerina titia. The sequence goes on along the minus strand of CM073779.1, from coordinate 66,178,189 downwards.
TATAACCTCTCTCATTGTATCACTCTATAATTGTTACTCCAGTTCTCCCCGGTATCCTTCCATCTCACCTCGCAGAGACCTCTTTCCATCTCTCGCTTAATATTTTCTAATTTGCCTGTCCTCAACATTGTCCTCACGTTCCATGTTCCTTTTCTAACTACTTTCATCTACTGTCTTGCTGCTGTTATTTCTCACCTGCAAGGGTTTCGTGGGATGATGACCACGGAAGCCTTGACTCCCCTACTGCCGGGACGACACACGGCTGCTTGGGCCGAGTCCGGTAGTTGCCAGGACTCATTCTTTATAGTGCCCATCCTTTCATTCATGGGAATGATAATTGAGATGGTTTCCCATTGCCTTCCTCAATAGTGTTTTTAACGTGACACCATCACTTAATGGCCACCCCACTGGGGTCAGACGCCTTTGCAGCCGCCTCATTGAGGAACAGACACTGTGTGGACTGCCTTTCGTCTGGCTCCTAACCTTCGACCTATCGTTCATGGGTGACCCTACCAGGAGCAATGATATTTTCTCCCACCAGCACAGCTCTAGGGGTCATTGGAACACACAAGCCCTTCCTTTACGACAAGATTGTAGTCCATGGATTTAAGGTTTAATTACACATTTATTGAGGGAAAAGAGATTTGATCGTTTGCAAATCTGTGAACATATGATGCATGTACAATAGATATGTAGAGAGAAATGGGAAGAAATAAGCATAGTGTGGTATTGGACCTTACCCTCTCAACCACATCCTGAGTCACAGGGGCACAGCTGACCCTCCAGGGTTTTCTTTGTCCTACCCTTCATCACTGCTCCCTGAATCTTAGGTCACACAGCCAAAATCCTTGGGCACTCCTTCCTGAGTGACAGGTCTCACAACTGCTGCCTTTGATGTTACTTTTACCACTGCTCCCTGAATCATGGGTTGCATAGTGAACGTACTAGGGTGTCCCTTTTTCCTACCAATGGCCACTATTCAGTGAATCTCAGGTTGCACTGCTGACCTTGTTAGGTTGGGAGTTGAGCAGTAGATCCAACCTGTGATTATTCATGTGAGCTATCTCCTTTCTGTCCTATTCCAGGGTTATGATCAGTTTCTAAATAACTTTTATTGGAATAAACAATCTATGGTGCACCACCTTGTTGTATTGTCTATGCACCTACCAATGATCTTGTCATAACAGCCTGAGCACAACCCCTTTACTGCTTGACCTCTACCTGACTCATTGCCTTTTCTGATTTAAAATAAATTCTTTATTTCCTTTTCACTAAAAACATGTTGAAGTCATCTGTCTTGGTTTCTTTGAATGTAACCCCCGAATAGTACATTCGTTTCCACTTCGATGAAAAAAACCTTTTGAATCAGCATGGTGATTCCATAATGCCAAAAAGAAACATTTTGCCATTTAATTTTTATTTTTTGTGCCTATTAGAACTTTTAAAGAAACACTATGAATGATTTTTTTCTGTTTTCAATAAAATCTTGTTAACTCATTTGATGTTTTTTATATGATGTTGGCAATTGTGTTTTCAGAGTATGCATACTTTTAATATATTTTATTTTTATAAACTTCATCTTATTTTTTAGATTGGAGTTACTCATCCCACCAGGAACATAGTGTCACAGGGGCCTACTTACTTCTCACCTGGTAATCCAATTGGTAATATGATTTAATTACTGCTAATTTTTCATTTATTTTTTGTGCTTATTTATAACTTACATTTGCTCGAAATATTGGTTCATACATTTTTGCCCTAAGATTTGATAAGAAAAGTTGAAGAATTTTTATGATTTTTCTGATTCATCATTGGTGGTAATTTACATGATATTTTTAAATTCTTGTTTACTGCACATTACCCTGAAAAACAGAGAACACGCATAATACCATAATCAACTTTGAATTATGTACTTGAAAATGTTCATTTGTCAATGAATATAGTACAGGATCATGGTAGAACTAATAATATTAAAAATATCTTGGGAGATGCAATTGATCCCATTCTATACATGTTTGTGAATTTGGTGTAAATAACTGTGATAATCTTGGGCATCATGAATCCATTGTACTGCTTCTTCAGGCATGACTTAAATAACTGACTTAAGATTGTTTAGTGAAAAATATAAATCAATCAAAATCACCTCAAGTCTGAAAAGTAGTTAATACTTGTGCGGGCAACTGGAAGGTTTGGACACAGTTGAGTTGTGCTGAAGGATATTTGATCAGGGCGTCCTTCCATCTGCCAGTCTGCCACCTAATTCACCCTGCATAATGCTCTAGGGGATGTGAAATTTGCTCATTCATGATGAATGGAAAGTATTTCCATTGCCTGTGATTTCTCATAAAGTTCTACCTTGCAGAAAATCTTCCTTAACACTAGGGTTGATGGTTTGGTTTGTGAAATTCATACATTCAGGGAAAGGACGGAGAAATTTCCCTGCTTGTATTTCCTTTGATTTCCTTGGGACTTTGGATACCCAGAATATTATACATCCTTTTTGGGATGACTGGGAGTGTCCAAAGGCATCACTCAGGTTGCCAAGTGGTCCTCCTATTATAAAAGCCTACTGCATTGCTCACTGGGCTACCACAGCAAGTATTTTGTTTTCAGCAAGTTGAAAAACTAAACCAAAAGCCAATTAAGGTGAATAATATACTCGATCTGTCCCAAAAATGAGCAGAATAAATGATAGAAGAAATTGTTTTGCTGATAAAAATATAAATTATAAAAAGTCTTGCAAATGACTCCGTTGTACTTTGACACACCAATTGTGGCACCTCTGCCAGTCTCAACACACTTCCTGGGAGGAATGTATGAGAACGTCATTGAGGAATGTTGTCACGGAGTCTGGCATACAGCATTCTAAAATGGTTGTGTTTCAAGCTTCTCTTCTTGGGGGTAAGAAAGGAGTCTGCCAGTGACACATAGAGTCTCTGGAGTGGCTGTGACAGTATTACCACCTTGTGCTTGGCCAGGTACTCGGTCACTAGGAAGGTTTTGTGGAATCGCACATTGTTATGGTACAGCCTACTGTTGGCATATATGTTTCCTTCATGAAGTATTGCACTCATATCTGCAAACAGTTAAGGAACTACAGCATAAAATTTTCTGTACAATCTATTCCTGAGGCACAAACTCTTGGTGAGTTATAACTCCTGAAACTTTTTCGTATGCACTTCTGGTGGTAAGATTAATTTCCAGCGGTATGACTCTACACTGGATACTCCCAGCTAGGGATGGGCTAGTGTTAATCACTTTTCACAGCAGGCCTCATTTCAGATGGCTCAACTTTGCCAGTAAGGGTTCATAATATGAAATGATGAATTACATAGGGTTGTTTCAAGTATAAAGCACTATTTAGCCCAAAACATTGTAAGGGTTTCGTGGGATTACCACCACGGAAGCCTTGCCTCCCCTGCTGCCGGACATCGCATACGGCTTTTTGGGCCGAGTCCCGTAGTTGCCAGGACACATGTTCTCTATAGTGCCCATCATTTCATTTTTGGGAATGATACTTGAGGTTGTTTCCCGTTACCTTCCTCAATAGCGTTTTTAATGTGACACTATCACATATTGGCCACCCCACTGGGGTTGATGCCTTTTCAGCCGCCTCACTGAGGAACAGACGCTGCGTGGACTACCTGTCTGGCTCCTAACTTTTGACCTATCTGGCATGGGTGACCCTACCAGGAGAAATTATATTTACTCCCGGTGCTCACATTGCACACTCACTGGGCTACCACATTGAGTATTTTGTTTTCAGCAAGTTGAAAAACTAACCCAAAAGCCAATTAAGTTGAATAACATACTCGATCTGTCCAAAAAATGAGCAGAATAAATGATTAAAGAAATTATTTTGCAGATAAAAATATAAATTACAAAAATTCTTGCAAATGACTCCATTGTACTTTGACACACCAATTGCGGCACCTCTGCCAGTCTCAACACACTTCATGGAAGGCATGTATAAGGAAGTCATTGAGGCATGTTGTCACGGAGTCTGGCATACAGCATTCTAAAATGGTTGTGTTTTAAGCTTCTCTTCTTGGGGGTAAGAAAGGAGTCTGCCAGTGACACATAGAGGCTCTGAAGTGGCTGTGACAGCATTACCACCTTGTGCTTGGCCAGGTACTCGGTCACTAGGAAGGTTTTGTGAAATCGCACATTGTTATGGTACAGCCTACTGTTGGCATATATGTTTCCTTCATGAAGTATATCACTCATTTCTGCAGACAGTTAAAGAACTACAGCATAAAATTTTCTGTACAATCTATTCCTGAGGCACAAACTGTTGGTGAGTTATAACTCCTGAAACTTTTTCGTATGCACTTCTGGTGGTAAGATTAATTTCCAGCGGTATGACTCTACACTGGATACTCCCAGCTAGGGTAGGGTTGTCTTAATCACTTTTCACAGCAGGCCTCATTTTAGATGGCTCAACTTTTCCAGTAAGGGTTCATAATATGAAATGATGAATTACATAGGGTTGTTTCAAATATAAAGCACTATTTAGCCCAAAACATTGTAATTTTTTATTGCACAATTCTATGTATGCTACTTAAATTTAGATATTTTTTAAGGAAACTTTATTTGGATGTTGCATTATTCATGTAATAAACATCATTTTCAGATTTTCGTTCAGGGGCAGGGGGATATACTCCAAGATGGCCGAATCTTCAAAGAATGTGAGACTCTGACTCTGCACTACCGTCAAGCAACAAATGAAAATAATTTACTAATTTTTAGATTCTATGACATTTCTGTTGTGAGTTTTTCCTCAGACTTCAACCTTTTTATATTCATGGTCATAATGTGGATAATATATTCATTGGTTGGATTGAAGTACCTTTGGTTCTGTGTTATTTTGTTTTTTTCATGACTGAAGTCACTGTATTTTTATTGTTACGTGTTGCTGCTGTAAATTTTGTATTTTTTCACCCTCATGTAGTACATGATATTTAAATTGTAAACTCTTTATATTCCTCCATTTTATCTGACCTGGAAGTTCATAAACTATCAATTTTCCATTGATAAATTTGTTATGAACAACGGCTTGAAACTTTGGTATTCATATTTCAGAAAAGTATAGTATGTCTACAGAAAATGGCTACATGGTATTTTTTTAATACTATAGCTATAGTAATAGGTTTTTAACGTTTTATTTTTATTCTTAGAAATATTTTGCCACTATTTATATTGCAAGTCTATCATTCCATATTCAAGTACATTTTTAAAAATAGTAAATGATTGTCCAAGGGAACCTGATTAGATTTTGCTTTCAACCTTGGTACCTGTCATCATGTATTAGGTTTTTGAATTCATTGTACCATTTGAAGATGTTAAGCCATATATGGATTAATATTTTTGGGCAATAGCACTTGAACTGAACTAGTGTGAAAGATGTAATTCAGGGCATTTAATAAGAATCAAGAACCTTATTGTTGCAAACACTGAGGTAAAATTAAAGAGAGTAAATAATTTTTTCATTAAAGATTGGCCCTGCCAATGATTTATAGAATGAATGTACACTATGTCTGAAAAATACGTTTTGGATATGATAAACCAAATATGGAGCAATATTTTTGGGCATTATAACACTTGAGAACATTTTGGGTTTGGGGAGAGATTTTGATTAGGTATTTAAATATCTGCACCATGCAATCATGAATTTTGATTTGGAAATTTGTTCTCCAGATGTAACCTTTAGCAACTTTGAGTGACAGGATTTTATGCAATTGACATTTTCAGAGAAGATGGTGCAGGGAACACCTAGATTTGTTTACTCCAGGGAAATAGGTGGCCCATATTGAAAGAAGGTGGGTTTCTGTGGTGGCGGAAGGTATAGGAATATAAAAATGTCTTCAGTTTATTTTGTTAAGAAAGGTTCATGCTAACCTCTTTTGGAAGGGATTGTTTTGAGGAATTTATCTAGGCAACCAGGGTGACTGCAGATATAGTGTCCACGTATAGAAAGGAAATAAGGAATGGACCATTTGGTGTGATATGGGTGGAAACTTGTAGTATAAGTATTGTTGTTTGATATGTGTAGTATAGTGGTATTTTTTGTCTATTAATGATATATTTGAAGTAAGGAATGTGATTTGAGCGGAGGAAATGGTAGAGGTAAAGTATACAGAGAATGAAGCATTGAGATCAAAAATAAAGGTTTTTAGGGATTCGGTGGCATATAGCCATAGAATAAAAAGGGGATAGCATAGAAAGGGTTGAAGCCACTAGTCATGGTACAGCCCTTGATCTGTTAGTAGAATTCATTGTTAAGGGAGATGGAAATAAGTATGTCGATGAATTCAAAAAGGCTCCGGAGATATACAGTGCTGGTTGTGTGTGATTTAGGATATTGGGACAGTTCGTGTTGGAAGGAGGAGAGGCTTCCTAAGGGAAGAAAACTGAAAACTTGGAATACGTGTTAATATATATTTTTTTGTGTTTCTCTGTGTTTTAGTTTCTTTGTGCTATCTTGTTTCTTTATTTGAATTATTATTCACATCCGTCATACAGGACTCCGGTATCCGACATACGGCACCCCGGTCCATACAGGACATCCTAAACCCTTCTGGGATAGAGAGAGCTCACCCTCAAGGATCCCCTTCTCTCTCTTACGGCTCCCCAGGCACGGCAAACACCTGGGCGGGTCGTAGGCTAGATCGTACGGCCACACACAGACAGTGGATTCACAGAACTGTCCGGACGCATCTCTTGCTGGCTGAGGGTTGGTTTTCGCGGTTTTCTCCCCACCCTCTTAGTAACCTCTTACAACTAGCAGGGATACTGCGGGAGTATTTTCTATTCCCCTACCCTCGGGGGGGGGGGGGGGCACCCGTCTTGCCGAGATTTTTTTCACACCCAATTTTTGGCGTAATTGCAAATTGCACTGTGTCGTATGATGTGTCTGTGGCATCAACTATTTCTCGAGCTTCTGAATCATTGAATCCTGAAAACTGTATCGTGTATTTTGTCAAACATGTCAAAGTAAGATTTTTCCTTTGATGATTGACATCTTGACACTTCCTCTGAACGTCGCGATCTATGTCCAAACACAGCACTTACCATGAACTTCATCCAAATCGGCTTTGATTTCTTTCTGAGTTGAGGGTTTTAATTAGAATAGTTCAATTACCCACACGACACTCATTTATTCCTTTTATCCAAAGAAAAAAAATTTTGTTGCTTCAATGAACTGTAAAAGTCTCTTTTGATACAACGAGTGCCGATTGTTGGTTTTTTTAAAAGAAAATCAACTCACCAGAATTACTGAAAACTATCTCTTCAAATACTGCAAAGATTTAGATCTGTAATTAAATCCGATATAATATTTCGCTGTAAATTTAAAATATATCGCTTATTGTAAAATTAGAATAATATCCCCTTTCTTATAATATAACAATATCCGCTTTCTAACTAGCCCACTCCTTAATTTACCCCGCATTCCCGACGTTCTACTTTTATCATGGTTTTGAACAGAACAATACTTATCAGTATTTCCTCCATTCTCTTATTTCGCCTCTTTTGGATCTCCCCCGTAACCTCTGCTGGCGTCCTATCCTTTTATCAAACTTCAGCCTTTGCCTTTCTTTCTAGCAAACTTACTTTCTCCACTCTCCGCCACACCCACAAATTTAAAGATTGATAACCACGCCCATTCTCATGCATACAAGACGCAAGTCTTCTATCCATCAAGAACTACACCCCATATTAAACTATTTCTAACCATTCTTTTTACATCATTGCTCAAGAGTACCCGTCACCAACGAACAACTTTTTACAGGCCCCTAATAAGGGTGATAAGGGGTAACGCTTTATAATCCCCCCCCCCCCGCCAATCATTTCCCATCAATTCTCCCTCTCCCTCACGTGTTTAAAAAAAGAATTATTGCGGACGCGACGATACTGTTGATCCAGGAAAACTACACAATGAGAGAGAAAAAGTTGTTTGGGATATAAGTCGAACCACGCAGTTGGAGCTGATAATATCCCAGGAGAATTAACAGAGCTCAAGAGAAAAATGGAAGGAAGAGACTTTGACCTTACACGCAGCATTTATAAGGAATGAATATGGCTGAAATAATGCCAATGGTGAATATCGATCTTAAACTCTAAAAAGTGTACACCAACTGTATCTGAGAACAAGAGAGCGATTATTTTTATTTCACATGATAGTAAGGTAGTTTTCAAAATCAGCAATAGAAGGTTAGAAAGTAGTGAAACGACTACCCAGGCAACGATTAGGTTGGCGTATGGATTAAAAGAGGACAGCGTGATGCCATCACAGGGCTGAGAACATTGGTAGAAAGGAACGTTGATTATAACCAGGATGTGTTTGTTTGCTTTGTGGATGTTTTAAGGCGTTCCCTTGCACATTGTCGGCAGGGTTAATGGAGATGTATCCAACTACGGGGATGGACGGAGGGATAGGAGTCATTCGGAAGTAATACAGAAAATCGTAGAAGGTAAATTCTTGTCTTTGATATTTAATTGCACGGAAATGTATTTCTGCAATTGCAATAGCGGCTCTTTTAAGTCAAAAAACGTAGAGTATGCCAGAACAAGCATATTTTGGAACAGTTGAGCATTCTTTTGCAGAATGATTTTGAAAACCAATTGGCCTGCCAAAATAAACTGAAGGCGATACTGACATGATCAAGTGTCAAATTTGACATCTGATTAACTCATTTTTGCTGATTAATGTTTCACGACTCTTCAGGTCTTCCTTCTCCTACTTCACATTTCTGAGAATGGCAGTAAACAATATTTTCTTAATTCTAGTTCCTTTGGTTATTCCAAAAAGAAATAAAACTTTGTTTCAGTCAGTAAAACACGAACCCGTGTGACAGTAATGAAGAGTTGAAGAACCCAAATCTCAAAAACTCGTCTCAATTTTCGGGTGTCTTTTGCTAAAATAGCGAGTCTACCTTTTTTGCGTTAGCAAATTTTTACTCGGTGCGTAAAATCAAGTTATAATTTTTAGTTAAGGAAACCCCGGGCAACCCTGGCTTCGGCTGCCATGCGAGCTTATTGCGCGAGCGGTGAGATCATACGTCATGCAATTCCATGTCTATTGAAACGAGTTCACCTGGTGGTCCAATTCCTCGCTTTGAGATTTTACAATTAGTTCCTTCTCTATCGTACGTGCAAATTGTAATATATATTAACACAATGTAAGGGATGTCCGGAAGGTATCCACCATACGCAATATTTTGAGAAAAAAAGTTTTCCCAGTACAGTGAGACCTTACTTCCCTTCGAAGTATCTCTCTTGGGACCTCACACCCTAATCCCAACGTTTGTTCCACTTTTTAAAACATTGTGCAAAGTTCTCTTTTGGAATGGCCATCGGTTACGTAGTTGCGTTCTCCTTTATCTCGCCAACATTAGAATTTCTTGCTTCATTAGCAGGGGATTTGTTCCGACCAGCACACGTTGACTCGGATTTTCTAAAAAACGACTCCACTGGAAATGAGTCGTGGGTTTTCGACGATGACCCTGAAATAAAAGCCAAGTCTTCCCAAAGGATGTTAAAAAGATATAGAAAAATGCGACGACGCAGCTGTGGACTATGGCCTCACTCTTCTAGGTAGGCAATTTTTCACGAAAGATTGCATGGCTGGATAGCTTCCGAACAGACCTCGTATATATTCAAATGGAATAGTTAATACAAGTCGTGTTTCTCATTCGATAAAACCCACCACAGTTATCGTAGGATCGATTACCCTGCGGTAGAGAAATAGCGCAGCGCTCACATTTCGAGTAAATACACGTTATTACGCACAGTAATATATACAAAACACAGTACACTTATACAAAATCCTTGAACCAACGAAGAAATTTCTCGGCAGAGTGTTGATGAGATGAGAGCCACGATTTTCGCCAAGATGTGCTTTTTCATGTGAATCCCTAACAATGTGACCAGGTGTTAAGAGGGCGAGGTTGATTCTCGTGTTTCATAATTCGTCGTAGGGCTGAAACTACTCAAAATTCCAAGTTCACTCGGGCATCTGAAAGCAGTATAAATAAACCTTGGCATGGTGATCACGGAGATGGATTTAAAATGAAGCAGGCAGGATGATAATGCATAGATGCATAGGCGTGTTGCGTAGTGTTTAGGATGTCACGCAAATTTAGGAATACTAACACAAATTTGCAGACACCCATACTACGGTCGAACAGAAATGAAAAGAGTCTTAGCTCGAAGTGGCACTGTTAGGCATTATGTTTAGCTGGAGCCATTTCTTTGTTCCAAGCAATAATGAATATTTAAATTTTATTAAAAATTAAAGCATAAAAAAACATATAACGGCTTCAAAATTCAAACACTCTTGCCTTAGTTGGGACTTGAGCCACTAATATTTGATATATAGACAAGCACGTTGCCAAATAGCGTAGCACATTCAACAAAACGATGAGGACTGAGGTTTACACCTGAGCCATGTTTATTCAGTGTACTCTAGCAAAGAAAGGGTTTTGGGCCGAACTGGTAAACTTCAGTTATTATCTAATTTTGTCACAATTATAACTTATCTTCTAAGAAATAGATCGTAAAATCACCACCGAGATCGCAAAATATTATATGCTACCCTTGAACTAATGGCTTGATTCTCGTATTCCTGGCCCAAGGAAAAAATATGAAGATATTTCTTTTTCCGTTAGGGGATGAGTGTGAGCAGAAGAACGTTGAACTCATTGCATCACCTTATCTCCTCAACATCTTGGGGCGAAAAAATACCTGATTTCGTAGCAACGAATTATCCCAAAATTCTTTCGCTAGTTGGAGTAAAGACTTTTTGAATGGTCAATAATAAGATACGTTCATTAGTCGAAGATGCTGTGGTCTAACGTGTTCCTTTTGACAAAGCGGATTTATCAGATGACCTAAATACAAAACATTGCTAGTGCGACACTTGGTAATTAGAATTAAATTTTAAAAAGTGCGCAGTGATACAGTTTTGAAAAAAGAGCTATTCCCTCCTGAATGCCCATTACATTGGGAACACGGAAATAGAATGTGTAGATTCAATCAAATACTTTGGCGTTACCGTCACTCATGACCAAAGAAAACCACTCAAGGAGCAAAGACTAAATTACAGATTGAAACTCTTGCATGAATTGGGGGTCTCTTAAGCAGTTATATATAAAACGTACTATTACCCCCGTCACACTACAGAAGGAGAGATCATGATAATAACAATAAGGAGATTAAGTGTAGAAGAGATACATTAAGATTCCATTTTTTCCACGAACGATAAGGGGTCATTAAAAGGGCAGTATGAAAGGCAGTAACCTACACAATGGTCAATTACAGAACATTCCAGTAATTTAATCATTAAATTCAAGATACAGAACACACTTCTGAAATTAATTAAAATTACCTTGTATTACAAAAACCCAATTCCTGTGATGTCAAATGATATATTTGTTATGAAAGAGCATCACAACGCCCCAGTGGGTCGAGGGATTGAGGATACTCGTGTAGTATCCCTGCTTGTCGCAAGAGGACACAGCCTTGAAAACCAAACCCAAGTGACCAAGGGAACCGTGCAGAGTGAATCTGCTGTCTGCGTGCGGCCGTACTGTATGGCCTGAGGTCTTCTAGTGTGTGAAAACCCGCAAGTGGGGGGATGGGGATCTTGGAGGGTGATATCTAAGGTTCCCAGATGCCCAGAATGGACCTGGGAGTATTACCCTCCTTGACCCCGGTGTTCGTGGAAAAGGTGGGCCATGGGCTTCCCATCCCCAATCAATCTGCTTCCGTCACGCCTATGTCACGGTGGCGAGTACCATGACGGTGGGGGTCTACGTAAGGCGGGCTAAGTGTCAGAAGGGTGGGATTTAGCATTGAAGATTCTCCACCGAAACAGACAACCACTCAGGGAGCGCTATATCCCTTAAGCTACCCCCTGCGACCATTCCGATTTTGTAATGAGGCGTCCCGAGAGTGGGGTTCCGTGGCGGGTGGGGAGGTCGGGGGCTTAATCTTTATATTGGCATGGAGGGAAATACACTTCCACCGCCCATACGATATCGTCCGGACGCGGGTAGGGGAGGAATGTTGTTAATGTATATATAGTAATGTATATATAATAATGCGGTGCTCAAAAACAGGGACACATTTACAAACTTATCCCCTTCCTAATACATAAAGCCCTATCGTTCGACACCTGGAGAGCTGACTGAAATCCGAGAAAAAGTTGCACAATGTCTAACTCCTAACTTAAACCACAAATATGAAACAAAATGACGTCACATTGGAAATAAATATGCTACACACTTCTCCCGTGCATTTCGATGCTCATATGACCCCAAACACAAATCGGAGGGTCATGTCACACTTTGACCTCTTACACGCCGACATCGAAGAGATTAAGAAAAATATTACCTCCCAAGGAGTCATCGAGGAACGTCGATTGACAACGAGGGGAACGGTGAGGCAACTAACAACACCTCCATTTTCCTCATATTCTCCTTGGACCAGCCCCCTGAAAAGGTTTTTAAAGGGTACGAACGGGTTCCGGTGCCACCGTTCATCCCGAATCTTAGGGGCTGCTTAAACTGCCAAAGCTTCGCCCATCTCTTCCATGCGATGCCAAGTCCACGTTGCGGAAAAGAAAAACATTACGAGCAGAATGGCGATGCCGAGCCATTCTACGTCAATGGCAGAGGAACACATCTACCGGTGACTGAACTAAAATGCGAGAGGAAAAAAAAGGCAATGGAAATCAAAACTCAAGACAAACTTCCATATCTCGAAGCGCGGAAAAAAGTTTAGCAAAATGATGGCCCTACTTTTTCTCGCTCATTCGCTACACTCTCAACTCAGCTAATAAAGAAAGTTACAGTGACCAGTCATACTAAAAAATACAACTCCTAAAGTCAAAAACACGAAAGATAACGGGTCTTTGCAAAAACGCGAACATAAACCAAATACCCTAAAGGGTACGCCTACATCTTTTATCTTATCAAAACTGGGAAATATAAAAACGAAAGCGGTGTAACCGGTTAGGAAAAATACCGATGGATGAGTGATGGTAGAGGATAGGTGATGGTAGAGTTCACCCAGTAGTAAGCCGGACGGCGTGTGGAATTCACAATTCATGGTAGGGGGGCCAGTTCCTTTCCCTGTGCCGGTTATGGTTTCACAGGAAGACCTGGTACTCGAAAAATCACATGGCATGAGTGGAGATCCAGGTTCCCAGAGTGTCTTTCCCGTGAATCGCACCCGGGATCCTCCGGTCAGTAGTCCAAAGCTGTACACCCTGGGCTACCGCACCCACTATATTTTTCTATATGTATATATATAATTATATACACAAGTGTATTTTCCATGTTATTTTTATACATGCGTATATTAACACATATATACATACATATATACATGTATATATGTATATACGAAGCGTTTGATAGTTTGAATTGGGAAAAAGTAATGCGTGTATGGCAGAAAATAGGAATGGATTGGTGGGACAGGAGACTGATCAGCAACCTATAATTGTCTCAGACTGCTCAGGTTAGAGTTGGGAACGGAGAGTCCGGATGGGCAGTGTTAGGAAGAGGTGTAAGGCAGGGTTGCCCATTGTCACCGGTGCTGTTCAACGTACATGTGGAGGAAATGATTAAAGAGGCATGGGAAGAACTGGAGGTAGGAATGAAAGTCGGAGGGGAATTGGTTGAAACAGCTCACCTGAAACCAAGTGAGACTTTTTCAACAATGTAGCGACTCCTCCCAACCCGCTACTGAGTCACCTAACTAATTACTAAGTGCCGTTCCCCCAGTTCATAATAATCATTTCCCTAATCCTCTGCCAACTAATCTGATGTCAGGTGGGCTTTTTGCAACATTGTATTGACCATATCCTTCCAGCTAATTATCTAATATTATCCTCCTCAAACCATAGATTTTTAGCCCCCCTCTTCATAGCTCAACCAATCTTTTCTTTCCTCCCTCCTCTTCCCCTCCGCCCAGAGACATGTATATATACGGTGTTGGACTCGTTTATTTTTACCTGATGATGTTATGCTATAACGAAACCTGGGTTTTAAAAATTAAAAAGTTTATGTGGAAAAGTAAAGTGGTTTGATTCTTAAAAGTCAGTATGAAGATTTTCCACCAAGTTACGCCAGAAACCGTTTTATTTATCTCGGAAGTGATTTGGACAAATACGGTGTGAGTGGTAGGGACGTAAAGAGAAGAATAGTGCTAGGCAAGGATTCTTTCTCAACGAGGAGGGAGTTGATGAAGGGGATGTGGAGTAGGGAGGTAACACAAGACTCGGAAACGTGGTCGCTGAAGCAGCAGGATAGACGTAGATTGGAGGCTTTTGAAATGTGGGTGTGGAGAATAATGGAGAAGGTGAAATGGAACAAAAGAAAAACGAATGAGGAAGTACTAGAGATGGTGGGTGAGGATAGGGGTTTGTTGAGAGAGCTCCTATGGAGGCAGGAAAAATGGATGAAAGGCATATTGAGCGGTAGTGGAATGTTGAAGAAGGTAATAGAGGGGAGAGTGTTGGGCAAGCGAGGAAAGGGCAGGAACAGGATAGGGATGTTCGACGGGATGAAGGGAGGAAAGAAGTACATAGAGATGAAGATTAGTCTACCTGATGTAGATTAGTTTGCTGGATTGGGTTTTGCTGGAGTTACAAAATATTTATTTGATAGTTGTGTCCATCCAAAAACCTACCTTAACTGGTAGACTACCTAATAATAATGTGGCCACAATTTTGAATTTTCGCTGCATGGAATTGTATCCACTCGGCGACCATACATTTCATCCAGTCTATATAGATTTTCCTTATAGGAAGCCATTTGAATGAATTGTGATTCGTGTGTTGATAGAAACGGAAAAAAGGAGGATCGTACATCAACAAAATTCTGCGCAAAAGAAGGTCCAATGTCGACCACAATCATTAGCAGTTTTAAATGCGCATGGGATCTCTTCATTTTCCACCGAATAAAAATGGGCGGCCGTGCTTAAACGTGGCCACAAGAGCTCCAAAATGATCAACGTAGAGGACAGCCAAAAACCTCAACCACAACAGATATCACCGAAAAAGTACCCGATAATTTTGGAATATCACCACGTGAAGGTGCATGACATTTCAAATACTGCAGGGATATCAAAAGAACGCGTTTGTTAAATTTCGCACGAGGAATTGCACATGAAAAAACTGTTCAACGTGGAAAAAAATGCAGTCGAATGACACTTTCTAAGCAGTGCTTTACGAAAATCAAGAGTGATCTTCTGCGTCACGCAAATTTTGTGTGAAAATGGATGAAACTTTGATTCGCTATTACCCACCAGAATCCAAACAACGATCCATGCAATGGAAAGAGCCGGTTCTTCAGCGGCGTCGTTGTAACTGGATTTCATTCGCATTATAAACCTTTTTATATATATGTGCAAGGTGATCGTGTTTTGCGCGTGAAAACAAATTATAACATCCAAAGGAATAATGCGAGACTATCGATTGCGAGAACGTTGAAGCTGCCAACATTGTACAATGTCTGCTGAGCTATTGGCATGCATCGTAACATACGTTAGTAAATAATATCATACCAAAAAAATAGCGCTACGATTTAAAATCGCTCCTCATTAAAGTGTATTAAATTAAAACCTTAATTTATAGTAGATCTTTCTGCCATATGAGAGGAGGGAAAAGCATATTTAATGATTTTTTCGATCTGAATTTCAGAAAAGTTTATCCTAATCGGACCTAAGCTAAATTAGTTTGGGCATATGCATTTAGGTTTGCTATGAGTATTTTGGATAGTTATGCAACAAAGTGGAAACCCTTATTCCGTACCTTCCTACCCATCAGGTCTGCCGGCTAAAGTGAAGAGTTCTGTGATCTCCAAGTATTCTCAAATATCTTTCTTTGGTTCCTTTTTTATTTCATATTTTTGAGATGAATGTACAAAATCATTTAGTGCTCGAATCATATAATATTATATTTCCTGCTTCGCATCTTTCTACTTAAAGGATTTGATCGATGTTGGAATTTTTAAAAGTTCAAACGCCGCCATATATCACGTGCTGTAACGATTCGACTTGTTTGTCACGTTTACCCAGCCGGTACCGTGTGCCATCTACCAATCAACTAACCTAGGATTCACTAAAAAGGCGGGATTTCTCTGGGCTTCCTTACTTTGAAGATCGTCCACCAGTGCTCCATTTTCTTCAATAAATTTGGCTTGCAAAGATGAATTACTTGTTGGATGCCGATTCAATTCGATCACAAGAAGTAAGATTTTTGAAAATTTGTGCACGGACCGGTTATAATTTCACCTTGACGCATGGACAACGAGTATATGGTCCACCTCCTTTTTGGCTAGGCTTTCCACCAAGGATTGATTGTGAAGTTTACGTCCACAATTTGCCCGATGATCTATTAGAGGACGAGTTGGTACCGTTCATGGAAAGCGCGGGTAGGATATATGAGTTAAGCCTCATGATGGACTACTGTGGACGAAGCAAACGGTGCGCTTTTGTTAAGTACGCGAATCTAGAAGGGGCCACGCGTGCAATTGAAGCGTTAAATATGAAAGAAATTCGCCGAGGATGGCAAGTTAGGGTTGTGAATTCTCATACCAATAAACGCCTTTTCTTGGCCAAGATCCCACGAACTGAAACCATTCATGAAATTCGTGAATATATTTACGACCTCAGGGGAGTTGAAAAAGTGATTATTCCAACAATGTTGCCCGGGAAAAAACAACACCGTGGGTACGCTTTCGTGGAATTTGTGACTCATCAGGCAGCAACTCAGGCTCTGAACAACATACGAAGCGGTGTAAAAAGAATGTGGAACAACGTCGTAGTTGACTGGGCAAAAGCTGAGTCGGGGGTACGCCAGAGGACTATGCCACAGGTAATGAATAATCCTCCGGGATAAACGTGTAAGTAGAATTATATTTTCCTCCAAGACTACATTTATATATGTATTTTCCTTTTTACGACACCGTAAATGTATATAATGGTATCATTTGTACATTACGTGAAGGCAAAACTATCTTTATGCTACTTTTGTGTTTGTCTTTATGGTGATGCAGAAAGTAAAATATCGTCTACTCAGCATGAGAAGGTACGATTTGCTGGAACCCTTATTGTTACAATAGCTTTCGCGATTTATTAATTTTATAAACGAATGGAACTCTTTAAAGTTGCCTAGTGTGATTTTACGAAGATGCTATTTAAAAAATTTTACAGGTGCGCTACATACTGAAAGATGTGTAGCGTACTTTAATGGAAAATTTCGCCGGCATTGTGAATATTTTCTCCTCGGTTTAAGAATTATGGCATAGGCAAAGTTGTTTGTTGTGCACTTATCCTTTTACATGTAAATCTGACCTCATACGCAGTGGCGTTTGGCGAGGACGGAGTGTGGCCAAACTAACATGAATAACTATGCTCTGACACAAAATTTTATTGGCTCACATTTAAACGCATATGCATTTACACGATTGCTGTTTGCATAATGCAATAATCAGTGTGTGCACGTACAGTACTCCATTGGTTTTTGTCAAAAGTGTGGGGATTTTATTCTGTGATTCGTAATTCTCCTTATGGCTTTCTTCGGCCGGCATTTGGAATGACATCAGTAGTTATTCTTTCAAAACGCCCAACCTCGGCAACCGGCTTTAATTACGACTGATATAAAATCTGGTGCCGTGAGAGTGAAGTTTATCGAGGTGTGTTCAGCAATTAACGGGAATTTTCCTTTCGCATCTAATTGCCATAACTCTATAAATTTACCTAGTGCGATTTTACGAAGATGCTATTTAAAAAATTTTACGGGTGCGCTACATGCTGAAAGATATATATGTAGCGTAATTTGAATGGAAAATTTCGCCGGCATTGTGAATATTTTCTCCTCGGTTTAAGAATTATGGCGTAGGGAAAGTTGTTTGTTGTGCACTTCTCCTTTTATATGTAAACATGACCTCATACGCAATGGATTTTAATCAGTGTTTCGTAATTCTCCTTATGGCTTTCTTCGGCCGGCATTCGGAATGACATCAGTAGTTATTCTTTCAAAACGCCCAACTTCGGCAAACGGCTTTTATTACGACTGATATAAATTCTAGTGCCGTGAGAGTGAAGTTTACGAGGTGTGTTCATAAATTAACGGGAATTTTTTCATTTCATGGGCATGGAGATTCCTATTGTAAAACATTTGTTTATTATGTTGGTATACATGCCCCAAGAGTATGATAAAAATTTCAGCTGTTTTCATTGTGGACTTGGTCTGTGAAAGCCACCAAATTTAGACGTGTTTTTGGAGGTCGGCGATTTTCTTAAGGCACCAGCTTACACTTGATAGCTTGTTTGTGAACTTTTGGCCAAAAACAACACTGTAACGATGCCTCAGCCTCCATATTCGCCCGATATGACTTCGTGTGACTTTTTTCCTATTTCCAAAAATTAAGTTTGGTGAAATCCAAGGATTTTATCCATGAATGCATTTAAGCAATGTATATATTTTTTGGTCTTTAAGTATAAAGTCCCTGGTGAAATAAGTTTAATGAAAAACTATTCATTTGCGTGAGTCAGACATTCTTCTGCAAAACCAGCCACCACTATGGGGTTTTACCGACATGCCGGAATTTTGCATCATCCAAATTCAAGTTGGCATTGATTAGAATGTTAACAGGAAGGCCATTGATCATTATCAAGAAAAAAATTCTCAAAACGGAGCCTGATGAGACACAATATGTTAGATAGGGCCATAGGACCTCAAGCGATGTAATTACAGATACCAGAATGGTAATGCTTATAAAGGTAATTACTTAACAAGACTTATTTCAGTCCCTACTATGCCATAGTACTGAAAGTGTTTTAATTGTGTGGGATGAAAGGCAGTCAAAAGCCTTTTGAAGTATTGGGGAGGCATGGGAAGAACTAGTGGTAGGAATGAAAGTCAGTGGGGAATTTGTAAAATCAGGTTTGTTGTACCCAGCTTCGGTTTGACAGTCAACCAATGGGTTGTGAGAATTACTGAGTGAATTGGAAAGTCATTCTGATAGATATTGAATAGGAATCAATGTTAATAAAACAAAGGTTTTGTGATTTTCCAAAAAGAAAAAGGCTAAGATAAATATTAAAATAGGAGGGGGAAAAAAAGAGCAGGTAGAAGCAGAGAGAAGAATAAAGGAGGAAGAAGAATGGCACAAAGTGGTTTTCCCAAGGAGGAGGCAGTTGATGACAGGGATGTTGAGTAAGAATGTTGATAAGAGACTCGTAAAACCTTGGATATGGGGTGTAGCCTTGTACAGAGCGGAAACGTGGTCGCTGAAGCAGGAGGATGGATGTAGATTGGAGGCATTCGAAATGTGGGCCTGGAGAAGAATGGAGAAGGTGTAATGGACTAAAAAGAAAGCAAGTGAGGAAGTACTAGGGATGGTGGGTGAGGAGAGGGGTTTGTTGGGAGAAATCCTATGGAGGAAGGAAAAATGGATGAAAGCCATGTTGTTTGGCATTGGGTTGTTGAAGACCTTAATAGAGGGAAGAATGCTAGGAAAACGCGGAAAGGGCAGGAACAGGATATGGATGATGGATGGGATGAAGGGAGGAAGGAAGTATTACAGATATGAAGACGGACCTGATGTAGAGTAGGTTGATGGATGGTGTTTTGTTAGGAGTCACAAAATTTTTGTTTGATAATTGTGTCCTTCCTTAATATCACATTTCAACCTTTTTCGTTTAACTATTTATAATAAGCCAGCCATAGAAAGTATCCCATAGAATGCTCAATTGTACACTTATTCAGGTAAATTACAATATCTCCTTCTCTTCAGTTTTGTACTTTTTGATAAAAATGGAATTTTAAAGCATGAGTATGCGGCATAGATTAGTGCATATGTTTTCAGTATTCTTTAAAATATTTTTAAATAATTCACTGTAGAAATATAGTATTTTCAAAATTCAGCATTCTCTTTACTGTAGATAAGCCATTGAAAATATAGTTTTGAAAGCTTATTGAGGTTTTTTAAAAATAAAACTACTTTCCTTTTCCACATAAATTTTTTTTCTCGCGACACAGGTTTTGCTATAGCATAACAGCATCAGGTCACCTAGATCTGATGATGTTATGTTAATTTTTTTATTTTAAAAAACTTCAATATGAAGGTTTTCCACCAGGTTATGCCAGAAACTCTTTTATTTGAAAGCTAACTTGAGGTATTAATGTAAGTAGTTATTCTGTTCCAGTCTGCCGTAACTAAGTAACAACACCATCCATGTGACTGTTTTCTATATTCTCTTAATTTGATGCATGAATCATGAATACCCACCGGGATAATACTAAGACTTTCATTTAAGGTATATTATTATAGGGTAATCTACCCATTAAGGTAGATTTTTGGATGGACACAATTATCAAATAAACATTTTGTAACTCCAAACAGAACCCAATCCAGCAAACTAATCTACATCAGGTCCCTCTTCATCTCTATGTACTTCCTTCCTCCCTTCATCCTGTCCAACATCCCTATCCAGTTCCTGCCCTTTCCTCACTTGCTCAATATTCTCCCCTCTATTACCTTCTTCAACATTCCACTACCGCTCGATAGGCCTTTCATACATTTTTCCTGCCTCCATAGGATTTCTCTCAAAAAACCCCTATCCTGACCCACAATCTCTAGTACTTCCTCATTTGTTCTCCCATTGGTCCATATTTCCGCACCGTACATAGCTACGCTTCATATTAGATGTTTTACGAGTCTCTTCTTAACCTCCCTACTCAACGTCCCCGTCATCAACTCCCTCCTCCTTGAGAAAGCATCCTTGCCTAGCGCAATTCCTCTCCTTACATCCCTACCGCCTTGACCGTATTGGTCCAAAACACTTCTGATATATGTAAACTGTTCTACTTGCTCTATTTTTTCCATGTCTTTTTTAATATTCAGCTTAGCCTTTGTCTTTCAGGAAAATTGCATAACCTTTGCTTTATTAATATTGATTCTCATGCCATATTTATCGCACTGAACCTCCAATTCACTTAGCAATGCTTACAACCCATTGGCTGACTGAGCAACTAATGCTTGGTCATCAGCAAACTTGACCGATTTTACCTATTCCCCTCAGACTTTCATTACTACCTCCAGTTCTTCCCATGCCTCTTTAATCATTTCCTCCACATGTACATTGAACAGTACCGGTGACAATGGGCAACCCTGTCTTGCACTTCTTTCTAACGCTGCCCATCCGGACTCTCCGTTCCCTACTCGCACCTGAGCAGTCTGAGTCATGTACAGGTTGTGGATCAGTCTCCTGTCCCTCCAATCCATTCCTATTTTCTGCAATACTCGCATTAAATTTTCCCAGTTCACTCTATCAAACGTTTTTTCGAAATCTACAAAACAGGCAAAAACGTCCTGACTGTATTCAATATTCTTCTTGATTAGTGATCTCATTACTGCAATGGCATCACGTGTACGTCTTCCTTTCCTAAACCCAAACTGATCACCTCCTAAGTAATCATTTGCCATACTCTTTATCCTTTTGTTGATGATCCTGAGAATAAGTTTCGCTTCGTGGGATATCAAACTTATTGTTCTGTAATCCTCACATGATTTAGCCTTTACCTTACTTAGAATAGGAACTAACACCGATCTCACAAAATCGTCCGGCCAGATTCCTTCCTCATAGATACTACGAATCAGTCCACATAGTCTTCTTCCCGAATTTCCTAAAGATTTCAAGTGTTTCACAGGAATGTTGTCCACTCCCACGGCCTTATTTGCTTTCATCTCCTTTAATGCCCTTTCTATTTCATCGTCGAGTATGCCTGGACCTAAGCTATCTTCTTCTACGTCATGTTCCTTTTCTATGTTTCATCTTGTCGGCCTATGTTCTTTACCATACAGTGTTTGGAAATATTTCTTCCATCTCTCTTGGATATTTTCTGGTTCAACTTATGTTTTACCCCACTTATCTTTAACTGTTAGCACAGATCTTGCCTTTTTACTTCCCGATAATAACTTAACCTTGCTGTATAGAGCACCAATTTCACCCTTCTTCTGTAAATTTCCATATCTTCACATTGCGTATTCCACCATTATTCTTTTGCATTATTTGTGGCCCTTCTCATTTTATAGTTTACCTCTTTGTACTTCATTTTGACTTACTCTGTCTTACATTCTTCCATCTTCTTCTCTCGTCCATCTTTCAATCATCCCATCCGTTACCCGTGGTTTCCTTATCCTTTCCCATTAACGGTTCCTATAGTGTCTTTTGTGGCTTCCGATATCCCTTGCTTGATACATTCCCATTTTTCTTTGATAGTACTCAGTTCTCTGCCATCATCCATCATTTCCTCTACAGCCTGCTGATACTCCTTCCTTGTTAATCCATTTTATACTTCTACATTCTATTGTCTAACCCCCCGCCCGTGCCTTATCTACTTGAAACCGAGGTTACATTTCATAAGAACTAAATTGTGGTCAGAGTCCGCATCCGCTCCTGGGAAACTGTGCGAATTTATCACACGGTTCCTAAACCTGTGCCTAACCATAATATAATTTAACTGATACCTTTCTGAGTCACGTGGCATATTCCATGTATACCAACACCTTTTTGGTGTCTAAACTGTGTGTTGCTGATGACTAACCCCTGTCTCCTGCAGAATTCAATTGCTTTCTCCCCGCGTTTTTTCCTCATGCCTAACCTATAGTCCCCCACCTCACCAGCCCATCTTCCTTCGCCTACCGTCGCATTCCAATACCCCATCACTATCAAATGTTTCCCTGCAGGATCACACGTGATTATATCCTATAATCATTGTACATCCTCTATAACCTCTCTCATTGTATCACTCTATAATTGTTACTCCAGTTCTCCCCGGTATCCTTCCATCTCACCTCGCAGAGACCTCTTTCCATCTCTCGCTTAATATTTTCTAATTTGCCTGTCCTCAACATTGTCCTCACGTTCCATGTTCCTTTTCTAACTACTTTCATCTACTGTCCTGCTGCTGTTATTTCTCACCTGCAAGGGTTTCGTGGGATGATGACCACGGAAGCCTTGACTCCCCTACTGCCGGGACGACACACGGCTGCTTGGGCCGAGTCCGGTAGTTGCCAGGACTCATTCTTTATAGTGCCCATCCTTTCATTCATGGGAATGATAATTGAGATGGTTTCCCATTGCCTTCCTCAATAGTGTTTTTAACGTGACACCATCACTTAATGGCCACCCCACTGGGGTCAGACGCCTTTGCAGCCGCCTCATTGAGGAACAGACACTGTGTGGACTGCCTTTCGTCTGGCTCCTAACCTTCGACCTATCGTTCATGGGTGACCCTACCAGGAGCAATGATATTTTCTCCCACCAGCACAGCTCTAGGGGTCATTGGAACACACAAGCCCTTCCTTTACGACAAGATTGTAGTCCATGGATTTAAGGTTTAATTACACATTTATTGAGGGAAAAGAGATTTGATCGTTTGCAAATCTGTGAACATATGATGCATGTACGATAGATATGTAGAGAGAAATGGGAAGAAATAAGCATAGTGTGGTATTGGACCTTACCCTCTCAACCACATCCTGAGTCACAGGGGCACAGCTGACCCTCCAGGGTTTTCTTTGTCCTACCCTTCATCACTGCTCCCTGAATCTTAGGTCACACAGCCAAAATCCTTGGGCACTCCTTCCTGAGTGACAGGTCTCACAACTGCTGCCTTTGATGTTACTTTTACCACTGCTCCCTGAATCATGGGTTGCATAGTGAACGTACTAGGGTGTCCCTTTTTCCTACCAATGGCCACTATTCAGTGAATCTCAGGTTGCACTGCTGACCTTGTTAGGTTGGGAGTTGAGCAGTAGATCCAACCTGTGATTATTCATGTGAGCTATCTCCTTTCTGTCCTATTCCAGGGTTATGATCAGTTTCTAAATAACTTTTATTGGAATAAACAATCTATGGTGCACCACCTTGTTGTATTGTCTATGCACCTACCAATGATCTTGTCATAACAGCCTGAGCACAACCCCTTTACTGCTTGACCTCTACCTGACTCATTGCCTTTTCTGATTTAAAATAAATTCTTTATTTCCTTTTCACTAAAAACATGTTGAAGTCATCTGTCTTGGTTTCTTTGAATGTAACCCGCGAATAGTACATTCGTTTCCACTTCGATGAAAAAAACCTTTTGAATCAGCATGGTGATTCCATAATGCCAAAAAGAAACATTTTGCCATTTAATTTTTATTTTTTGTGCCTATTAGAACTTTTAAAGAAACACTATGAATGATTTTTTTCTGTTTTCAATAAAATCTTGTTAACTCATTTGATGTTTTTTATATGATGTTGGCAATTGTGTTTTCAGAGTATGCATACTTTTAATATATTTTATTTTTATAAACTTCATCTTATTTTTTAGATTGGAGTTACTCATCCCACCAGGAACATAGTGTCACAGGGGCCTACTTACTTCTCACCTGGTAATCCAATTGGTAATATGATTTAATTACTGCTAATTTTTCATTTATTTTTTGTGCTTATTTATAACTTACATTTGCTCGAAATATTGGTTCATACATTTTTGCCCTAAGATTTGATAAGAAAAGTTGAAGAATTTTTATGATTTTTCTGATTCATCATTGGTGGTAATTTACATGATATTTTTAAATTCTTGTTTACTGCACATTACCCTGAAAAACAGAGAACACGCATAATACCATAATCAACTTTGAATTATGTACTTGAAAATGTTCATTTGTCAATGAATATAGTACAGGATCATGGTAGAACTAATAATATTAAAAATATCTTGGGAGATGCAATTGATCCCATTCTATACATGTTTGTGAATTTGGTGTAAATAACTGTGATAATCTTGGGCATCATGAATCCATTGTACTGCTTCTTCAGGCATGACTTAAATAACTGACTTAAGATTGTTTAGTGAAAAATATAAATCAATCAAAATCACCTCAAGTCTGAAAAGTAGTTAATACTTGTGCGGGCAACTGGAAGGTTTGGACACAGTTGAGTTGTGCTGAAGGATATTTGATCAGGGCGTCCTTCCATCTGCCAGTCTGCCACCTAATTCACCCTGCATAATGCTCTAGGGGATGTGAAATTTGCTCATTCATGATGAATGGAAAGTATTTCCATTGCCTGTGATTTCTCATAAAGTTCTACCTTGCAGAAAATCTTCCTTAACACTAGGGTTGATGGTTTGGTTTGTGAAATTCATACATTCAGGGAAAGGACGGAGAAATTTCCCTGCTTGTATTTCCTTTGATTTCCTTGGGACTTTGGATACCCAGAATATTATACATCCTTTTTGGGATGACTGGGAGTGTCCAAAGGCATCACTCAGGTTGCCAAGTGGTCCTCCTATTATAAAAGCCTACTGCATTGCTCACTGGGCTACCACAGCAAGTATTTTGTTTTCAGCAAGTTGAAAAACTAAACCAAAAGCCAATTAAGGTGAATAATATACTCGATCTGTCCCAAAAATGAGCAGAATAAATGATAGAAGAAATTGTTTTGCTGATAAAAATATAAATTATAAAAAGTCTTGCAAATGACTCCGTTGTACTTTGACACACCAATTGTGGCACCTCTGCCAGTCTCAACACACTTCCTGGGAGGAATGTATGAGAACGTCATTGAGGAATGTTGTCACGGAGTCTGGCATACAGCATTCTAAAATGGTTGTGTTTCAAGCTTCTCTTCTTGGGGGTAAGAAAGGAGTCTGCCAGTGACACATAGAGGCTCTGGAGTGGCTGTGACAGTATTACCACCTTGTGCTTGGCCAGGTACTCGGTCACTAGGAAGGTTTTGTGGAATCGCACATTGTTATGGTACAGCCTACTGTTGGCATATATGTTTCCTTCATGAAGTATTGCACTCATATCTGCAAACAGTTAAGGAACTACAGCATAAAATTTTCTGTACAATCTATTCCTGAGGCACAAACTCTTGGTGAGTTATAACTCCTGAAACTTTTTCGTATGCACTTCTGGTGGTAAGATTAATTTCCAGCGGTATGACTCTACACTGGATACTCCCAGCTAGGGATGGGCTAGTGTTAATCACTTTTCACAGCAGGCCTCATTTCAGATGGCTCAACTTTGCCAGTAAGGGTTCATAATATGAAATGATGAATTACATAGGGTTGTTTCAAATATAAAGCACTATTTAGCCCAAAACATTGTAAGGGTTTCGTGGGATTACCACCACGGAAGCCTTGCCTCCCCTGCTGCCGGACATCGCATACGGCCTTTTGGGCCGAGTCCCGTAGTTGCCAGGACACATGTTCTCTATAGTGCCCATCATTTCATTTTTGGGAATGATACTTGAGGTTGTTTCCCGTTACCTTCCTCAATAGCGTTTTTAATGTGACACTATCACATATTGGCCACCCCACTGGGGTTGATGCCTTTTCAGCCGCCTCACTGAGGAACAGACGCTGCGTGGACTACCTGTCTGGCTCCTAACTTTTGACCTATCTGGCATGGGTGACCCTACCAGGAGAAATTATATTTACTCCCGGTGCTCACATTGCACACTCACTGGGCTACCACATTGAGTATTTTGTTTTCAGCAAGTTGAAAAACTAACCCAAAAGCCAATTAAGTTGAATAACATACTCGATCTGTCCAAAAAATGAGCAGAATAAATGATTAAAGAAATTATTTTGCAGATAAAAATATAAATTACAAAAATTCTTGCAAATGACTCCATTGTACTTTGACACACCAATTGCGGCACCTCTGCCAGTCTCAACACACTTCATGGAAGGCATGTATAAGGAAGTCATTGAGGCATGTTGTCACGGAGTCTGGCATACAGCATTCTAAAATGGTTGTGTTTTAAGCTTCTCTTCTTGGGGGTAAGAAAGGAGTCTGCCAGTGACACATAGAGGCTCTGAAGTGGCTGTGACAGCATTACCACCTTGTGCTTGGCCAGGTACTCGGTCACTAGGAAGGTTTTGTGGAATCGCACATTGTTATGGTACAGCCTACTGTTGGCATATATGTTTCCTTCATGAAGTATATCACTCATTTCTGCAGACAGTTAAAGAACTACAGCATAAAATTTTCTGTACAATCTATTCCTGAGGCACAAACTGTTGGTGAGTTATAACTCCTGAAACTTTTTCGTATGCACTTCTGGTGGTAAGATTAATTTCCAGAGGTATGACTCTACACTGGATACTCCCAGCTAGGGTAGGGTTGTCTTAATCACTTTTCACAGCAGGCCTCATTTCAGATGGCTCAACTTTTCCAGTAAGGGTTCATAATAGCCCCGATGAATTACATAGGGTTGTTTCAAATATAAAGCACTATTTAGCCCAAAACATTGTAATTTTTTATTGCACAATTCTATGTATGCTACTTAAATTTAGATATTTTTTAAGGAAACTTTATTTGGATGTTGCATTATTCATGTAATAAACATCATTTTCAGATTTTCGTTCAGGGGCAGGGGGATATACTCCAAGATGGCCGAATCTTCAAAGAATGTGAGACTGTGACTCTGCACTACCGTCAAGCAACAAATGAAAATAATTTACTAATTTTTAGATTCTATGACATTTCTGTTGTGAGTTTTTCCTCAGACTTCAACCTTTTTATATTCATGGTCATAATGTAGATAATATATTCATTGGTTGGATTGAAGTACCTTTGGTTCTGTGTTATTTTGTTTTTTTCATGACTGAAGTCACTGTATTTTTATTGTTACGTGTTGCTGCTGTAAATTTTGTATTTTTTCACCCTCATGTTGTACATGATATTTAAATTGTAAACTCTTTATATTCCTCCATTTTATCTGACCTGGAAGTTCATAAACTATCAATTTTCCATTGATAAATTTGTTATGAACAACGGCTTGAAACTTTGGTATTCATATTTCAGAAAAGTATAGTATGTCTACAGAAAATGGCTACATGGTATTTTTTTAATACTATAGCTATAGTAATAGGTTTTTAACGTTTTATTTTTATTCTTAGAAATATTTTACCACTATTTATATTGCAAGTCTATCATTCCATATTCAAGTACATTTTTAAAAATAGTAAATGATTGTCCAAGGGAACCTGATTAGATTTTGCTTTCAACCTTGGTACCTGTCATCATGTATTAGGTTTTTGAATTCATTGTACCATTTGAAGATGTTAAGCCATATATGGATTAATATTTTTGGGCAATAGCACTTGAACTGAACTAGTGTGAAAGATGTAATTCAGGGCATTTAATAAGAATCAAGAACCTTATTGTTGCAAACACTGAGGTAAAATTAAAGAGAGTAAATAATTTTTTCATTAAAGATTGGCCCTGCCAATGATTTATAGAATGAATGTACACTATGTCTGAAAAATACGTTTTGGATATGATAAACCAAATATGGAGCAATATTTTTGGGCATTATAACACTTGAGAACATTTTGGGTTTGGGGAGAGATTTTGATTAGGTATTTAAATATCTGCACCATGCAATCATGAATTTTGATTTGGAAATTTGTTCTCCAGATGTAACCTTTAGCAACTTTGAGTGACAGGATTTTATGCAATTGACATTTTCAGAGAAGATGGTGCAGGGAACACCTAGATTTGTTTACTCCAGGGAAATAGGTGGCCCATATTGAAAGAAGGTGGGTTTCTGTGGTGGCGGAAGGTATAGGAATATAAAAATGTCTTCAGTTTATTTTGTTAAGAAAGGTTCATGCTAACCTCTTTTGGAAGGGATTGTTTTGAGGAATTTATCTAGGCAACCAGGGTGACTGCAGATATAGTGTCCACGTATAGAAAGGAAATAAGGAATGGACCATTTGGTGTGATATGGGTGGAAACTTGTAGTATAAGTATTGTTGTTTGATATGTGTAGTATAGTGGTATTTTTTGTCTATTAATGATATATTTGAAGTAAGGAATGTGATTTGAGCGGAGGAAATGGTAGAGGTAAAGTATACAGAGAATGAAGCATTGAGATCAAAAATAAAGGTTTTTAGGGATTCGGTGGCATATAGCCATAGAATAAAAAGGGGATAGCATAGAAAGGGTTGAAGCCACTAGTCATGGTACAGCCCTTGATCTGTTAGTAGAATTCATTGTTAAGGGAGATGGAAATAAGTATGTCGATGAATTCAAAAAGGCTCCGGAGATATACAGTGCTGGTTGTGTGTGATTTAGGATATTGGGACAGTTCGTGTTGGAAGGAGGAGAGGCTTCCTAAGGGAAGAAAACTGAAAACTTGGAATACGTGTTAATATATATTTTTTTGTGTTTCTCTGTGTTTTAGTTGCTTTGTGCTACCTTGTTTCTTTATTTGAATTATTATTCACATCCGTCATACAGGACTCCGGTATCCGACATACGGCTCCCCGGTCCATACAGGACATCCTAAACCCTTCTGGGATAGAGAGAGCTCACCCTCAAGGATCCCCTTCTCTCTCTTACGGCTCCCCAGGCACGGCAAACACCTGGGCGGGTCGTAGGCTAGATCGTACGGCCGCACACAAACAGTGGATTCACAGCTCTGTCCGGACGCATCTCTTGCTGGCTGAGGGTTGGTTTTCGCGGTTTTCTCCCCACCCTCTTAGTAACCTCTTACAACTAGCAGGGATACTGCGGGAGTATTTTCTATTCCCCTACCCTCGGGGGGGGGGGGGCACCCGTCTTGCCGAGATTTTTTTCACACCCAATTTTTGGCGTAATTGCAAATTGCACTGTGTCGTATGATGTGTCTGTGGCATCAACTATTTCTCGAGCTTCTGAATCATTGAAACCTGAAAACTGTATCGTGTATTTTGTCAAACATGTCAAAGTAAGATTTTTCCTTTGATGATTGACATCTTGACACTTCCTCTGAACGTCGCGATCTATGTCCAAACACAGCACTTACCATGAACTTCATCCAAATCGGCTTTGATTTCTTTCTGAGTTGAGGGTTTTAATTAGAATAGTTCAATTACCCACACGACACTCATTTATTCCTTTTATCCAAAGAAAAAAAATTTTGTTGCTTCAATGAACTGTAAAAGTCTCTTTTGATACAACGAGTGCCGATTGTTGGTTTTTTCAAAAGAAAATCAACTCACCAGAATTACTGAAAACTATCTCTTCAAATACTGCAAAGATTTAGATCTGTAATTAAATCCGATATAATATTTCGCTGTAAATTTAAAATATATCGCTTATTGTAAAATTAGAATAATATCCCCTTTCTTATAATATAACAATATCCGCTTTCTAACTAGCCCACTCCTTAATTTACCCCGCATTCCCGACGTTCTACTTTTATCATGGTTTTGAACAGAACAATACTTATCAGTATTTCCTCCATTCTCTTATTTCGCCTCTTTTGGATCTCCCCCGTAACCTCTGCTGGCGTCCTAACCTTTTATCAAACTTCAGCCTTTGCCTTTCTTTCTAGCAAACTTACTTTCTCCACTCTCCGCCACACCCACAAATTTAAAGATTGATAACCACGCCCATTCTCATGCATACAAGACGCAAGTCTTCTATCCATCAAGAACTACACCCCATATTAAACTATTTCTAACCATTCTTTTTACATCATTGCTCAAGAGTACCCGTCACCAACGAACAACTTTTTACAGGCCCCTAATAAGGGTGATAAGGGGTAACGCTTTATAATCCCCCCCACCCCGCCAATCATTTCCCATCAATTCTCCCTCTCCCTCACGTGTTTAAAAAAAGAATTATTGCGGACGCGACGATACTGTTGATCCAGGAAAACTACACAATGAGAGAGAAAAAGTTGTTTGGGATATAAGTCGAACCACGCAGTTGGAGCTGATAATATCCCAGGAGAATTAACAGAGCTCAAGAGAAAAATGGAAGGAAGAGACTTTGACCTTACACGCAGCATTTATAAGGAATGAATATGGCTGAAATAATGCCAATGGTGAATATCGATCTTAAACTCTAAAAAGTGTACACCAACTGTATCTGAGAACAAGAGAGCGATTATTTTTATTTCACATGATAGTAAGGTAGTTTTCAAAATCAGCAATAGAAGGTTAGAAAGTAGTGAAACGACTACCCAGGCAACGATTAGGTTGGCGTATGGATTAAAAGAGGACAGCGTGATGCCATCACAGGGCTGAGAACATTGGTAGAAAGGAACGTTGATTATAACCAGGATGTGTTTGTTTGCTTTGTGGATGTTTTAAGGCGTTCCCTTGCACATTGTCGGCAGGGTTAATGGAGATGTATCCAACTACGGGGATGGACGGAGGGATAGGAGTCATTCGGAAGTAATACAGAAAATCGTAGAAGGTAAATTCTTGTCTTTGATATTTAATTGCACGGAAATGTATTTCTGCAATTGCAATAGCGGCTCTTTTAAGTCAAAAAACGTAGAGTATGCCAGAACAAGCATATTTTGGAACAGTTGAGCATTCTTTTGCAGAATGATTTTGAAAACCAATTGGCCTGCCAAAATAAACTGAAGGCGATACTGACATGATCAAGTGTCAAATTTGACATCTGATTAACTCATTTTTGCTGATTAATGTTTCACGACTCTTC
This sequence comes from Hetaerina titia, assembly GCA_037158775.1. Lineage (NCBI taxonomy): Eukaryota > Metazoa > Arthropoda > Insecta > Odonata > Calopterygidae > Hetaerina > Hetaerina titia. The sequence goes on along the minus strand of CM073779.1, from coordinate 66,146,666 downwards.
AGGTCTTCCTTCTCCTACTTCACATTTCTGAGAATGGCAGTAAACAATATTTTCTTAATTCTAGTTCCTTTGGTTATTCCAAAAAGAAATAAAACTTTGTTTCAGTCAGTAAAACACGAACCCGTGTGACAGTAATGAAGAGTTGAAGAACCCAAATCTCAAAAACTCGTCTCAATTTTCGGGTGTCTTTTGCTAAAATAGCGAGTCTACCTTTTTTGCGTTAGCAAATTTTTACTCGGTGCGTAAAATCAAGTTATAATTTTTAGTTAAGGAAACCCTGGGCAACCCTGGCTTCGGCTGCCATGCGAGCTTATTGCGCGAGCGGTGAGATCATACGTCATGCAATTCCATGTCTATTGAAACGAGTTCACCTGGTGGTCCAATTCCTCGCTTTGAGATTTTACAATTAGTTCCTTCTCTATCGTACGTGCAAATTGTAATATATATTAACACAATGTAAGGGATGTCCGGAAGGTATCCACCATACGCAATATTTTGAGAAAAAAAGTTTTCCCAGTACAGTGAGACCTTACCTCCCTTCGAAGTATCTCTCTTGGGACCTCACACCCTAATCCCAACGTTTGTTCCACTTTTTAAAACATTGTGCAAAGTTCTCTTTTGGAATGGCCATCGGTTACGTAGTTGCGTTCTCCTTTATCTCGCCAACATTAGAATTTCTTGCTTCATTAGCAGGGGATTTGTTCCGACCAGCACACGTTGACTCGGATTTTCTAAAAAACGACTCCACTGGAAATGAGTCGTGGGTTTTCGACGATGACCCTGAAATAAAAGCCAAGTCTTCCCAAAGGAGGTTAAAAAGATATAGAAAAATGCGACGACGCAGCTGTGGACTATGGCCTCACTCTTCTAGGTAGGCAATTTTTCACGAAAGATTGCATGGCTGGATAGCTTCCGAACAGACCTCGTATATATTCAAATGGAATAGTTAATACAAGTCGTGTTTCTCATACGATAAAACCCACCACAGTTATCGTAGGATCGATTACCCTGCGGTAGAGAAATAGCGCAGCGCTCACATTTCGAGTAAATACACGTTATTACGCACAGTATTATATACAAAACACAGTACACTTATACAAAATCCTTGAACCAACGAAGAAATTTCTCGGCAGAGTGTTGATGAGATGAGAGCCACGATTTTCGCCAAGATGTGCTTTTTCATGTGAATCCCTAACAATGTGACCAGGTGTTAAGAGGGCGAGGTTGATTCTCGTGTTTCATAATTCGTCGTAGGGCTGAAACTACTCAAAATTCCAAGTTCACTCGGGCATCTGAAAGCAGTATAAATAAACCTTGGCATGGTGATCACGGAGATGGATTTAAAATGAAGCAGGCAGGATGATAATGCATAGATGCATAGGCGTGTTGCGTAGTGTTTAGGATGTCACGCAAATTTAGGAATACTAACACAAATTTGCAGACACCCATACTACGGTCGAACAGAAATGAAAAGAGTCTTAGCTCGAAGTGGCACTGTTAGGCATTATGTTTAGCTGGAGCCATTTCTTTGTTCCAAGCAATAATGAATATTTAAATTTTATTAAAAATTAAAGCATAAAAAAACATATAACGGCTTCAAAATTCAAACACTCTTGCCTTAGTTGGGACTTGAGCCACTAATATTTGATATATAGACAAGCACGTTGCCAAATAGCGTAGCACATTCAACAAAACGATGAGGACTGAGGTTTACACCTGAGCCATGTTTATTCAGTGTACTCTAGCAAAGAAAGGGTTTTGGGCCGAACTGGTAAACTTCAGTTATTATCTAATTTTGTCACAATTATAACTTATCTTCTAAGAAATAGATCGTAAAATCACCACCGAGATCGCAAAATATTATATGCTACCCTTGAACTAATGGCTTGATTCTCGTATTCCTGGCCCAAGGAAAAAATATGAAGATATTTCTTTTTCCGTTAGGGGATGAGTGTGAGCAGAAGAACGTTGAACTCATTGCATCACCTTATCTCCTCAACATCTTGGGGCGAAAAAATACCTGATTTCGTAGCAACGAATTATCCCAAAATTCTTTCGCTAGTTGGAGTAAAGACTTTTTGAATGGTCAATAATAAGATACGTTCATTAGTCGAAGATGCTGTGGTCTAACGTGTTCCTTTTGACAAAGCGGATTTATCAGATGACCTAAATACAAAACATTGCTAGTGCGACACTTGGTAATTAGAATTAAATTTTAAAAAGTGCGCAGTGATACAGTTTTGAAAAAAGAGCTATTCCCTCCTGAATGCCCATTACATTGGGAACACGGAAATAGAATGTGTAGATTCAATCAAATACTTTGGCGTTACCGTCACTCATGACCAAAGAAAACCACTCAAGGAGCAAAGACTAAATTACAGATTGAAACTCTTGCATGAATTGGGGGTCTCTTAAGCAGTTATATATAAAACGTACTATTACCCCCGTCACACTACAGAAGGAGAGATCATGATAATAACAATAAGGAGATTAAGTGTAGAAGAGATACATTAAGATTCCATTTTTTCCACGAACGATAAGGGGTCATTAAAAGGGCAGTATGAAAGGCAGTAACCTACACAATGGTCAATTACAGAACATTCCAGTAATTTAATCATTAAATTCAAGATACAGAACACACTTCTGAAATTAATTAAAATTACCTTGTATTACAAAAACCCAATTCCTGTGATGTCAAATGATATATTTGTTATGAAAGAGCATCACAACGCCCCAGTGGGTCGAGGGATTGAGGATACTCGTGTAGTATCCCTGCTTGTCGCAAGAGGACACAGCCTTGAAAACCAAACCCAAGTGACCAAGGGAACCGTGCAGAGTGAATCTGCTGTCTGCGTGCGGCCGTACTGTATGGCCTGAGGTCTTCTAGTGTGTGAAAACCCGCAAGTGGGGGGATGGGGATCTTGGAGGGTGATATCTAAGGTTCCCAGATGCCCAGAATGGACCTGGGAGTATTACCCTCCTTGACCCCGGTGTTCGTGGAAAAGGTGGGCCATGGGCTTCCCATCCCCAATCAATCTGCTTCCGTCACGCCTATGTCACGGTGGCGAGTACCATGACGGTGGGGGTCTACGTAAGGCGGGCTAAGTGTCAGAAGGGTGGGATTTAGCATTGAAGATTCTCCACCGAAACAGACAACCACTCAGGGAGCGCTATATCCCTTAAGCTACCCCCTGCGACCATTCCGATTTTGTAATGAGGCGTCCCGAGAGTGGGGTTCCGTGGCGGGTGGGGAGGTCGGGGGCTTAATCTTTATATTGGCATGGAGGGAAATACACTTCCATCGCCCATACGATATCGTCCGGACGCGGGTAGGGGAGGAATGTTGTTAATGCTAGTAATGTATATAATAATGCGGTGCTCATAAACAGGGACACATTTACAACCTTATCCCCTTCCTAATACATAAAGCCCTATCGTTCGACACCTGGAGAGCTGACTGAAATCCGAGAAAAAGTTGCACAATGTCTAACTCCTAACTTAAACCACAAATATGAAACAAAATGACGTCACATTGGAAATAAATATGCTACACACTTCTCCCGTGCATTTCGATGCTCATATGACCCCAAACACAAATCGGAGGGTCATGTCACACTTTGACCTCTTACACGCCGACATCGAAGAGATTAAGAAAAATATTACCTCCCAAGGAGTCATCGAGGAACGTCGATTGACAACGAGGGGAACGGTGAGGCAACTAACAACACCTCCATTTTCCTCATATTCTCCTTGGACCAGCCCCCTGAAAAGGTTTTTAAAGGGTACGAACGGGTTCCGGTGCCACCGTTCATCCCGAATCTTAGGGGCTGCTTAAACTGCCAAAGCTTCGCCCATCTCTTCCATGCGATGCCAAGTCCACGTTGCGGAAAAGAAAAACATTACGAGCAGAATGGCGATGCCGAGCCATTCTACGTCAATGGCAGAGGAACACATCTACCGGTGACTGAACTAAAATGCGAGAGGAAAAAAAAGGCAATGGAAATCAAAACTCAAGACAAACTTCCATATCTCGAAGCGCGGAAAAAAGTTTAGCAAAATGATGGCCCTACTTTTTCTCGCTCATTCGCTACACTCTCAACTCAGCTAATAAAGAAAGTTACAGTGACCAGTCATACTAAAAAATACAACTCCTAAAGTCAAAAACACGAAAGATAACGGGTCTTTGCAAAAACGCGAACATAAACCAAATACCCTAAAGGGTACGCCTACATCTTTTATCTTATCAAAACTGGGAAATATAAAAACGAAAGCGGTGTAACCGGTTAGGAAAAATACCGATGGATGAGTGATGGTAGAGGATAGGTGATGGTAGAGTTCACCCAGTAGTAAGCCGGACGGCGTGTGGAATTCACAATTCATGGTAGGGGGGCCAGTTCCTTTCCCTGTGCCGGTTATGGTTTCACAGGAAGACCTGGTACTCGAAAAATCACATGGCATGAGTGGAGATCCAGGTTCCCAGAGTGTCTTTCCCGTGAATCGCACCCGGGATCCTCCGGTCAGTAGTCCAAAGCTGTACACCCTGGGCTACCGCACCCACTATATTTTTCTATATGTATATATATAATTATATACACAAGTGTATTTTCCATGTTATTTTTATACATGCGTATATTAACACATATATACATACATATATACATGTATATATGTATATACGAAGCGTTTGATAGTTTGAATTGGGAAAAAGTAATGCGTGTATGGCAGAAAATAGGAATGGATTGGTGGGACAGGAGACTGATCAGCAACCTATAATTGTCTCAGACTGCTCAGGTTAGAGTTGGGAACGGAGAGTCCGGATGGGCAGTGTTAGGAAGAGGTGTAAGGCAGGGTTGCCCATTGTCACCGGTGCTGTTCAACGTACATGTGGAGGAAATGATTAAAGAGGCATGGGAAGAACTGGAGGTAGGAATGAAAGTCGGAGGGGAATTGGTTGAAACAGCTCACCTGAAACCAAGTGAGACTTTTTCAACAATGTAGCGACTCCTCCCAACCCGCTACTGAGTCACCTAACTAATTACTAAGTGCCGTTCCCCCAGTTCATAATAATCATTTCCCTAATCCTCTGCCAACTAATCTGATGTCAGGTGGGCTTTTTGCAACATTGTATTGACCATATCCTTCCAGCTAATTATCTAATATTATCCTCCTCAAACCATAGATTTTTAGCCCCCCTCTTCATAGCTCAACCAATCTTTTCTTTCCTCCCTCCTCTTCCCCTCCGCCCAGAGACATGTATATATACGGTGTTGGACTCGTTTATTTTTACCTGATGATGTTATGCTATAACGAAACCTGGGTTTTAAAAATTAAAAAGTTTATGTGGAAAAGTAAAGTGGTTTGATTCTTAAAAGTCAGTATGAAGATTTTCCACCAAGTTACGCCAGAAACCGTTTTATTTATCTCGGAAGTGATTTGGACAAATACGGTGTGAGTGGTAGGGACGTAAAGAGAAGAATAGTGCTAGGCAAGGATTCTTTCTCAACGAGGAGGGAGTTGATGAAGGGGATGTGGAGTAGGGAGGTAACACAAGACTCGGAAACGTGGTCGCTGAAGCAGCAGGATAGACGTAGATTGGAGGCTTTTGAAATGTGGGTGTGGAGAATAATGGAGAAGGTGAAATGGAACAAAAGAAAAACGAATGAGGAAGTACTAGAGATGGTGGGTGAGGATAGGGGTTTGTTGAGAGAGCTCCTATGGAGGCAGGAAAAATGGATGAAAGGCATATTGAGCGGTAGTGGAATGTTGAAGAAGGTAATAGAGGGGAGAGTGTTGGGCAAGCGAGGAAAGGGCAGGAACAGGATAGGGATGTTCGACGGGATGAAGGGAGGAAAGAAGTACATAGAGATGAAGATTAGTCTACCTGATGTAGATTAGTTTGCTGGATTGGGTTTTGCTGGAGTTACAAAATATTTATTTGATAGTTGTGTCCATCCAAAAACCTACCTTAACTGGTAGACTACCTAATAATAATGTGGCCACAATTTTGAATTTTCGCTGCATGGAATTGTATCCACTCGGCGACCATACATTTCATCCAGTCTATATAGATTTTCCTTATAGGAAGCCATTTGAATGAATTGTGATTCGTGTGTTGATAGAAACGGAAAAAAGGAGGATCGTACATCAACAAAATTCTGCGCAAAAGAAGGTCCAATGTCGACCACAATCATTAGCAGTTTTAAATGCGCATGGGATCTCTTCATTTTCCACCGAATAAAAATGGGCGGCCGTGCTTAAACGTGGCCACAAGAGCTCCAAAATGATCAACGTAGAGGACAGCCAAAAACCTCAACCACAACAGATATCACCGAAAAAGTACCCGATAATTTTGGAATATCACCACGTGAAGGTGCATGACATTTCAAATACTGCAGGGATATCAAAAGAACGCGTTTGTTAAATTTCGCACGAGGAATTGCACATGAAAAAACTGTTCAACGTGGAAAAAAATGCAGTCGAATGACACTTTCTAAGCAGTGCTTTACGAAAATCAAGAGTGATCTTCTGCGTCACGCAAATTTTGTGTGAAAATGGATGAAACTTTGATTCGCTATTACCCACCAGAATCCAAACAACGATCCATGCAATGGAAAGAGCCGGTTCTTCAGCGGCGTCGTTGTAACTGGATTTCATTCGCATTATAAACCTTTTTATATATATGTGCAAGGTGATCGTGTTTTGCGCGTGAAAACAAATTATAACATCCAAAGGAATAATGCGAGACTATCGATTGCGAGAACGTTGAAGCTGCCAACATTGTACAATGTCTGCTGAGCTATTGGCATGCATCGTAACATACGTTAGTAAATAATATCATACCAAAAAAATAGCGCTACGATTTAAAATCGCTCCTCATTAAAGTGTATTAAATTAAAACCTTAATTTATAGTAGATCTTTCTGCCATATGAGAGGAGGGAAAAGCATATTTAATGATTTTTTCGATCTGAATTTCAGAAAAGTTTATCCTAATCGGACCTAAGCTAAATTAGTTTGGGCATATGCATTTAGGTTTGCTATGAGTATTTTGGATAGTTATGCAACAAAGTGGAAACCCTTATTCCGTACCTTCCTACCCATCAGGTCTGCCGGCTAAAGTGAAGAGTTCTGTGATCTCCAAGTATTCTCAAATATCTTTCTTTGGTTCCTTTTTTATTTCATATTTTTGAGATGAATGTACAAAATCATTTAGTGCTCGAATCATATAATATTATATTTCCTGCTTCGCATCTTTCTACTTAAAGGATTTGATCGATGTTGGAATTTTTAAAAGTTCAAACGCCGCCATATATCACGTGCTGTAACGATTCGACTTGTTTGTCACGTTTACCCAGCCGGTACCGTGTGCCATCTACCAATCAACTAACCTAGGATTCACTAAAAAGGCGGGATTTCTCTGGGCTTCCTTACTTTGAAGATCGTCCACCAGTGCTCCATTTTCTTCAATAAATTTGGCTTGCAAAGATGAATTACTTGTTGGATGCCGATTCAATTCGATCACAAGAAGTAAGATTTTTGAAAATTTGTGCACGGACCGGTTATAATTTCACCTTGACGCATGGACAACGAGTATATGGTCCACCTCCTTTTTGGCTAGGCTTTCCACCAAGGATTGATTGTGAAGTTTACGTCCACAATTTGCCCGATGATCTATTAGAGGACGAGTTGGTACCGTTCATGGAAAGCGCGGGTAGGATATATGAGTTAAGCCTCATGATGGACTACTGTGGACGAAGCAAACGGTGCGCTTTTGTTAAGTACGCGAATCTAGAAGGGGCCACGCGTGCAATTGAAGCGTTAAATATGAAAGAAATTCGCCGAGGATGGCAAGTTAGGGTTGTGAATTCTCATACCAATAAACGCCTTTTCTTGGCCAAGATCCCACGAACTGAAACCATTCATGAAATTCGTGAATATATTTACGACCTCAGGGGAGTTGAAAAAGTGATTATTCCAACAATGTTGCCCGGGAAAAAACAACACCGTGGGTACGCTTTCGTGGAATTTGTGACTCATCAGGCAGCAACTCAGGCTCTGAACAACATACGAAGCGGTGTAAAAAGAATGTGGAACAACGTCGTAGTTGACTGGGCAAAAGCTGAGTCGGGGGTACGCCAGAGGACTATGCCACAGGTAATGAATAATCCTCCGGGATAAACGTGTAAGTAGAATTATATTTTCCTCCAAGACTACATTTATATATGTATTTTCCTTTTTACGACACCGTAAATGTATATAATGGTATCATTTGTACATTACGTGAAGGCAAAACTATCTTTATGCTACTTTTGTGTTTGTCTTTATGGTGATGCAGAAAGTAAAATATCGTCTACTCAGCATGAGAAGGTACGATTTGCTGGAACCCTTATTGTTACAATAGCTTTCGCGATTTATTAATTTTATAAACGAATGGAACTCTTTAAAGTTGCCTAGTGTGATTTTACGAAGATGCTATTTAAAAAATTTTACAGGTGCGCTACATACTGAAAGATGTGTAGCGTACTTTAATGGAAAATTTCGCCGGCATTGTGAATATTTTCTCCTCGGTTTAAGAATTATGGCATAGGCAAAGTTGTTTGTTGTGCACTTATCCTTTTACATGTAAATCTGACCTCATACGCAGTGGCGTTTGGCGAGGACGGAGTGTGGCCAAACTAACATGAATAACTATGCTCTGACACAAAATTTTATTGGCTCACATTTAAACGCATATGCATTTACACGATTGCTGTTTGCATAATGCAATAATCAGTGTGTGCACGTACAGTACTCCATTGGTTTTTGTCAAAAGTGTGGGGATTTTATTCTGTGATTCGTAATTCTCCTTATGGCTTTCTTCGGCCGGCATTTGGAATGACATCAGTAGTTATTCTTTCAAAACGCCCAACCTCGGCAACCGGCTTTAATTACGACTGATATAAAATCTGGTGCCGTGAGAGTGAAGTTTATCGAGGTGTGTTCAGCAATTAACGGGAATTTTCCTTTCGCATCTAATTGCCATAACTCTATAAATTTACCTAGTGCGATTTTACGAAGATGCTATTTAAAAAATTTTACGGGTGCGCTACATGCTGAAAGATATATATGTAGCGTAATTTGAATGGAAAATTTCGCCGGCATTGTGAATATTTTCTCCTCGGTTTAAGAATTATGGCGTAGGGAAAGTTGTTTGTTGTGCACTTCTCCTTTTATATGTAAACATGACCTCATACGCAATGGATTTTAATCAGTGTTTCGTAATTCTCCTTATGGCTTCCTTCGGCCGGCATTCGGAATGACATCAGTAGTTATTCTTTCAAAACGCCCAACTTCGGCAAACGGCTTTTATTACGACTGATATAAATTCTAGTGCCGTGAGAGTGAAGTTTACGAGGTGTGTTCATAAATTAACGGGAATTTTTTCATTTCATGGGCATGGAGATTCCTATTGTAAAACATTTGTTTATTATGTTGGTATACATGCCCCAAGAGTATGATAAAAATTTCAGCTGTTTTCATTGTGGACTTGGTCTGTGAAAGCCACCAAATTTAGACGTGTTTTTGGAGGTCGGCGATTTTCTTAAGGCACCAGCTTACACTTGATAGCTTGTTTGTGAACTTTTGGCCAAAAACAACACTGTAACGATGCCTCAGCCTCCATATTCGCCCGATATGACTTCGTGTGACTTTTTTCCTATTTCCAAAAATTAAGTTTGGTGAAATCCAAGGATTTTATCCATGAATGCATTTAAGCAATGTATATATTTTTTGGTCTTTAAGTATAAAGTCCCTGGTGAAATAAGTTTAATGAAAAACTATTCATTTGCGTGAGTCAGACATTCTTCTGCAAAACCAGCCACCACTATGGGGTTTTACCGACATGCCGGAATTTTGCATCATCCAAATTCAAGTTGGCATTGATTAGAATGTTAACAGGAAGGCCATTGATCATTATCAAGAAAAAAATTCTCAAAACGGAGCCTGATGAGACACAATATGTTAGATAGGGCCATAGGACCTCAAGCGATGTAATTACAGATACCAGAATGGTAATGCTTATAAAGGTAATTACTTAACAAGACTTATTTCAGTCCCTACTATGCCATAGTACTGAAAGTGTTTTAATTGTGTGAGATGAAAGGCAGTCAAAAGCCTTTTGAAGTATTGGGGAGGCATGGGAAGAACTAGTGGTAGGAATGAAAGTCAGTGGGGAATTTGTAAAATCAGGTTTGTTGTACCCAGCTTCGGTTTGACAGTCAACCAATGGGTTGTGAGAATTACTGAGTGAATTGGAAAGTCATTCTGATAGATATTGAATAGGAATCAATGTTAATAAAACAAAGGTTTTGTGATTTTCCAAAAAGAAAAAGGCTAAGATAAATATTAAAATAGGAGGGGGAAAAAAAGAGCAGGTAGAAGCAGAGAGAAGAATAAAGGAGGAAGAAGAATGGCACAAAGTGGTTTTCCCAAGGAGGAGGCAGTTGATGACAGGGATGTTGAGTAAGAATGTTGATAAGAGACTCGTAAAACCTTGGATATGGGGTGTAGCCTTGTACAGAGCGGAAACGTGGTCGCTGAAGCAGGAGGATGGATGTAGATTGGAGGCATTCGAAATGTGGGCCTGGAGAAGAATGGAGAAGGTGTAATGGACTAAAAAGAAAGCAAGTGAGGAAGTACTAGGGATGGTGGGTGAGGAGAGGGGTTTGTTGGGAGAAATCCTATGGAGGAAGGAAAAATGGATGAAAGCCATGTTGTTTGGCATTGGGTTGTTGAAGACCTTAATAGAGGGAAGAATGCTAGGAAAACGCGGAAAGGGCAGGAACAGGATATGGATGATGGATGGGATGAAGGGAGGAAGGAAGTATTACAGATATGAAGACGGACCTGATGTAGAGTAGGTTGATGGATGGTGTTTTGTTAGGAGTCACAAAATTTTTGTTTGATAATTGTGTCCTTCCTTAATATCACATTTCAACCTTTTTCGTTTAACTATTTATAATAAGCCAGCCATAGAAAGTATCCCATAGAATGCTCAATTGTACACTTATTCAGGTAAATTACAATATCTCCTTCTCTTCAGTTTTGTACTTTTTGATAAAAATGGAATTTTAAAGCATGAGTATGCGGCATAGATTAGTGCATATGTTTTCAGTATTCTTTAAAATATTTTTAAATAATTCACTGTAGAAATATAGTATTTTCAAAATTCAGCATTCTCTTTACTGTAGATAAGCCATTGAAAATATAGTTTTGAAAGCTTATTGAGGTTTTTTAAAAATAAAACTACTTTCCTTTTCCACATAAATTTTTTTTCTCGCGACACAGGTTTTGCTATAGCATAACAGCATCAGGTCACCTAGATCTGATGATGTTATGTTAATTTTTTTATTTTAAAAAACTTCAATATGAAGGTTTTCCACCAGGTTATGCCAGAAACTCTTTTATTTGAAAGCTAACTTGAGGTATTAATGTAAGTAGTTATTCTGTTCCAGTCTGCCGTAACTAAGTAACAACACCATCCATGTGACTGTTTTCTATATTCTCTTAATTTGATGCATGAATCATGAATACCCACCGGGATAATACTAAGACTTTCATTTAAGGTATATTATTATAGGGTAATCTACCCATTAAGGTAGATTTTTGGATGGACACAATTATCAAATAAACATTTTGTAACTCCAAACAGAACCCAATCCAGCAAACTAATCTACATCAGGTCCCTCTTCATCTCTATGTACTTCCTTCCTCCCTTCATCCTGTCCAACATCCCTATCCAGTTCCTGCCCTTTCCTCACTTGCTCAATATTCTCCCCTCTATTACCTTCTTCAACATTCCACTACCGCTCGATAGGCCTTTCATACATTTTTCCTGCCTCCATAGGATTTCTCTCAAAAAACCCCTATCCTGACCCACAATCTCTAGTACTTCCTCATTTGTTCTCCCATTGGTCCATATTTCCGCACCGTACATAGCTACGCTTCATATTAGATGTTTTACGAGTCTCTTCTTAACCTCCCTACTCAACGTCCCCGTCATCAACTCCCTCCTCCTTGAGAAAGCATCCTTGCCTAGCGCAATTCCTCTCCTTACATCCCTACCGCCTTGACCGTATTGGTCCAAAACACTTCTGATATATGTAAACTGTTCTACTTGCTCTATTTTTTCCATGTCTTTTTTAATATTCAGCTTAGCCTTTGTCTTTCAGGAAAATTGCATAACCTTTGCTTTATTAATATTGATTCTCATGCCATATTTATCGCACTGAACCTCCAATTCACTTAGCAATGCTTACAACCCATTGGCTGACTGAGCAACTAATGCTTGGTCATCAGCAAACTTGACCGATTTTACCTATTCCCCTCAGACTTTCATTACTACCTCCAGTTCTTCCCATGCCTCTTTAATCATTTCCTCCACATGTACATTGAACAGTACCGGTGACAATGGGCAACCCTGTCTTGCACTTCTTTCTAACGCTGCCCATCCGGACTCTCCGTTCCCTACTCGCACCTGAGCAGTCTGAGTCATGTACAGGTTGTGGATCAGTCTCCTGTCCCTCCAATCCATTCCTATTTTCTGCAATACTCGCATTAAATTTTCCCAGTTCACTCTATCAAACGTTTTTTCGAAATCTACAAAACAGGCAAAAACGTCCTGACTGTATTCAATATTCTTCTTGATTAGTGATCTCATTACTGCAATGGCAGCACGTGTACGTCTTCCTTTCCTAAACCCAAACTGATCACCTCCTAAGTAATCATTTGCCATACTCTTTATCCTTTTGTTGATGATCCTGAGAATAAGTTTCGCTTCGTGGGATATCAAACTTATTGTTCTGTAATCCTCACATGATTTAGCCTTTACCTTACTTAGAATAGGAACTAACACCGATCTCACAAAATCGTCCGGCCAGATTCCTTCCTCATAGATACTACGAATCAGTCCACATAGTCTTCTTCCCGAATTTCCTAAAGATTTCAAGTGTTTCACAGGAATGTTGTCCACTCCCACGGCCTTATTTGCTTTCATCTCCTTTAATGCCCTTTCTATTTCATCGTCGAGTATGCCTGGACCTAAGCTATCTTCTTCTACGTCATGTTCCTTTTCTATGTTTCATCTTGTCGGCCTATGTTCTTTACCATACAGTGTTTGGAAATATTTCTTCCATCTCTCTTGGATATTTTCTGGTTCAACTTATGTTTTACCCCACTTATCTTTAACTGTTAGCACAGATCTTGCCTTTTTACTTCCCGATAATAACTTAACCTTGCTGTATAGAGCACCAATTTCACCCTTCTTCTGTAAATTTCCATATCTTCGCATTGCGTATTCCACCATTATTCTTTTGCATTATTTGTGGCCCTTCTCATTTTATAGTTTACCTCTTTGTACTTCATTTTGACTTACTCTGTCTTACATTCTTCCATCTTCTTCTCTCGTCCATCTTTCAATCATCCCATCCGTTACCCGTGGTTTCCTTATCCTTTCCCATTAACGGTTCCTATAGTGTCTTTTGCGGCTTCCGATATCCCTTGCTTGATACATTCCCATTTTTCTTTGATAGTACTCAGTTCTCTGCCATCGTCCATCATTTCCTCTACAGCCTGCTGATACTCCTTCCTTGTTAATCCATTTTATACTTCTACATTCTATTGTCTAACCCCCCGCCCGTGCCTTATCTACTTGAAACCGAGGTTACATTTCATAAGAACTAAATTGTGGTCAGAGTCCGCATCCGCTCCTGGGAAACTGTGCGAATTTATCACACGGTTCCTAAACCTGTGCCTAACCATAATATAATTTAACTGATACCTTTCTGAGTCACGTGGCATATTCCATGTATACCAACACCTTTTTGGTGTCTAAACTGTGTGTTGCTGATGACTAACCCCTGTCTCCTGCAGAATTCAATTGCTTTCTCCCCGCGTTTTTTCCTCATGCCTAACCTATAGTCCCCCACCTCACCAGCCCATCTTCCTTCGCCTACCGTCGCATTCCAATACCCCATCACTATCAAATGTTTCCCTGCAGGATCACACGTGATTATATCCTATAATCATTGTACATCCTCTATAACCTCTCTCATTGTATCACTCTATAATTGTTACTCCAGTTCTCCCCGGTATCCTTCCATCTCACCTCGCAGAGACCTCTTTCCATCTCTCGCTTAATATTTTCTAATTTGCCTGTCCTCAACATTGTCCTCACGTTCCATGTTCCTTTTCTAACTACTTTCATCTACTGTCCTGCTGCTGTTATTTCTCACCTGCAAGGGTTTCGTGGGATGATGACCACGGAAGCCTTGACTCCCCTACTGCCGGGACGACACACGGCTGCTTGGGCCGAGTCCGGTAGTTGCCAGGACTCATTCTTTATAGTGCCCATCCTTTCATTCATGGGAATGATAATTGAGATGGTTTCCCATTGCCTTCCTCAATAGTGTTTTTAACGTGACACCATCACTTAATGGCCACCCCACTGGGGTCAGACGCCTTTGCAGCCGCCTCATTGAGGAACAGACACTGTGTGGACTGCCTTTCGTCTGGCTCCTAACCTTCGACCTATCGTTCATGGGTGACCCTACCAGGAGCAATGATATTTTCTCCCACCAGCACAGCTCTAGGGGTCATTGGAACACACAAGCCCTTCCTTTACGACAAGATTGTAGTCCATGGATTTAAGGTTTAATTACACATTTATTGAGGGAAAAGAGATTTGATCGTTTGCAAATCTGTGAACATATGATGCATGTACGATAGATATGTAGAGAGAAATGGGAAGAAATAAGCATAGTGTGGTATTGGACCTTACCCTCTCAACCACATCCTGAGTCACAGGGGCACAGCTGACCCTCCAGGGTTTTCTTTGTCCTACCCTTCATCACTGCTCCCTGAATCTTAGGTCACACAGCCAAAATCCTTGGGCACTCCTTCCTGAGTGACAGGTCTCACAACTGCTGCCTTTGATGTTACTTTTACCACTGCTCCCTGAATCATGGGTTGCATAGTGAACGTACTAGGGTGTCCCTTTTTCCTACCAATGGCCACTATTCAGTGAATCTCAGGTTGCACTGCTGACCTTGTTAGGTTGGGAGTTGAGCAGTAGATCCAACCTGTGATTATTCATGTGAGCTATCTCCTTTCTGTCCTATTCCAGGGTTATGATCAGTTTCTAAATAACTTTTATTGGAATAAACAATCTATGGTGCACCACCTTGTTGTATTGTCTATGCACCTACCAATGATCTTGTCATAACAGCCTGAGCACAACCCCTTTACTGCTTGACCTCTACCTGACTCATTGCCTTTTCTGATTTAAAATAAATTCTTTATTTCCTTTTCACTAAAAACATGTTGAAGTCATCTGTCTTGGTTTCTTTGAATGTAACCCGCGAATAGTACATTCGTTTCCACTTCGATGAAAAAAACCTTTTGAATCAGCATGGTGATTCCATAATGCCAAAAAGAAACATTTTGCCATTTAATTTTTATTTTTTGTGCCTATTAGAACTTTTAAAGAAACACTATGAATGATTTTTTTCTGTTTTCAATAAAATCTTGTTAACTCATTTGATGTTTTTTATATGATGTTGGCAATTGTGTTTTCAGAGTATGCATACTTTTAATATATTTTATTTTTATAAACTTCATCTTATTTTTTAGATTGGAGTTACTCATCCCACCAGGAACATAGTGTCACAGGGGCCTACTTACTTCTCACCTGGTAATCCAATTGGTAATATGATTTAATTACTGCTAATTTTTCATTTATTTTTTGTGCTTATTTATAACTTACATTTGCTCGAAATATTGGTTCATACATTTTTGCCCTAAGATTTGATAAGAAAAGTTGAAGAATTTTTATGATTTTTCTGATTCATCATTGGTGGTAATTTACATGATATTTTTAAATTCTTGTTTACTGCACATTACCCTGAAAAACAGAGAACACGCATAATACCATAATCAACTTTGAATTATGTACTTGAAAATGTTCATTTGTCAATGAATATAGTACAGGATCATGGTAGAACTAATAATATTAAAAATATCTTGGGAGATGCAATTGATCCCATTCTATACATGTTTGTGAATTTGGTGTAAATAACTGTGATAATCTTGGGCATCATGAATCCATTGTACTGCTTCTTCAGGCATGACTTAAATAACTGACTTAAGATTGTTTAGTGAAAAATATAAATCAATCAAAATCACCTCAAGTCTGAAAAGTAGTTAATACTTGTGCGGGCAACTGGAAGGTTTGGACACAGTTGAGTTGTGCTGAAGGATATTTGATCAGGGCGTCCTTCCATCTGCCAGTCTGCCACCTAATTCACCCTGCATAATGCTCTAGGGGATGTGAAATTTGCTCATTCATGATGAATGGAAAGTATTTCCATTGCCTGTGATTTCTCATAAAGTTCTACCTTGCAGAAAATCTTCCTTAACACTAGGGTTGATGGTTTGGTTTGTGAAATTCATACATTCAGGGAAAGGACGGAGAAATTTCCCTGCTTGTATTTCCTTTGATTTCCTTGGGACTTTGGATACCCAGAATATTATACATCCTTTTTGGGATGACTGGGAGTGTCCAAAGGCATCACTCAGGTTGCCAAGTGGTCCTCCTATTATAAAAGCCTACTGCATTGCTCACTGGGCTACCACAGCAAGTATTTTGTTTTCAGCAAGTTGAAAAACTAAACCAAAAGCCAATTAAGGTGAATAATATACTCGATCTGTCCCAAAAATGAGCAGAATAAATGATAGAAGAAATTGTTTTGCTGATAAAAATATAAATTATAAAAAGTCTTGCAAATGACTCCGTTGTACTTTGACACACCAATTGTGGTACCTCTGCCAGTCTCAACACACTTCCTGGGAGGAATGTATGAGAACGTCATTGAGGAATGTTGTCACGGAGTCTGGCATACAGCATTCTAAAATGGTTGTGTTTCAAGCTTCTCTTCTTGGGGGTAAGAAAGGAGTCTGCCAGTGACACATAGAGGCTCTGGAGTGGCTGTGACAGTATTACCACCTTGTGCTTGGCCAGGTACTCGGTCACTAGGAAGGTTTTGTGGAATCGCACATTGTTATGGTACAGCCTACTGTTGGCATATATGTTTCCTTCATGAAGTATTGCACTCATATCTGCAAACAGTTAAGGAACTACAGCATAAAATTTTCTGTACAATCTATTCCTGAGGCACAAACTCTTGGTGAGTTATAACTCCTGAAACTTTTTCGTATGCACTTCTGGTGGTAAGATTAATTTCCAGCGGTATGACTCTACACTGGATACTCCCAGCTAGGGATGGGCTAGTGTTAATCACTTTTCACAGCAGGCCTCATTTCAGATGGCTCAACTTTGCCAGTAAGGGTTCATAATATGAAATGATGAATTACATAGGGTTGTTTCAAATATAAAGCACTATTTAGCCCAAAACATTGTAAGGGTTTCGTGGGATTACCACCACGGAAGCCTTGCCTCCCCTGCTGCCGGACATCGCATACGGCCTTTTGGGCCGAGTCCCGTAGTTGCCAGGACACATGTTCTCTATAGTGCCCATCATTTCATTTTTGGGAATGATACTTGAGGTTGTTTCCCGTTACCTTCCTCAATAGCGTTTTTAATGTGACACTATCACATATTGGCCACCCCACTGGGGTTGATGCCTTTTCAGCCGCCTCACTGAGGAACAGACGCTGCGTGGACTACCTGTCTGGCTCCTAACTTTTGACCTATCTGGCATGGGTGACCCTACCAGGAGAAATTATATTTACTCCCGGTGCTCACATTGCACACTCACTGGGCTACCACATTGAGTATTTTGTTTTCAGCAAGTTGAAAAACTAACCCAAAAGCCAATTAAGTTGAATAACATACTCGATCTGTCCAAAAAATGAGCAGAATAAATGATTAAAGAAATTATTTTGCAGATAAAAATATAAATTACAAAAATTCTTGCAAATGACTCCATTGTACTTTGACACACCAATTGCGGCACCTCTGCCAGTCTCAACACACTTCATGGAAGGCATGTATAAGGAAGTCATTGAGGCATGTTGTCACGGAGTCTGGCATACAGCATTCTAAAATGGTTGTGTTTTAAGCTTCTCTTCTTGGGGGTAAGAAAGGAGTCTGCCAGTGACACATAGAGGCTCTGAAGTGGCTGTGACAGCATTACCACCTTGTGCTTGGCCAGGTACTCGGTCACTAGGAAGGTTTTGTGAAATCGCACATTGTTATGGTACAGCCTACTGTTGGCATATATGTTTCCTTCATGAAGTATATCACTCATTTCTGCAGACAGTTAAAGAACTACAGCATAAAATTTTCTGTACAATCTATTCCTGAGGCACAAACTGTTGGTGAGTTATAACTCCTGAAACTTTTTCGTATGCACTTCTGGTGGTAAGATTAATTTCCAGCGGTATGACTCTACACTGGATACTCCCAGCTAGGGTAGGGTTGTCTTAATCACTTTTCACAGCAGGCCTCATTTTAGATGGCTCAACTTTTCCAGTAAGGGTTCATAATAGCCCCGATGAATTACATAGGGTTGTTTCAAATATAAAGCACTATTTAGCCCAAAACATTGTAATTTTTTATTGCACAATTCTATGTATGCTACTTAAATTTAGATATTTTTTAAGGAAACTTTATTTGGATGTTGCATTATTCATGTAATAAACATCATTTTCAGATTTTCGTTCAGGGGCAGGGGGATATACTCCAAGATGGCCGAATCTTCAAAGAATGTGAGACTGTGACTCTGCACTACCGTCAAGCAACAAATGAAAATAATTTACTAATTTTTAGATTCTATGACATTTCTGTTGTGAGTTTTTCCTCAGACTTCAACCTTTTTATATTCATGGTCATAATGTGGATAATATATTCATTGGTTGGATTGAAGTACCTTTGGTTCTGTGTTATTTTGTTTTTTTCATGACTGAAGTCACTGTATTTTTATTGTTACGTGTTGCTGCTGTAAATTTTGTATTTTTTCACCCTCATGTAGTACATGATATTTAAATTGTAAACTCTTTATGTTCCTCCATTTTATCTGACCTGGAAGTTCATAAACTATCAATTTTCCATTGATAAATTTGTTATGAACAACGGCTTGAAACTTTGGTATTCATATTTCAGAAAAGTATAGTATGTCTACAGAAAATGGCTACATGGTATTTTTTTAATACTATAGCTATAGTAATAGGTTTTTAACGTTTTATTTTTATTCTTAGAAATATTTTACCACTATTTATATTGCAAGTCTATCATTCCATATTCAAGTACATTTTTAAAAATAGTAAATGATTGTCCAAGGGAACCTGATTAGATTTTGCTTTCAACCTTGGTACCTGTCATCATGTATTAGGTTTTTGAATTCATTGTACCATTTGAAGATGTTAAGCCATATATGGATTAATATTTTTGGGCAATAGCACTTGAACTGAACTAGTGTGAAAGATGTAATTCAGGGCATTTAATAAGAATCAAGAACCTTATTGTTGCAAACACTGAGGTAAAATTAAAGAGAGTAAATAATTTTTTCATTAAAGATTGGCCCTGCCAATGATTTATAGAATGAATGTACACTATGTCTGAAAAATACGTTTTGGATATGATAAACCAAATATGGAGCAATATTTTTGGGCATTATAACACTTGAGAACATTTTGGGTTTGGGGAGAGATTTTGATTAGGTATTTAAATATCTGCACCATGCAATCATGAATTTTGATTTGGAAATTTGTTCTCCAGATGTAACCTTTAGCAACTTTGAGTGACAGGATTTTATGCAATTGACATTTTCAGAGAAGATGGTGCAGGGAACACCTAGATTTGTTTACTCCAGGAAATAGGTGGCCCATATTGAAAGAAGGTGGGTTTCTGTGGTGGCGGAAGGTATAGGAATATAAAAATGTCTTCAGTTTATTTTGTTAAGAAAGGTTCATGCTAACCTCTTTTGGAAGGGATTGTTTTGAGGAATTTATCTAGGCAACCAGGGTGACTGCAGATATAGTGTCCACGTATAGAAAGGAAATAAGGAATGGACCATTTGGTGTGATATGGGTGGAAACTTGTAGTATAAGTATTGTTGTTTGATATGTGTAGTATAGTGGTATTTTTTGTCTATTAATGATATATTTGAAGTAAGGAATGTGATTTGAGCGGAGGAAATGGTAGAGGTAAAGTATACAGAGAATGAAGCATTGAGATCAAAAATAAAGGTTTTTAGGGATTCGGTGGCATATAGCCATAGAATAAAAAGGGGATAGCATAGAAAGGGTTGAAGCCACTAGTCATGGTACAGCCCTTGATCTGTTAGTAGAATTCATTGTTAAGGGAGATGGAAATAAGTATGTCGATGAATTCAAAAAGGCTCCGGAGATATACAGTGCTGGTTGTGTGTGATTTAGGATATTGGGACAGTTCGTGTTGGAAGGAGGAGAGGCTTCCTAAGGGAAGAAAACTGAAAACTTGGAATACGTGTTAATATATATTTTTTTGTGTTTCTCTGTGTTTTAGTTGCTTTGTGCTACCTTGTTTCTTTATTTGAATTATTATTCACATCCGTCATACAGGACTCCGGTATCCGACATACGGCTCCCCGGTCCATACAGGACATCCTAAACCCTTCTGGGATAGAGAGAGCTCACCCTCAAGGATCCCCTTCTCTCTCTTACGGCTCCCCAGGCACGGCAAACACCTGGGCGGGTCGTAGGCTAGATCGTACGGCCACACACAGACAGTGGATTCACAGCACTGTCCGGACGCATCTCTTGCTGGCTGAGGGTTGGTTTTCGCGGTTTTCTCCCCACCCTCTTAGTAACCTCTTACAACTAGCAGGGATACTGCGGGAGTATTTTCTATTCCCCTACCCTCGGGGGGGGGGGGGGCACCCGTCTTGCCGAGATTTTTTTCACACCCAATTTTTGGCGTAATTGCAAATTGCACTGTGTCGTATGATGTGTCTGTGGCATCAACTATTTCTCGAGCTTCTGAATCATTGAATCCTGAAAACTGTATCGTGTATTTTGTCAAACATGTCAAAGTAAGATTTTTCCTTTGATGATTGACATCTTGACACTTCCTCTGAACGTCGCGATCTATGTCCAAACACAGCACTTACCATGAACTTCATCCAAATCGGCTTTGATTTCTTTCTGAGTTGAGGGTTTTAATTAGAATAGTTCAATTACCCACACGACACTCATTTATTCCTTTTATCCAAAGAAAAAAAATTTTGTTGCTTCAATGAACTGTAAAAGTCTCTTTTGATACAACGAGTGCCGATTGTTGGTTTTTTCAAAAGAAAATCAACTCACCAGAATTACTGAAAACTATCTCTTCAAATACTGCAAAGATTTAGATCTGTAATTGAATCCGATATAATATTTCGCTGTAAATTTAAAATATATCGCTTATTGTAAAATTAGAATAATATCCCCTTTCTTATAATATAACAATATCCGCTTTCTAACTAGCCCACTCCTTAATTTACCCCGCATTCCCGACGTTCTACTTTTATCATGGTTTTGAACAGAACAATATTTATCAGTATTTCCTCCATTCTCTTATTTCGCCTCTTTTGGATCTCCCCCGTAACCTCTGCTTGCGTCCTAACCTTTTATCAAACTTCAGCCTTTGCCTTTCTTTCTAGCAAACTTACTTTCTCCACTCTCCGCCACACCCACAAATTTAAAGATTGATAACCACGCCCATTCTCATGCATACAAGACGCAAGTCTTCTATCCATCAAGAACTGCACCCCATATTAAACTATTTCTAACCAGTCTTTTTACATCATTGCTCAAGAGTACCCGTCACCAACGAACAACTTTTTACAGGCCCCTAATAAGGGTGATAAGGGGTAACGCTTTATAATCCCCCCCACCCCGCCAATCATTTCCCATCAATTCTCCCTCTCCCTCACGTGTTTAAAAAAAGAATTATTGCGGACGCGACGATACTGTTGATCCAGGAAAACTACACAATGAGAGAGAAAAAGTTGTTTGGGATATAAGTCGAACCACGCAGTTGGAGCTGATAATATCCCAGGAGAATTAACAGAGCTCAAGAGAAAAATGGAAGGAAGAGACTTTGACCTTACACGCAGCATTTATAAGGAATGAATATGGCTGAAATAATGCCAATGGTGAATATCGATCTTAAACTCTAAAAAGTGTACACCAACTGTATCTGAGAACAAGAGAGCGATTATTTTTATTTCACATGATAGTAAGGTAGTTTTCAAAATCAGCAATAGAAGGTTAGAAAGTAGTGAAACGACTACCCAGGCAACGATTAGGTTGGCGTATGGATTAAAAGAGGACAGCGTGATGCCATCACAGGGCTGAGAACATTGGTAGAAAGGAACGTTGATTATAACCAGGATGTGTTTGTTTGCTTTGTGGATGTTTTAAGGCGTTCCCTTGCACATTGTCGGCAGGGTTAATGGAGATGTATCCAACTACGGGGATGGACGGAGGGATAGGAGTCATTCGGAAGTAATACAGAAAATCGTAGAAGGTAAATTCTTGTCTTTGATATTTAATTGCACGGAAATGTATTTCTGCAATTGCAATAGCGGCTCCTTTAAGTCAAAAAACGTAGAGTATGCCAGAACAAGCATATTTTGGAACAGTTGAGCATTCTTTTGCAGTATGATTTTGAAAACCAATTGGCCTGCCAAAATAAACTGAAGGCGATACTGACATGATCAAGTGTCAAATTTGACATCTGATTAACTCATTTTTGCTGATTAATGTTTCACGACTCTTCAGGTCTTCCTTCTCCTACTTCACATTTCTGAGAATGGCAGTAAACAATATTTTCTTAATTCTAGTTCCTTTGGTTATTCCAAAAAGAAATAAAACTTTGTTTCAGTCAGTAAAACACGAACCCGTGTGACAGTAATGAAGAGTTGAAGAACCCAAATCTCAAAAACTCGTCTCAATTTTCGGGTGTCTTTTGCTAAAATAGCGAGTCTACCTTTTTTGCGTTAGCAAATTTTTACTCGGTGCGTAAAATCAAGTTATAATTTTTAGTTAAGGAAACCCTGGGCAACCCTGGCTTCGGCTGCCATGCGAGCTTATTGCGCGAGCGGTGAGATCATACGTCATGCAATTCCATGTCTATTGAAACGAGTTCACCTGGTGGTCCAATTCCTCGCTTTGAGATTTTACAATTAGTTCCTTCTCTATCGTACGTGCAAATTGTAATATATATTAACACAATGTAAGGGATGTCCGGAAGGTATCCACCATACGCAATATTTTGAGAAAAAAAGTTTTCCCAGTACAGTGAGACCTTACTTCCCTTCGAAGTATCTCTCTTGGGACCTCACACCCTAATCCCAACGTTTGTTCCACTTTTTAAAACATTGTGCAAAGTTCTCTTTTGGAATGGCCATCGGTTACGTAGTTGCGTTCTCCTTTATCTCGCCAACATTAGAATTTCTTGCTTCATTAGCAGGGGATTTGTTCCGACCAGCACACGTTGACTCGGATTTTCTAAAAAACGACTCCACTGGAAATGAGTCGTGGGTTTTCGACGATGACCCTGAAATAAAAGCCAAGTCTTCCCAAAGGAGGTTAAAAAGATATAGAAAAATGCGACGACGCAGCTGTGGACTATGGCCTCACTCTTCTAGGTAGGCAATTTTTCACGAAAGATTGCATGGCTGGATAGCTTCCGAACAGACCTCGTATATATTCAAATGGAATAGTTAATACAAGTCGTGTTTCTCATACGATAAAACCCACCACAGTTATCGTAGGATCGATTACCCTGCGGTAGAGAAATAGCGCAGCGCTCACATTTCGAGTAAATACACGTTATTACGCACAGTAATATATACAAAACACAGTACACTTATACAAAATCCTTGAACCAACGAAGAAATTTCTCGGCAGAGTGTTGATGAGATGAGAGCCACGATTTTCGCCAAGATGTGCTTTTTCATGTGAATCCCTAACAATGTGACCAGGTGTTAAGAGGGCGAGGTTGATTCTCGTGTTTCATAATTCGTCGTAGGGCTGAAACTACTCAAAATTCCAAGTTCACTCGGGCATCTGAAAGCAGTATAAATAAACCTTGGCATGGTGATCACGGAGATGGATTTAAAATGAAGCAGGCAGGATGATAATGCATAGATGCATAGGCGTGTTGCGTAGTGTTTAGGATGTCACGCAAATTTAGGAATACTAACACAAATTTGCAGACACCCATACTACGGTCGAACAGAAATGAAAAGAGTCTTAGCTCGAAGTGGCACTGTTAGGCATTATGTTTAGCTGGAGCCATTTCTTTGTTCCAAGCAATAATGAATATTTAAATTTTATTAAAAATTAAAGCATAAAAAAACATATAGCGGCTTCAAAATTCAAACACTCTTGCCTTAGTTGGGACTTGAGCCACTAATATTTGATATATAGACAAGCACGTTGCCAAATAGCGTAGCACATTCAACAAAACGATGAGGACTGAGGTTTACACCTGAGCCATGTTTATTCAGTGTACTCTAGCAAAGAAAGGGTTTTGGGCCGAACTGGTAAACTTCAGTTATTATCTAATTTTGTCACAATTATAACTTATCTTCTAAGAAATAGATCGTAAAATCACCACCGAGATCGCAAAATATTATATGCTACCCTTGAACTAATGGCTTGATTCTCGTATTCCTGGCCCAAGGAAAAAATATGAAGATATTTCTTTTTCCGTTAGGGGATGAGTGTGAGCAGAAGAACGTTGAACTCATTGCATCACCTTATCTCCTCAACATCTTGGGGCGAAAAAATACCTGATTTCGTAGCAACGAATTATCCCAAAATTCTTTCGCTAGTTGGAGTAAAGACTTTTTGAATGGTCAATAATAAGATACGTTCATTAGTCGAAGATGCTGTGGTCTAACGTGTTCCTTTTGACAAAGCGGATTTATCAGATGACCTAAATACAAAACATTGCTAGTGCGACACTTGGTAATTAGAATTAAATTTTAAAAAGTGCGCAGTGATACAGTTTTGAAAAAAGAACTATTCCCTCCTGAATGCCCATTACATTGGGAACACGGAAATAGAATGTGTAGATTCAATCAAATACTTTGGCGTTACCGTCACTCATGACCAAAGAAAACCACTCAAGGAGCAAAGACTAAATTACAGATTGAAACTCTTGCATGAATTGGGGGTCTCTTTAGCAGTCATATATAAAACGTACTATTACCCCCGTCACACTACAGAAGGAGAGATCATGATAATAACAATAAGGAGATTAAGTGTAGAAGAGATACATTAAGATTCCATTTTTTCCACGAACGATAAGGGGTCATTAAAAGGGCAGTATGAAAGGCAGTAACCTACACAATGGTCAATTACAGAACATTCCAGTAATTTAATCATTAAATTCAAGATACAGAACACACTTCTGAAATTAATTAAAATTACCTTGTATTACAAAAACCCAATTCCTGTGATGTCAAATGATATATGTGTTTTGAAAGAGCATCACAACGCCCCAGTGGGTCGAGGGATTGAGGATACTCGTGTAGTATCCCTGCTTGTCGCAAGAGGACACAGCCTTGAAAACCAAACCCAAGTGACCAAGGGAACCGTGCAGAGTGAATCTGCTGTCTGCGTGCGGCCATACTGTATGGCCTGAGGTCTTCTAGTGTGTGAAAACCCGCAAGTGGGGGGATGGGGATCTTGGAGGGTGATATCTAAGGTTCCCAGATGCCCAGAATGGACCTGGGAGTATTACCCTCCTTGACCCCGGTGTTCGTGGAAAAGGTGGGCCATGGGCTTCCCATCCCCAATCAATCTGCTTCCGTCACGCCTATGTCCCGGTGGCGAGTACCATGACGGTGGGGGTCTACGTAAGGCGGGCTAAGTGTCAGAAGGGTGGGATTTAGCATTGAAGATTCTCCACCGAAACAGACAACCACTCAGGGAGCGCTATATCCCTTAAGCTACCCCCTGCGACCATTCCGATTTTGTAATGAGGCGTCCCGAGAGTGGGGTTCCGTGGCGGGTGGGGAGGTCGGGGGCTTAATCTTTATATTGGCATGGAGGGAAATACACTTCCACCGCCCATACGATATCGTCCGGACGCGGGTAGGGGAGGAATGTTGTTAATGCTAGTAATGTATATATAATAATGCGGTGCTCAAAAACAGGGACACATTTACAACCTTATCCCCTTCCTAATACATAAAGCCCTATCGTTCGACACCTGGAGAGCTGACTGAAATCCGAGAAAAAGTTGCACAATGTCTAACTCCTAACTTAAACCACAAATATGAAACAAAATGACGTCACATTGGAAATAAATATGCTACACACTTCTCCCGTGCATTTCGATGCTCATATGACCCCAAACACAAATCGGAGGGTCATGTCACACTTTGACCTCTTACACGCCGACATCGAAGAGATTAAGAAAAATATTACCTCCCAAGGAGTCATCGAGGAACGTCGATTGACAACGAGGGGAACGGTGAGGCAACTAACAACACCTCCATTTTCCTCATATTCTCCTTGGACCAGCCCCCTGAAAAGGTTTTTAAAGGGTACGAACGGGTTCCGGTGCCACCGTTCATCCCGAATCTTAGGGGCTGCTTAAACTGCCAAAGCTTCGCCCATCTCTTCCATGCGATGCCAAGTCCACGTTGCGGAAAAGAAAAACATTACGAGCAGAATGGCGATGCCGAGCCATTCTACGTCAATGGCAGAGGAACACATCTACCGGTGACTGAACTAAAATGCGAGAGGAAAAAAAAGGCAATGGAAATCAAAACTCAAGACAAACTTCCATATCTCGAAGCGCGGAAAAAAGTTTAGCAAAATGATGGCCCTACTTTTTCTCGCTCATTCGCTACACTCTCAACTCAGCTAATAAAGAAAGTTACAGTGACCAGTCATACTAAAAAATACAACTCCTAAAGTCAAAAACACGAAAGATAACGGGTCTTTGCAAAAACGCGAACATAAACCAAATACCCTAAAGGGTACGCCTACATCTTTTATCTTATCAAAACTGGGAAATATAAAAACGAAAGCGGTGTAACCGGTTAGGAAAAATACCGATGGATGAGTGATGGTAGAGGATAGGTGATGGTAGAGGATAGGTGATGGTAGAGTTCACCCAGTAGTAAGCCGGACGGCGTGTGGAATTCACAATTCATGGTAGGGGGGCCAGTTCCTTTCCCTGTGCCGGTTATGGTTTCACAGGAAGACCTGGTACTCGAAAAATCACATGGCATGAGTGGAGATCCAGGTTCCCAGAGTGTCTTTCCCGTGAATCGCACCCGGGATCCTCCGGTCAGTAGTCCAAAGCTGTACACCCTGGGCTACCGCACCCACTATATTTTTCTATATGTATATATATAATTATATACACAAGTGTATTTTCCATGTTATTTTTATACATGCGTATATTAACACATATATACATACATATATACATGTATATATGTACATGTATATACGAAGCGTTTGATAGTTTGAATTGGGAAAAAGTAATGCGTGTATGGCAGAAAATAGGAATGGATTGGTGGGACAGGAGACTGATCAGCAACCTATAATTGTCTCAGACTGCTCAGGTTAGAGTTGGGAACGGAGAGTCCGGATGGGCAGTGTTAGGAAGAGGTGTAAGGCAGGGTTGCCCATTGTCACCGGTGCTGTTCAACGTACATGTGGAGGAAATGATTAAAGAGGCATGGGAAGAACTGGAGGTAGGAATGAAAGTCGGAGGGGAATTGGTTGAAACAGCTCACCTGAAACCAAGTGAGACTTTTTCAACAATGTAGCGACTCCTCCCAACCCGCTACTGAGTCACCTAACTAATTACTAAGTGCCGTTCCCCCAGTTCATAATAATCATTTCCCTAATCCTCTGCCAACTAATCTGATGTCAGGTGGGCTTTTTGCAACATTGTATTGACCATATCCTTCCAGCTAATTATCTAATATTATCCTCCTCAAACCATAGATTTTTAGCCCCCCTCTTCATAGCTCAACCAATCTTTTCTTTCCTCCCTCCTCTTCCCCTCCGCCCAGAGACATGTATATATACGGTGTTGGACTCGTTTATTTTTACCTGATGATGTTATGCTATAACGAAACCTGGGTTTTAAAAATTAAAAAGTTTATGTGGAAAAGTAAAGTGGTTTGATTCTTAAAAGTCAGTATGAAGATTTTCCACCAAGTTACGCCAGAAACCGTTTTATTTATCTCGGAAGTGATTTGGACAAATACGGTGTGAGTGGTAGGGACGTAAAGAGAAGAATAGTGCTAGGCAAGGATTCTTTCTCAACGAGGAGGGAGTTGATGAAGGGGATGTGGAGTAGGGAGGTAACACAAGACTCGGAAACGTGGTCGCTGAAGCAGCAGGATAGACGTAGATTGGAGGCTTTTGAAATGTGGGTGTGGAGAATAATGGAGAAGGTGAAATGGAACAAAAGAAAAACGAATGAGGAAGTACTAGAGATGGTGGGTGAGGATAGGGGTTTGTTGAGAGAGCTCCTATGGAGGCAGGAAAAATGGATGAAAGGCATATTGAGCGGTAGTGGAATGTTGAAGAAGGTAATAGAGGGGAGAGTGTTGGGCAAGCGAGGAAAGGGCAGGAACAGGATAGGGATGTTCGACGGGATGAAGGGAGGAAAGAAGTACATAGAGATGAAGATTAGTCTACCTGATGTAGATTAGTTTGCTGGATTGGGTTTTGCTGGAGTTACAAAATATTTATTTGATAGTTGTGTCCATCCAAAAACCTACCTTAACTGGTAGACTACCTAATAATAATGTGGCCACAATTTTGAATTTTCGCTGCATGGAATTGTATCCACTCGGCGACCATACATTTCATCCAGTCTATATAGATTTTCCTTATAGGAAGCCATTTGAATGAATTGTGATTCGTGTGTTGATAGAAACGGAAAAAAGGAGGATCGTACATCAACAAAATTCTGCGCAAAAGAAGGTCCAATGTCGACCACAATCATTAGCAGTTTTAAATGCGCATGGGATCTCTTCATTTTCCACCGAATAAAAATGGGCGGCCGTGCTTAAACGTGGCCACAAGAGCTCCAAAATGATCAACGTAGAGGACACCCAAAAACCTCAACCACAACAGATATCACCGAAAAAGTACCCGATAATTTTGGAATATCACCACGTGAAGGTGCATGACATTTCAAATACTGCAGGGATATCAAAAGAACGCGTTTGTTAAATTTCGCACGAGGAATTGCACATGAAAAAACTGTTCAACGTGGAAAAAAATGCAGTCGAATGACACTTTCTAAGCAGTGCTTTACGAAAATCAAGAGTGATCTTCTGCGTCACGCAAATTTTGTGTGAAAATGGATGAAACTTTGATTCGCTATTACCCACCAGAATCCAAACAACGATCCATGCAATGGAAAGAGCCGGTTCTTCAGCGGCGTCGTGGTAACTGGATTTCATTCGCATTATAAACCTTTTTATATATATGTGCAAGGTGATCGTGTTTTGCGCGTGAAAACAAATTATAACATCCAAAGGAATAATGCGAGACTATCGATTGCGAGAACGTTGAAGCTGCCAACATTGTACAATGTCTGCTGAGCTATTGGCATGCATCGTAACATACGTTAGTAAATAATATCATACCAAAAAAATAGCGCTACGATTTAAAATCGCTCCTCATTAAAGTGTATTAAATTAAAACCTTAATTTATAGTAGATCTTTCTGCCATATGAGAGGAGGGAAAAGCATATTTAATGAATTTTTTGATCTGAATTTCAGAAAAGTTTATCCTAATCGGACCTAAGCTAAATTAGTTTGGGCATATGCATTTAGGTTTGCTATGAGTATTTTGGATAGTTATGCAACAAAGTGGAAACCCTTATTCCGTACCTTCCTACCCATCAGGTCTGCCGGCTAAAGTGAAGAGTTCTGTGATCTCCAAGTATTCTCAAATATCTTTCTTTGGTTCCTTTTTTATTTCATATTTTTGAGATGAATGTACAAAATCATTTAGTGCTCGAATCATATAATATTATATTTCCTGCTTCGCATCTTTCTACTTAAAGGATTTGATCGATGTTGAAATTTTTAAAAGTTCAAACGCCGCCATATATCACGTGCTGTAACGATTCGACTTGTTTGTCACGTTTACCCAGCCGGTACCGTGTGCCATCTACCAATCAACTAACCTAGGATTCACTAAAAAGGCGGGATTTCTCTGGGCTTCCTTACTTTGAAGATCGTCCACCAGTGCTCCATTTTCTTCAATAAATTTGGCTTGCAAAGATGAATTACTTGTTGGATGCCGATTCAATTCGATCACAAGAAGTAAGATTTTTGAAAATTTGTGCACGGACCGGTTATAATTTCACCTTGACGCATGGACAACGAGTATATGGTCCACCTCCTTTTTGGCTAGGCTTTCCACCAAGGATTGATTGTGAAGTTTACGTCCACAATTTGCCCGATGATCTATTAGAGGACGAGTTGGTACCGTTCATGGAAAGCGCGGGTAGGATATATGAGTTAAGCCTCATGATGGACTACTGTGGACGAAGCAAACGGTGCGCTTTTGTTAAGTACGTGAATCTAGAAGGGGCCACGCGTGCAATTGAAGCGTTAAATATGAAAGAAATTCGCCGAGGATGGCAAGTTAGGGTTGTGAATTCTCATACCAATAAACGCCTTTTCTTGGCCAAGATCCCACGAACTGAAACCATTCATGAAATTCGTGAATATATTTACGACCTCAGGGGAGTTGAAAAAGTGATTATTCCAACAATGTTGCCCGGGAAAAAACAACACCGTGGGTACGCTTTCGTGGAATTTGCGACTCATCGGGCAGCAACTCAGGCTCTGAACAACATACGAAGCGGTGTAAAAAGAATGTGGAACAACGTCGTAGTTGACTGGGCAAAAGCTGAGTCGGGGGTACGCCAGAGGACTATGCCACAGGTAATGAATAATCCTCCGGGATAAACGTGTAAGTAGAATTATATTTTCCTCCAAGACTACATTTATATATGTATTTTCCTTTTTACGACACCGTAAATGTATATAATGGTATCATTTGTACATTACGTGAAGGCAAAACTATCTTTATGCTACTTTTGTGTTTGTCTTTATGGTGATGCAGAAAGTAAAATATCGTCTACTCAGCATGAGAAGGTACGATTTGCTGGAACCCTTATTGTTACAATAGCTTTCGCGATTTATTAATTTTTTAAACGAATGGAACTCTATAAATTTACCTAGTGCGATTTTACGAAGATGCTATTTAAAAAATTTTACGGGTGCGCTACATGCTGAAAGATATATATGTAGCGTAATTTGAATGGAAAATTTCGCCGGCATTGTGAATATTTTCTCCTCGGTTTAAGAATTATGGCGTAGGGAAAGTTGTTTGTTGTGCACTTCTCCTTTTATATGTAAACATGACCTCATACGCAATGGATTTTAATCAGTGTTTCGTAATTCTCCTTATGGCTTTCTTCGGCCGGCATTCGGAATGACATCAGTAGTTATTCTTTCAAAACGCCCAACTTCGGCAAACGGCTTTTATTACGACTGATATAAATTCTAGTGCCGTGAGAGTGAAGTTTACGAGGTGTGTTCATAAATTAACGGGAATTTTTTCATTTCATGGGCATGGAGATTCCTATTGTAAAACATTTGTTTATTATGTTGGCATACATGCCCCAAGAGTATGATAAAAATTTCAGCTGTTTTCATTGTGGACTTGGTCTGTGAAAGCCACCAAATTTAGACGTGTTTTTGGAGGTCGGCGATTTTCTTAAGGCACCAGCTTACACTTGATAGCTTGTTTGTGAACTTTTGGCCAAAAACAACACTGTAACGATGCCTCAGCCTCCATATTCGCCCGATATGACTTCGTGTGACTCTTTTCCTATTTCCAAAAATTAAGTTTGGTGAAATCCAAGGATTTTATCCATGAATGCATTTAAGCAATGTATATATTTTTTGGTCTTTAAGTATAAAGTCCCTGGTGAAATAAGTTTAATGAAAAACTATTCATTTGCGTGAGTCAGACATTCTTCTGCAAAACCAGCCACCACTATGGGGTTTTACCGACATGCCGGAATTTTGCATCATCCAAATTCAAGTTGGCATTGATTAGAATGTTAACAGGAAGGCCATTGATCATTATCAAGAAAAAAATTCTCAAAACGGAGCCTGATGAGACACAATATGTTAGATAGGGCCATAGGACCTCAAGCGATGTAATTACAGATACCAGAATGGTAATGCTTATAAAGGTAATTACTTAACAAGACTTATTTCAGTCCCTACTATGCCATAGTACTGAAAGTGTTTTAATTGTGTGGGATGAAAGGCAGTCAAAAGCCTTTTGAAGTATTGGGGAGGCATGGGAAGAACTAGTGGTAGGAATGAAAGTCAGTGGGGAATTTGTAAAATCAGGTTTGTTGTACCCAGCTTCGGTTTGACAGTCAACCAATGGGTTGTGAGAATTACTGAGTGAATTGGAAAGTCATTCTGATAGATATTGAATAGGAATCAATGTTAATAAAACAAAGGTTTTGTGATTTTCCAAAAAGAAAAAGGCTAAGATAAATATTAAAATAGGAGGGGGAAAAAAAGAGCAGGTAGAAGCAGAGAGAAGAATAAAGGAGGAAGAAGAATGGCACAAAGTGGTTTTCCCAAGGAGGAGGCAGTTGATGACAGGGATGTTGAGTAAGAATGTTGATAAGAGACTCGTAAAACCTTGGATATGGGGTGTAGCCTTGTACAGAGCGGAAACGTGGTCGCTGAAGCAGGAGGATGGATGTAGATTGGAGGCATTCGAAATGTGGGCCTGGAGAAGAATGGAGAAGGTGTAATGGACTAAAAAGAAAGCAAGTGAGGAAGTACTAGGGATGGTGGGTGAGGAGAGGGGTTTGTTGGGAGAAATCCTATGGAGGAAGGAAAAATGGATGAAAGCCATGTTGTTTGGCATTGGGTTGTTGAAGACCTTAATAGAGGGAAGAATGCTAGGAAAACGCGGAAAGGGCAGGAACAGGATATGGATGATGGATGGGATGAAGGGAGGAAGGAAGTATTACAGATATGAAGACGGACCTGATGTAGAGTAGGTTGATGGATGGTGTTTTGTTAGGAGTCACAAAATTTTTGTTTGATAATTGTGTCCTTCCTTAATATCACATTTCAACCTTTTTCGTTTAACTATTTATAATAAGCCAGCCATAGAAAGTATCCCATAGAATGCTCAATTGTACACTTATTCAGGTAAATTACAATATCTCCTTCTCTTCAGTTTTGTACTTTTTGATAAAAATGGAATTTTAAAGCATGAGTATGCGGCATAGATTAGTGCATATGTTTTTAGTATTCTTTAAAATATTTTTAAATAATTCACTGTAGAAATATAGTATTTTCAAAATTCAGCATTCTCTTTACTGTAGATAAGCCATTGAAAATATAGTTTTGAAAGCTTATTGAGGTTTTTTAAAAATAAAACTACTTTCCTTTTCCACATAAATTTTTTTTCTCACGACACAGGTTTTGCTATAGCATAACAGCATCAGGTCACCTAGATCTGATGATGTTATGTTAATTTTTTTATTTTAAAAAACTTCAATATGAAGGTTTTCCACCAGGTTATGCCAGAAACTCTTTTATTTGAAAGCTAACTTGAGGTATTAATGTAAGTAGTTATTCTGTTCCAGTCTGCCGTAACTAAGTAACAACACCATCCATGTGACTGTTTTCTATATTCTCTTAATTTGATGCATGAATCATGAATACCCACCGGGATAATACTAAGACTTTCATTTAAGGTATATTATTATAGGGTAATCTACCCATTAAGGTAGATTTTTGGATGGACACAATTATCAAATAAACATTTTGTAACTCCAAACAGAACCCAATCCAGCAAACTAATCTACATCAGGTCCCTCTTCATCTCTATGTACTTCCTTCCTCCCTTCATCCTGTCCAACATCCCTATCCAGTTCCTGCCCTTTCCTCACTTGCTCAATATTCTCCCCTCTATTACCTTCTTCAACATTCCACTACCGCTCGATAGGCCTTTCATACATTTTTCCTGCCTCCATAGGATTTCTCTCAAAAAACCCCTATCCTGACCCACAATCTCTAGTACTTCCTCATTTGTTCTCCCATTGGTCCATATTTCCGCACCGTACATAGCTACGCTTCATATTAGATGTTTTACGAGTCTCTTCTTAACCTCCCTACTCAACGTCCCCGTCATCAACTCCCTCCTCCTTGAGAAAGCATCCTTGCCTAGCGCAATTCCTCTCCTTACATCCCTACCGCCTTGACCGTATTGGTCCAAAACACTTCTGATATATGTAAACTGTTCTACTTGCTCTATTTTTTCCATGTCTTTTTTAATATTCAGCTTAGCCTTTGTCTTTCAGGAAAATTGCATAACCTTTGCTTTATTAATATTGATTCTCATGCCATATTTATCGCACTGAACCTCCAATTCACTTAGCAATGCTTACAACCCATTGGCTGACTGAGCAACTAATGCTTGGTCATCAGCAAACTTGACCGATTTTACCTATTCCCCTCAGACTTTCATTACTACCTCCAGTTCTTCCCATGCCTCTTTAATCATTTCCTCCACATGTACATTGAACAGTACCGGTGACAATGGGCAACCCTGTCTTGCACTTCTTTCTAACGCTGCCCATCCGGACTCTCCGTTCCCTACTCGCACCTGAGCAGTCTGAGTCATGTACAGGTTGTGGATCAGTCTCCTGTCCCTCCAATCCATTCCTATTTTCTGCAATACTCGCATTAAATTTTCCCAGTTCACTCTATCAAACGTTTTTTCGAAATCTACAAAACAGGCAAAAACGTCCTGACTGTATTCAATATTCTTCTTGATTAGTGATCTCATTACTGCAATGGCAGCACGTGTACGTCTTCCTTTCCTAAACCCAAACTGATCACCTCCTAAGTAATCATTTGCCATACTCTTTATCCTTTTGTTGATGATCCTGAGAATAAGTTTCGCTTCGTGGGATATCAAACTTATTGTTCTGTAATCCTCACATGATTTAGCCTTTACCTTACTTAGAATAGGAACTAACACCGATCTCACAAAATCGTCCGGCCAGATTCCTTCCTCATAGATACTACGAATCAGTCCACATAGTCTTCTTCCCGAATTTCCTAAAGATTTCAAGTGTTTCACAGGAATGTTGTCCACTCCCACGGCCTTATTTGCTTTCATCTCCTTTAATGCCCTTTCTATTTCATCGTCGAGTATGCCTGGACCTAAGCTATCTTCTTCTACGTCATGTTCCTTTTCTATGTTTCATCTTGTCGGCCTATGTTCTTTACCATACAGTGTTTGGAAATATTTCTTCCATCTCTCTTGGATATTTTCTGGTTCAACTTATGTTTTACCCCACTTATCTTTAACTGTTAGCACAGATCTTGCCTTTTTACTTTCCGATAATAACTTAACCTTGCTGTATAGAGCACCAATTTCACCCTTCTTCTGTAAATTTCCATATCTTCGCATTGCGTATTCCACCATTATTCTTTTGCATTATTTGTGGCCCTTCTCATTTTATAGTTTACCTCTTTGTACTTCATTTTGAATTACTCTGTCTTACATTCTTCCATCTTCTTCTCTCGTCCATCTTTCAATCATCCCATCCGTTACCCGTGGTTTCCTTATCCTTTCCCATTAACGGTTCCTATAGTGTCTTTTGCGGCTTCCGATATCCCTTGCTTGATACATTCCCATTTTTCTTTGATAGTACTCAGTTCTCTGCCATCGTCCATCATTTCCTCTACAGCCTGCTGATACTCCTTCCTTGTTAATCCATTTTATACTTCTACATTCTATTGTCTAACCCCCCGCCCGTGCCTTATCTACTTGAAACCGAGGTTACATTTCATAAGAACTAAATTGTGGTCAGAGTCCGCATCCGCTCCTGGGAAACTGTGCGAATTTATCACACGGTTCCTAAACCTGTGCCTAACCATAATATAATTTAACTGATACCTTTCTGAGTCACGTGGCATATTCCATGTATACCAACACCTTTTTGGTGTCTAAACTGTGTGTTGCTGATGACTAACCCCTGTCTCCTGCAGAATTCAATTGCTTTCTCCCCGCGTTTTTTCCTCATGCCTAACCTATAGTCCCCCACCTCACCAGCCCATCTTCCTTCGCCTACCGTCGCATTCCAATACCCCATCACTATCAAATGTTTCCCTGCAGGATCACACGTGATTATATCCTATAATCATTGTACATCCTCTATAACCTCTCTCATTGTATCACTCTATAATTGTTACTCCAGTTCTCCCCGGTATCCTTCCATCTCACCTCGCAGAGACCTCTTTCCATCTCTCGCTTAATATTTTCTAATTTGCCTGTCCTCAACATTGTCCTCACGTTCCATGTTCCTTTTCTAACTACTTTCATCTACTGTCTTGCTGCTGTTATTTCTCACCTGCAAGGGTTTCGTGGGATGATGACCACGGAAGCCTTGACTCCCCTACTGCCGGGACGACACACGGCTGCTTGGGCCGAGTCCGGTAGTTGCCAGGACTCATTCTTTATAGTGCCCATC
This sequence comes from Hetaerina titia, assembly GCA_037158775.1. NCBI lineage: Eukaryota > Metazoa > Arthropoda > Insecta > Odonata > Calopterygidae > Hetaerina > Hetaerina titia. Next base: position 66,110,048 of record CM073779.1, on the reverse strand, counting down.
CTTTCATTCATGGGAATGATAATTGAGATGGTTTCCCATTGCCTTCCTCAATAGTGTTTTTAACGTGACACCATCACTTAATGGCCACCCCACTGGGGTCAGACGCCTTTGCAGCCGCCTCATTGAGGAACAGACACTGTGTGGACTGCCTTTCGTCTGGCTCCTAACCTTCGACCTATCGTTCATGGGTGACCCTACCAGGAGCAATGATATTTTCTCCCACCAGCACAGCTCTAGGGGTCATTGGAACACACAAGCCCTTCCTTTACGACAAGATTGTAGTCCATGGATTTAAGGTTTAATTACACATTTATTGAGGGAAAAGAGATTTGATCGTTTGCAAATCTGTGAACATATGATGCATGTACGATAGATATGTAGAGAGAAATGGGAAGAAATAAGCATAGTGTGGTATTGGACCTTACCCTCTCAACCACATCCTGAGTCACAGGGGCACAGCTGACCCTCCAGGGTTTTCTTTGTCCTACCCTTCATCACTGCTCCCTGAATCTTAGGTCACACAGCCAAAATCCTTGGGCACTCCTTCCTGAGTGACAGGTCTCACAACTGCTGCCTTTGATGTTACTTTTACCACTGCTCCCTGAATCATGGGTTGCATAGTGAACGTACTAGGGTGTCCCTTTTTCCTACCAATGGCCACTATTCAGTGAATCTCAGGTTGCACTGCTGACCTTGTTAGGTTGGGAGTTGAGCAGTAGATCCAACCTGTGATTATTCATGTGAGCTATCTCCTTTCTGTCCTATTCCAGGGTTATGATCAGTTTCTAAATAACTTTTATTGGAATAAACAATCTATGGTGCACCACCTTGTTGTATTGTCTATGCACCTACCAATGATCTTGTCATAACAGCCTGAGCACAACCCCTTTACTGCTTGACCTCTACCTGACTCATTGCCTTTTCTGATTTAAAATAAATTCTTTATTTCCTTTTCACTAAAAACATGTTGAAGTCATCTGTCTTGGTTTCTTTGAATGTAACCCCCGAATAGTACATTCGTTTCCACTTCGATGAAAAAAACCTTTTGAATCAGCATGGTGATTCCATAATGCCAAAAAGAAACATTTTGCCATTTAATTTTTATTTTTTGTGCCTATTAGAACTTTTAAAGAAACACTATGAATGATTTTTTTCTGTTTTCAATAAAATCTTGTTAACTCATTTGATGTTTTTTATATGATGTTGGCAATTGTGTTTTCAGAGTATGCATACTTTTAATATATTTTATTTTTATAAACTTCATCTTATTTTTTAGATTGGAGTTACTCATCCCACCAGGAACATAGTGTCACAGGGGCCTACTTACTTCTCACCTGGTAATCCAATTGGTAATATGATTTAATTACTGCTAATTTTTCATTTATTTTTTGTGCTTATTTATAACTTACATTTGCTCGAAATATTGGTTCATACATTTTTGCCCTAAGATTTGATAAGAAAAGTTGAAGAATTTTTATGATTTTTCTGATTCATCATTGGTGGTAATTTACATGATATTTTTAAATTCTTGTTTACTGCACATTACCCTGAAAAACAGAGAACACGCATAATACCATAATCAACTTTGAATTATGTACTTGAAAATGTTCATTTGTCAATGAATATAGTACAGGATCATGGTAGAACTAATAATATTAAAAATATCTTGGGAGATGCAATTGATCCCATTCTATACATGTTTGTGAATTTGGTGTAAATAACTGTGATAATCTTGGGCATCATGAATCCATTGTACTGCTTCTTCAGGCATGACTTAAATAACTGACTTAAGATTGTTTAGTGAAAAATATAAATCAATCAAAATCACCTCAAGTCTGAAAAGTAGTTAATACTTGTGCGGGCAACTGGAAGGTTTGGACACAGTTGAGTTGTGCTGAAGGATATTTGATCAGGGCGTCCTTCCATCTGCCAGTCTGCCACCTAATTCACCCTGCATAATGCTCTAGGGGATGTGAAATTTGCTCATTCATGATGAATGGAAAGTATTTCCATTGCCTGTGATTTCTCATAAAGTTCTACCTTGCAGAAAATCTTCCTTAACACTAGGGTTGATGGTTTGGTTTGTGAAATTCATACATTCAGGGAAAGGACGGAGAAATTTCCCTGCTTGTATTTCCTTTGATTTCCTTGGGACTTTGGATACCCAGAATATTATACATCCTTTTTGGGATGACTGGGAGTGTCCAAAGGCATCACTCAGGTTGCCAAGTGGTCCTCCTATTATAAAAGCCTACTGCATTGCTCACTGGGCTACCACAGCAAGTATTTTGTTTTCAGCAAGTTGAAAAACTAAACCAAAAGCCAATTAAGGTGAATAATATACTCGATCTGTCCCAAAAATGAGCAGAATAAATGATAGAAGAAATTGTTTTGCTGATAAAAATATAAATTATAAAAAGTCTTGCAAATGACTCCGTTGTACTTTGACACACCAATTGTGGTACCTCTGCCAGTCTCAACACACTTCCTGGGAGGAATGTATGAGAACGTCATTGAGGAATGTTGTCACGGAGTCTGGCATACAGCATTCTAAAATGGTTGTGTTTCAAGCTTCTCTTCTTGGGGGTAAGAAAGGAGTCTGCCAGTGACACATAGAGGCTCTGGAGTGGCTGTGACAGTATTACCACCTTGTGCTTGGCCAGGTACTCGGTCACTAGGAAGGTTTTGTGGAATCGCACATTGTTATGGTACAGCCTACTGTTGGCATATATGTTTCCTTCATGAAGTATTGCACTCATATCTGCAAACAGTTAAGGAACTACAGCATAAAATTTTCTGTACAATCTATTCCTGAGGCACAAACTCTTGGTGAGTTATAACTCCTGAAACTTTTTCGTATGCACTTCTGGTGGTAAGATTAATTTCCAGCGGTATGACTCTACACTGGATACTCCCAGCTAGGGATGGGCTAGTGTTAATCACTTTTCACAGCAGGCCTCATTTCAGATGGCTCAACTTTGCCAGTAAGGGTTCATAATATGAAATGATGAATTACATAGGGTTGTTTCAAATATAAAGCACTATTTAGCCCAAAACATTGTAAGGGTTTCGTGGGATTACCACCACGGAAGCCTTGCCTCCCCTGCTGCCGGACATCGCATACGGCCTTTTGGGCCGAGTCCCGTAGTTGCCAGGACACATGTTCTCTATAGTGCCCATCATTTCATTTTTGGGAATGATACTTGAGGTTGTTTCCCGTTACCTTCCTCAATAGCGTTTTTAATGTGACACTATCACATATTGGCCACCCCACTGGGGTTGATGCCTTTTCAGCCGCCTCACTGAGGAACAGACGCTGCGTGGACTACCTGTCTGGCTCCTAACTTTTGACCTATCTGGCATGGGTGACCCTACCAGGAGAAATTATATTTACTCCCGGTGCTCACATTGCACACTCACTGGGCTACCACATTGAGTATTTTGTTTTCAGCAAGTTGAAAAACTAACCCAAAAGCCAATTAAGTTGAATAACATACTCGATCTGTCCAAAAAATGAGCAGAATAAATGATTAAAGAAATTATTTTGCAGATAAAAATATAAATTACAAAAATTCTTGCAAATGACTCCATTGTACTTTGACACACCAATTGCGGCACCTCTGCCAGTCTCAACACACTTCATGGAAGGCATGTATAAGGAAGTCATTGAGGCATGTTGTCACGGAGTCTGGCATACAGCATTCTAAAATGGTTGTGTTTTAAGCTTCTCTTCTTGGGGGTAAGAAAGGAGTCTGCCAGTGACACATAGAGGCTCTGAAGTGGCTGTGACAGCATTACCACCTTGTGCTTGGCCAGGTACTCGGTCACTAGGAAGGTTTTGTGGAATCGCACATTGTTATGGTACAGCCTACTGTTGGCATATATGTTTCCTTCATGAAGTATATCACTCATTTCTGCAGACAGTTAAAGAACTACAGCATAAAATTTTCTGTACAATCTATTCCTGAGGCACAAACTGTTGGTGAGTTATAACTCCTGAAACTTTTTCGTATGCACTTCTGGTGGTAAGATTAATTTCCAGCGGTATGACTCTACACTGGATACTCCCAGCTAGGGATGGGCTAGTGTTAATCACTTTTCACAGCAGGCCTCATTTCAGATGGCTCAACTTTGCCAGTAAGGGTTCATAATATGAAATGATGAATTACATAGGGTTGTTTCAAATATAAAGCACTATTTAGCCCAAAACATTGTAATTTTTTATTGCACAATTCTATGTATGCTACTTAAATTTAGATATTTTTTAAGGAAACTTTATTTGGATGTTGCATTATTCATGTAATAAACATCATTTTCAGATTTTCGTTCAGGGGCAGGGGGATATACTCCAAGATGGCCGAATCTTCAAAGAATGTGAGACTGTGACTCTGCACTACCGTCAAGCAACAAATGAAAATAATTTACTAATTTTTAGATTCTATGACATTTCTGTTGTGAGTTTTTCCTCAGACTTCAACCTTTTTATATTCATGGTCATAATGTAGATAATATATTCATTGGTTGGATTGAAGTACCTTTGGTTCTGTGTTATTTTGTTTTTTTCATGACTGAAGTCACTGTATTTTTATTGTTACGTGTTGCTGCTGTAAATTTTGTATTTTTTCACCCTCATGTAGTACATGATATTTAAATTGTAAACTCTTTATATTCCTCCATTTTATCTGACCTGGAAGTTCATAAACTATCAATTTTCCATTGATAAATTTGTTATGAACAACGGCTTGAAACTTTGGTATTCATATTTCAGAAAAGTATAGTATGTCTACAGAAAATGGCTACATGGTATTTTTTTAATACTATAGCTATAGTAATAGGTTTTTAACGTTTTATTTTTATTCTTAGAAATATTTTACCACTATTTATATTGCAAGTCTATCATTCCATATTCAAGTACATTTTTAAAAATAGTAAATGATTGTCCAAGGGAACCTGATTAGATTTTGCTTTTAACCTTGGTACCTGTCATCATGTATTAGGTTTTTGAATTCATTGTACCATTTGAAGATGTTAAGCCATATATGGATTAATATTTTTGGGCAATAGCACTTGAACTGAACTAGTGTGAAAGATGTAATTCAGGGCATTTAATAAGAATCAAGAACCTTATTGTTGCAAACACTGAGGTAAAATTAAAGAGAGTAAATAATTTTTTCATTAAAGATTGGCCCTGCCAATGATTTATAGAATGAATGTACACTATGTCTGAAAAATACGTTTTGGATATGATAAACCAAATATGGAGCAATATTTTTGGGCATTAACACTTGAGAACATTTTGGGTTTGGGGAGAGATTTTGATTAGGTATTTAAATATCTGCACCATGCAATCATGAATTTTGATTTGGAAATTTGTTCTCCAGATGTAACCTTTAGCAACTTTGAGTGACAGGATTTTATGCAATTGACATTTTCAGAGAAGATGGTGCAGGGAACACCTAGATTTGTTTACTCCAGGGAAATAGGTGGCCCATATTGAAAGAAGGTGGGTTTCTGTGGTGGCGGAAGGTATAGGAATATAAAAATGTCTTCAGTTTATTTTGTTAAGAAAGGTTCATGCTAACCTCTTTTGGAAGGGATTGTTTTGAGGAATTTATCTAGGCAACCAGGGTGACTGCAGATATAGTGTCCACGTATAGAAAGGAAATAAGGAATGGACCATTTGGTGTGATATGGGTGGAAACTTGTAGTATAAGTATTGTTGTTTGATATGTGTAGTATAGTGGTATTTTTTGTCTATTAATGATATATTTGAAGTAAGGAATGTGATTTGAGCGGAGGAAATGGTAGAGGTAAAGTATACAGAGAATGAAGCATTGAGATCAAAAATAAAGGTTTTTAGGGATTCGGTGGCATATAGCCATAGAATAAAAAGGGGATAGCATAGAAAGGGTTGAAGCCACTAGTCATGGTACAGCCCTTGATCTGTTAGTAGAATTCATTGTTAAGGGAGATGGAAATAAGTATGTCGATGAATTCAAAAAGGCTCCGGAGATATACAGTGCTGGTTGTGTGTGATTTAGGATATTGGGACAGTTCGTGTTGGAAGGAGGAGAGGCTTCCTAAGGGAAGAAAACTGAAAACTTGGAATACGTGTTAATATATATTTTTTTGTGTTTCTCTGTGTTTTAGTTGCTTTGTGCTATCTTGTTTCTTTATTTGAATTATTATTCACATCCGTCATACAGGACTCCGGTATCCGACATACGGCTCCCCGGTCCATACAGGACATCCTAAACCCTTCTGGGATAGAGAGAGCTCACCCTCAAGGATCCCCTTCTCTCTCTTACGGCTCCCCAGGCACGGCAAACACCTGGGCGGGTCGTAGGCTAGATCGTACGGCCACACACAGACAGTGGATTCACAGCACTGTCCGGACGCATCTCTTGCTGGCTGAGGGTTGGTTTTCGCGGTTTTCTCCCCACCCTCTTAGTAACCTCTTACAACTAGCAGGGATACTGCGGGAGTATTTTCTATTCCCCTACCCTCGGGGGGGGGGGCACCCGTCTTGCCGAGATTTTTTTCACACCCAATTTTTGGCGTAATTGCAAATTGCACTGTGTCGTATGATGTGTCTGTGACATCAACTATTTCTCGAGCTTCTGAATCATTGAAACCTGAAAACTGTATCGTGTATTTTGTCAAACATGTCAAAGTAAGATTTTTCCTTTGATGATTGACATCTTGACACTTCCTCTGAACGTCGCGATCTATGTCCAAACACAGCACTTACCATGAACTTCATCCAAATCGGCTTTGATTTCTTTCTGAGTTGAGGGTTTTAATTAGAATAGTTCAATTACCCACACGACATTCATTTATTCCTTTTATCCAAAGAAAAAAAATTTTGTTGCTTCAATGAACTGTAAAAGTCTCTTTTGATACAACGAGTGCCGATTGTTGGTTTTTTCAAAAGAAAATCAACTCACCAGAATTACTGAAAACTATCTCTTCAAATACTGCAAAGATTTAGATCTGTAATTAAATCCGATATAATATTTCGCTGTAAATTTAAAATATATCGCTTATTGTAAAATTAGAATAATATCCCCTTTCTTATAATATAACAATATCCGCTTTCTAACTAGCCCACTCCTTAATTTACCCCGCATTCCCGACGTTCTACTTTTATCATGGTTTTGAACAGAACAATACTTATCAGTATTTCCTCCATTCTCTTATTTCGCCTCTTTTGGATCTCCCCCGTAACCTCTGCTGGCGTCCTAACCTTTTATCAAACTTCAGCCTTTGCCTTTCTTTCTAGCAAACTTACTTTCTCCACTCTCCGCCACACCCACAAATTTAAAGATTGATAACCACGCCCATTCTCATGCATACAAGACGCAAGTCTTCTATCCATCAAGAACTACACCCCATATTAAACTATTTCTAACCATTCTTTTTACATCATTGCTCAAGAGTACCCGTCACCAACGAACAACTTTTTACAGGCCCCTAATAAGGGTGATAAGGGGTAACGCTTTATAATCCCCCCCCCCCGCCAATCATTTCCCATCAATTCTCCCTCTCCCTCACGTGTTTAAAAAAAGAATTATTGCGGACGCGACGATACTGTTGATCCAGGAAAACTACACAATGAGAGAGAAAAAGTTGTTTGGGATATAAGTCGAACCACGCAGTTGGAGCTGATAATATCCCAGGAGAATTAACAGAGCTCAAGAGAAAAATGGAAGGAAGAGACTTTGACCTTACACGCAGCATTTATAAGGAATGAATATGGCTGAAATAATGCCAATGGTGAATATCGATCTTAAACTCTAAAAAGTGTACACCAACTGTATCTGAGAACAAGAGAGCGATTATTTTTATTTCACATGATAGTAAGGTAGTTTTCAAAATCAGCAATAGAAGGTTAGAAAGTAGTGAAACGACTACCCAGGCAACGATTAGGTTGGCGTATGGATTAAAAGAGGACAGCGTGATGCCATCACAGGGCTGAGAACATTGGTAGAAAGGAACGTTGATTATAACCAGGATGTGTTTGTTTGCTTTGTGGATGTTTTAAGGCGTTCCCTTGCACATTGTCGGCAGGGTTAATGGAGATGTATCCAACTACGGGGATGGACGGAGGGATAGGAGTCATTCGGAAGTAATACAGAAAATCGTAGAAGGTAAATTCTTGGCTTTGATATTTAATTGCACGGAAATGTATTTCTGAAATTGCAATAGCGGCTCTTTTAAGTCAAAAAACGTAGGGTATGCCAGAACAAGCATATTTTGGAACAGTTGAGCATTCTTTTGCAGAATGATTTTGAAAACCAATTGGCCTGCCAAAATAAACTGAAGGCGATACTGACATGATCAAGTGTCAAATTTGACATCTGATTAACTCATTTTTGCTGATTAATGTTTCACGACTCTTCAGGTCTTCCTTCTCCTACTTCACATTTCTGAGAATGGCAGTAAACAATATTTTCTTAATTCTAGTTCCTTTGGTTATTCCAAAAAGAAATAAAACTTTGTTTCAGTCAGTAAAACACGAACCCGTGTGACAGTAATGAAGAGTTGAAGAACCCAAATCTCAAAAACTCGTCTCAATTTTCGGGTGTCTTTTGCTAAAATAGCGAGTCTACCTTTTTTGCGTTAGCAAATTTTTACTCGGTGCGTAAAATCAAGTTATAATTTTTAGTTAAGGAAACCCCGGGCAACCCTGGCTTCGGCTGCCATGCGAGCTTATTGCGCGAGCGGTGAGATCATACGTCATGCAATTCCATGTCTATTGAAACGAGTTCACCTGGTGGTCCAATTCCTCGCTTTGAGATTTTACAATTAGTTCCTTCTCTATCGTACGTGCAAATTGTAATATATATTAACACAATGTAAGGGATGTCCGGAAGGTATCCACCATACGCAATATTTTGAGAAAAAAAGTTTTCCCAGTACAGTGAGACCTTACTTCCCTTCGAAGTATCTCTCTTGGGACCTCACACCCTAATCCCAACGTTTGTTCCACTTTTTAAAACATTGTGCAAAGTTCTCTTTTGGAATGGCCATCGGTTACGTAGTTGCGTTCTCCTTTATCTCGCCAACATTAGAATTTCTTGCTTCATTAGCAGGGGATTTGTTCCGACCAGCACACGTTGACTCGGATTTTCTAAAAAACGACTCCACTGGAAATGAGTCGTGGGTTTTCGACGATGACCCTGAAATAAAAGCCAAGTCTTCCCAAAGGAGGTTAAAAAGATATAGAAAAATGCGACGACGCAGCTGTGGACTATGGCCTCACTATTCTAGGTAGGCAATTTTTCACGAAAGATTGCATGGCTGGATAGCTTCCGAACAGACCTCGTATATATTCAAATGGAATAGTTAATACAAGTCGTGTTTCTCATACGATAAAACCCACCACAGTTATCGTAGGATCGATTACCCTGCGGTAGAGAAATAGCGCAGCGCTCACATTTCGAGTAAATACACGTTATTACGCACAGTAATATATACAAAACACAGTACACTTATACAAAATCCTTGAACCAACGAAGAAATTTCTCGGCAGAGTGTTGATGAGATGAGAGCCACGATTTTCGCCAAGATGTGCTTTTTCATGTGAATCCCTAACAATGTGACCAGGTGTTAAGAGGGCGAGGTTGATTCTCGTGTTTCATAATTCGTCGTAGGGCTGAAACTACTCAAAATTCCAAGTTCACTCGGGCATCTGAAAGCAGTATAAATAAGCCTTGGCATGGTGATCACGGAGATGGATTTAAAATGAAGCAGGCAGGATGATAATGCATAGATGCATAGGCGTGTTGCGTAGTGTTTAGGATGTCACGCAAATTTAGGAATACTAACACAAATTTGCAGACACCCATACTACGGTCGAACAGAAATGAAAAGAGTCTTAGCTCGAAGTGGCACTGTTAGGCATTATGTTTAGCTGGAGCCATTTCTTTGTTCCAAGCAATAATGAATATTTAAATTTTATTAAAAATTAAAGCATAAAAAAACATATAGCGGCTTCAAAATTCAAACACTCTTGCCTTAGTTGGGACTTGAGCCACTAATATTTGATATATAGACAAGCACGTTGCCAAATAGCGTAGCACATTCAACAAAACGATGAGGACTGAGGTTTACACCTGAGCCATGTTTATTCAGTGTACTCTAGCAAAGAAAGGGTTTTGGGCCGAACTGGTAAACTTCAGTTATTATCTAATTTTGTCACAATTATAACTTATCTTCTAAGAAATAGATCGTAAAATCACCACCGAGATCGCAAAATATTATATGCTACCCTTGAACTAATGGCTTGATTCTCGTATTCCTGGCCCAAGGAAAAAATATGAAGATATTTCTTTTTCCGTTAGGGGATGAGTGTGAGCAGAAGAACGTTGAACTCATTGCATCACCTTATCTCCTCAACATCTTGGGGCGAAAAAATACCTGATTTCGTAGCAACGAATTATCCCAAAAGTCTTTCGCTAGTTGGAGTAAGGACTTTTTGAATGGTCAATAATAAGATACGTTCATTAGTCGAAGATGCTGTGGTCTAACGTGTTCCTTTTGACAAAGCGGAATTATCAGATGACCTAATTACAAAACAACGCTAGTGCGACACTTGGTAATTAGAATTAAATTTTAAAAAGTGCGCAGTGATACAGTTTTGAAAAAAGAGCTATTCCCTCCTGAATGCCCATTACATTGGGAACACGGAAATAGAATGTGTAGATTCAATCAAATACTTTGGCGTTACCGTCACTCATGACCAAAGAAAACCACTCAAGGAGCAAAGACTAAATTATAGATTGAAACTCTTGCATGAATTGGGGGTCTCTTTAGCAGTTATATATAAAACGTACTATTACCCCCGTCACACTACAGAAGGAGAGATCATGATAATAACAATAAGGAGATTAAGTGTAGAAGAGATACATTAAGATTCCATTTTTTCCACGAACGATAAGGGGTCATTAAAAGGGCAGTATGAAAGGCAGTAACCTACACAATGGTCAATTACAGAACATTCCAGTAATGTCTTTCCCGTGAATCGCACCCGGGATCCTCCGGTCAGTAGTCCAAAGCTGTACACCCTGGGCTACCGCACCCACTATATTTTTCTATATGTATATATATAATTATATACACAAGTGTATTTTCCATGTTATTTTTATACATGCGTATATTAACACATATATACATACATATATACATGTATATATGTACATGTATATACGAAGCGTTTGATAGTTTGAATTGGGAAAAAGTAATGCGTGTATGGCAGAAAATAGGAATGGATTGGTGGGACAGGAGACTGATCAGCAACCTATAATTGTCTCAGACTGCTCAGGTTAGAGTTGGGAACGGAGAGTCCGGATGGGCAGTGTTAGGAAGAGGTGTAAGGCAGGGTTGCCCATTGTCACCGGTGCTGTTCAACGTACATGTGGAGGAAATGATTAAAGAGGCATGGGAAGAACTGGAGGTAGGAATGAAAGTCGGAGGGGAATTGGTTGAAACAGCTCACCTGAAACCAAGTGAGACTTTTTCAACAATGTAGCGACTCCTCCCAACCCGCTACTGAGTCACCTAACTAATTACTAAGTGCCGTTCCCCCAGTTCATAATAATCATTTCCCTAATCCTCTGCCAACTAATCTGATGTCAGGTGGGCTTTTTGCAACATTGTATTGACCATATCCTTCCAGCTAATTATCTAATATTATCCTCCTCAAACCATAGATTTTTAGCCCCCCTCTTCATAGCTCAACCAATCTTTTCTTTCCTCCCTCCTCTTCCCCTCCGCCCAGAGACATGTATATATACGGTGTTGGACTCGTTTATTTTTACCTGATGATGTTATGCTATAACGAAACCTGGGTTTTAAAAATTAAAAAGTTTATGTGGAAAAGTAAAGTGGTTTGATTCTTAAAAGTCAGTATGAAGATTTTCCACCAAGTTACGCCAGAAACCGTTTTATTTATCTCGGAAGTGATTTGGACAAATACGGTGTGAGTGGTAGGGACGTAAAGAGAAGAATAGTGCTAGGCAAGGATTCTTTCTCAACGAGGAGGGAGTTGATGAAGGGGATGTGGAGTAGGGAGGTAACACAAGACTCGGAAACGTGGTCGCTGAAGCAGCAGGATAGACGTAGATTGGAGGCTTTTGAAATGTGGGTGTGGAGAATAATGGAGAAGGTGAAATGGAACAAAAGAAAAACGAATGAGGAAGTACTAGAGATGGTGGGTGAGGATAGGGGTTTGTTGAGAGAGCTCCTATGGAGGCAGGAAAAATGGATGAAAGGCATATTGAGCGGTAGTGGAATGTTGAAGAAGGTAATAGAGGGGAGAGTGTTGGGCAAGCGAGGAAAGGGCAGGAACAGGATAGGGATGTTCGACGGGATGAAGGGAGGAAAGAAGTACATAGAGATGAAGATTAGTCTACCTGATGTAGATTAGTTTGCTGGATTGGGTTTTGCTGGAGTTACAAAATATTTATTTGATAGTTGTGTCCATCCAAAAACCTACCTTAACTGGTAGACTACCTAATAATAATGTGGCCACAATTTTGAATTTTCGCTGCATGGAATTGTATCCACTCGGCGACCATACATTTCATCCAGTCTATATAGATTTTCCTTATAGGAAGCCATTTGAATGAATTGTGATTCGTGTGTTGATAGAAACGGAAAAAAGGAGGATCGTACATCAACAAAATTCTGCGCAAAAGAAGGTCCAATGTCGACCACAATCATTAGCAGTTTTAAATGCGCATGGGATCTCTTCATTTTCCACCGAATAAAAATGGGCGGCCGTGCTTAAACGTGGCCACAAGAGCTCCAAAATGATCAACGTAGAGGACACCCAAAAACCTCAACCACAACAGATATCACCGAAAAAGTACCCGATAATTTTGGAATATCACCACGTGAAGGTGCATGACATTTCAAATACTGCAGGGATATCAAAAGAACGCGTTTGTTAAATTTCGCACGAGGAATTGCACATGAAAAAACTGTTCAACGTGGAAAAAAATGCAGTCGAATGACACTTTCTAAGCAGTGCTTTACGAAAATCAAGAGTGATCTTCTGCGTCACGCAAATTTTGTGTGAAAATGGATGAAACTTTGATTCGCTATTACCCACCAGAATCCAAACAACGATCCATGCAATGGAAAGAGCCGGTTCTTCAGCGGCGTCGTGGTAACTGGATTTCATTCGCATTATAAACCTTTTTATATATATGTGCAAGGTGATCGTGTTTTGCGCGTGAAAACAAATTATAACATCCAAAGGAATAATGCGAGACTATCGATTGCGAGAACGTTGAAGCTGCCAACATTGTACAATGTCTGCTGAGCTATTGGCATGCATCGTAACATACGTTAGTAAATAATATCATACCAAAAAAATAGCGCTACGATTTAAAATCGCTCCTCATTAAAGTGTATTAAATTAAAACCTTAATTTATAGTAGATCTTTCTGCCATATGAGAGGAGGGAAAAGCATATTTAATGATTTTTTCGATCTGAATTTCAGAAAAGTTTATCCTAATCGGACCTAAGCTAAATTAGTTTGGGCATATGCATTTAGGTTTGCTATGAGTATTTTGGATAGTTATGCAACAAAGTGGAAACCCTTATTCCGTACCTTCCTACCCATCAGGTCTGCCGGCTAAAGTGAAGAGTTCTGTGATCTCCAAGTATTCTCAAATATCTTTCTTTGGTTCCTTTTTTATTTCATATTTTTGAGATGAATGTACAAAATCATTTAGTGCTCGAATCATATAATATTATATTTCCTGCTTCGCATCTTTCTACTTAAAGGATTTGATCGATGTTGAAATTTTTAAAAGTTCAAACGCCGCCATATATCACGTGCTGTAACGATTCGACTTGTTTGTCACGTTTACCCAGCCGGTACCGTGTGCCATCTACCAATCAACTAACCTAGGATTCACTAAAAAGGCGGGATTTCTCTGGGCTTCCTTACTTTGAAGATCGTCCACCAGTGCTCCATTTTCTTCAATAAATTTGGCTTGCAAAGATGAATTACTTGTTGGATGCCGATTCAATTCGATCACAAGAAGTAAGATTTTTGAAAATTTGTGCACGGACCGGTTATAATTTCACCTTGACGCATGGACAACGAGTATATGGTCCACCTCCTTTTTGGCTAGGCTTTCCACCAAGGATTGATTGTGAAGTTTACGTCCACAATTTGCCCGATGATCTATTAGAGGACGAGTTGGTACCGTTCATGGAAAGCGCGGGTAGGATATATGAGTTAAGCCTCATGATGGACTACTGTGGACGAAGCAAACGGTGCGCTTTTGTTAAGTACGCGAATCTAGAAGGGGCCACGCGTGCAATTGAAGCGTTAAATATGAAAGAAATTCGCCGAGGATGGCAAGTTAGGGTTGTGAATTCTCATACCAATAAACGCCTTTTCTTGGCCAAGATCCCACGAACTGAAACCATTCATGAAATTCGTGAATATATTTACGACCTCAGGGGAGTTGAAAAAGTGATTATTCCAACAATGTTGCCCGGGAAAAAACAACACCGTGGGTACGCTTTCGTGGAATTTGCGACTCATCGGGCAGCAACTCAGGCTCTGAACAACATACGAAGCGGTGTAAAAAGAATGTGGAACAACGTCGTAGTTGACTGGGCAAAAGCTGAGTCGGGGGTACGCCAGAGGACTATGCCACAGGTAATGAATAATCCTCCGGGATAAACGTGTAAGTAGAATTATATTTTCCTCCAAGACTACATTTATATATGTATTTTCCTTTTTACGACACCGTAAATGTATATAATGGTATCATTTGTACATTACGTGAAGGCAAAACTATCTTTATGCTACTTTTGTGTTTGTCTTTATGGTGATGCAGAAAGTAAAATATCGTCTACTCAGCATGAGAAGGTACGATTTGCTGGAACCCTTATTGTTACAATAGCTTTCGCGATTTATTAATTTTTTAAACGAATGGAACTCTATAAATTTACCTAGTGCGATTTTACGAAGATGCTATTTAAAAAATTTTACGGGTGCGCTACATGCTGAAAGATATATATGTAGCGTAATTTGAATGGAAAATTTCGCCGGCATTGTGAATATTTTCTCCTCGGTTTAAGAATTATGGCGTAGGGAAAGTTGTTTGTTGTGCACTTCTCCTTTTATATGTAAACATGACCTCATACGCAATGGATTTTAATCAGTGTTTCGTAATTCTCCTTATGGCTTTCTTCGGCCGGCATTCGGAATGACATCAGTAGTTATTCTTTCAAAACGCCCAACTTCGGCAAACGGCTTTTATTACGACTGATATAAATTCTAGTGCCGTGAGAGTGAAGTTTACGAGGTGTGTTCATAAATTAACGGGAATTTTTTCATTTCATGGGCATGGAGATTCCTATTGTAAAACATTTGTTTATTATGTTGGTATACATGCCCCAAGAGTATGATAAAAATTTCAGCTGTTTTCATTGTGGACTTGGTCTGTGAAAGCCACCAAATTTAGACGTGTTTTTGGAGGTCGGCGATTTTCTTAAGGCACCAGCTTACACTTGATAGCTTGTTTGTGAACTTTTGGCCAAAAACAACACTGTAACGATGCCTCAGCCTCCATATTCGCCCGATATGACTTCGTGTGACTTTTTTCCTATTTCCAAAAATTAAGTTTGGTGAAATCCAAGGATTTTATCCATGAATGCATTTAAGCAATGTATATATTTTTTGGTCTTTAAGTATAAAGTCCCTGGTGAAATAAGTTTAATGAAAAACTATTCATTTGCGTGAGTCAGACATTCTTCTGCAAAACCAGCCACCACTATGGGGTTTTACCGACATGCCGGAATTTTGCATCATCCAAATTCAAGTTGGCATTGATTAGAATAGTAAGAATTATCATTATTATTATTGATTAGAATGTTAACAGGAAGGCCATTGATCATTATCAAGAAAAAAATTCTCAAAACGGAGCCTGATGAGACACAATATGTTAGATAGGGCCATAGGACCTCAAGCGATGTAATTACAGATACCAGAATGGTAATGCTTATAAAGGTAATTACTTAACAAGACTTATTTCAGTCCCTACTATGCCATAGTACTGAAAGTGTTTTAATTGTGTGGGATGAAAGGCAGTCAAAAGCCTTTTGAAGTATTGGGGAGGCATGGGAAGAACTAGTGGTAGGAATGAAAGTCAGCGGGGAATTTGTAAAATCAGGTTTGTTGTACCCAGCTTCGGTTTGACAGTCAACCAATGGGTTGTGAGAATTACTGAGTGAATTGGAAAGTCATTCTGATAGATATTGAATAGGAATCAATGTTAATAAAACAAAGGTTTTGTGATTTTCCAAAAAGAAAAAGGCTAAGATAAATATTAAAATAGGAGGGGGAAAAAAAGAGCAGGTAGAAGCAGAGAGAAGAATAAAGGAGGAAGAAGAATGGCACAAGGTGGTTTTCCCAAGGAGGAGGCAGTTAATGGCAGGGATGTTGAATAAGAATGTTGATAAAAGACTCTTAAAACCTTGGATATGGTGTGTAGCTATGTACGGCGCGGAAATGTGGTCGCTGAAGCAGGAGGATGGATGTAGATTGGAGGCATTGGAAATGTGGGCCTGGAGAAGAATGGAGAAGGTGAAATGGAGCAAAAGGAAAGCAAGTGAGGAAGTACTAGGGAAGGTGGGCGAGGAGAGGAGTTTCTTGGGAGAAATCCTATGGGGGTGGGGAAAAATGGATGAAAGCCATGTTGTTTGGCAGTGGGTTGTTGAAGACCTTAATAGAGGGAAGAATACTAGGCAAACGAGGAAAGGGCAGGAACAGGATAGGGATGATGGATGGGATGTAGGGAGGAAGGAAGTATACATGAAGAGGGACCTGATGTAGAGTAGGTTGATGGATGGTGTTTTGTTAAGAGTCACAATATATTTATTTGGTAGTTGTGTCCTTCCAAAAGCCTACCTCAACTACTAGATTACTTTATTACAGTGATTGACGGTATATAAATTAAATGAGAACTACTTATCCTATCTCCTCACTCCCCATAAATTAATTAACTAAATAACAATAATTAAATTAATACCAGCAAGACATTAATATCACATTTCAACCTTTTTCGTTTAACTATTTATAATAAGCCAGCCATAGAAAGTATCCCATAGAATGCTCAATTGTACACTTATTCAGGTAAATTACAATATCTCCTTCTCTTCAGTTTTGTACTTTTTGGTAAAAATTGAATTTTAAAGCATGAGTATGCGGAATAGATTAGTGCATATGTTTTTAGTATTCTTTAAAATATTTCCAACAAATTCACTGTAGAAATATTTTCAAAATTCAGCATTCTCTTTAGTGTAGATAGGCCTTTGAAAAAATAATTTTGAAAGCTTATTGATATTTTTTAAAAATAAAACCACTTTCCTTTTCCATATAAACTTTTTATTCTCGTGACACAGGTTTTTTTATGGCATAACAGAATCAGGTCACCTAGATCTGATGATGTTATGCTATTTTTTTTTATTTTAAAAAACATCAATATGATGGTTTTCCACCAAGTTACGCCAGAAACTGTTTTATTTGAAAGTTAACTTGAGGTATTAATGTAGGTAGTTATTCTGTTCCAGTCTGCCGTAACTCAGTAAGAAAACTATCCATGTGACTGTTTTCTAAAATCTCTTAATTTGACGCATGAAACATGAATACCCACCGGGGTAATACTAAGACTTTCATTTAAGGTTTATTATTATTAGGTAATCTACCCATTAAGGTAGATTTTTGGATGGGCACAACTATCAAATAAACATTGTGTAACTCCAAACAAATCCCAATCCAGCAAACTAATCTACATCACGTCACTCTTCATTTCTATGTACTTCTTTCCTCCCTTCATCCCGACATCCCTATCCAGTTCTTGCCTTTTTGTTGCTTGCCCAACATTCCCCCCTCTATTACCTTCTTCAACATTCTACAACCGCTCAATATGCCTTTCATCCATTTTTCCTGCCTCCATAGGATTTCTCTCAAAAAACCCCTATCCTCACCCACAATCTCTAATACTTCCTCATTTGTTTTCCTTTTGGTCCATTTCACCTTCTCCATTCATCTCCACACCCACATTTCAAAAGCCTTTAATCTACGTCTATCCTTCTGCTTCAGCAACCATGTTTCCGCACCGTGCATAGCTACGCTCCATATCAGATTTTTTACGAGTCTTATCTTAACCTCCCTTCTCAACGTCCCCTTCATCAACTTCCTCCTCGTTGAGAAAGAATCCTTGCCTAGTGCATTTCTTCATCCCTGCCACTTTGACCATATTGGTCGAAAACACTTCCAAGATTTGTCATATGTTCTACTTCTTTATTTTTTCCCTGCCTATTTTAACATTAGGCGAGCTGTTTCCTTTCTGAAAAATCGCATAACCTTTGTTTTATTAATATTGATTCTCATCCCATATTTATTGCACTGAACCTCCAATTCCCTCAGCAATGCTTACAAGCCATTGGCTGACTGAGAACTAATGCTTGGTCATAAGAAACCTAACCGATTTTATGAATTCCCCTCCGACTTTCATTTCTACCTCCAGTTCATCCCATGCCTCTTTAATCATTTCCTTCACATGTACATTGAACAGCACCATGGACAATGGGCAACCCTGCCTTACACCTCTTGCTAACACTGCCCATCCGGACTCTGCGTTCCCTACTCTAACCTGAGCATTCTGAGACATTTACAGGTTGGGGATATGTCTACTGTCCCTCCAATCCATTCCTATTTTCTGCAATACACGCATCAATTTTTCCCAATTCACTCTATCAGACATTTTTTCGAAATCTACAAAACAGGGAAAAACGTCCTGACTGTATTCTATATTCCTCTTGATTAGTGATCTCATTACTGCAATGGCATCACGTAAATGTCTTCCTTTCCTAAACCCAAACTGATCATCCCCTTAGTAATCATTTGCCTTACTCTCTATCCTTTTGTTGATGATCCTGAGAATAACTTTAGCTGCGTGGGATTTCAAACTTATTGTTCTGTAACCTTCACATGATGTAGGCTTTGCCTTTTTTGGAATAGGAACTAACATCGATTTCACAAAATCTTTCGGCCCGATTCCTTCATCATAGATACTATGAATCAATCCATATAGAGCCTTCTTCCCACATTTTCTTAAACATTTCAACAGTTCTACAGGAATGTTGTCTACCCCCATGGCCTTATTTGCTTTTATCTCCTTTAGTGCCCTTTCTATTTCATCATTGAATATGCCTGGACCTAAGCTATCTTCTTCTACGCATGTTCATTTTTTATGTCTAACCTTGTCGGCTTAAGTTCTCTACCATACAGTGTTTATATATATTCCTTCCATCTCTCTTGGATTTTTTCTGGTTCAACTATTATCTTACCCCACTTATCTTTAACTGTTAGCACAGATCTTGCCTTCTTACTTCCCAATAATAACTTAACCTTGCTGTATATAGCACCAATTTCACCCTTCTTCTGTAAACTTTCCATATCTTCGCATTGCGTATTCCACCATTTTTCTTTTGCTTTATTTGTGGCTCTTCTCAATTTATTGTTTAACTCTTTGTACTTCATTTTGCCTAACTCTGTGCTTACATTCTTCCATCTTCTTCTCTCATCCATCTTTGCAATCATCTCCTCCGTTACCCATTGTTTCCTTATCCTTTCCCATTAACGGTTCCTATAGTGTCTTTTGCCGCTTCCGATATCCCTTGCTTGATACATTCCCATTTTTCTTTGATAGTACTCAGTACTCTACCATCATCCATCATTTCCTCTACAGCCTGCTGATACTCCTTCCTCGTTAATCCATTTTATGCTTCTACATTCCATTTTCTAACCCCCCGCCCTTGCCTTATCTACTTGAAACCGAGGTTACATTTCATAACAACTAAATTGTTGTCAGAGTCCGCATCAGCTCCTGGGAAACTGTGCGAATTTATCACACTGTTCCTAAACCTGTGCCTAACCATAATATAATTTAACTGATACCTTTCTGAGTTACGTGGCTTATTCCATGTATACCAACACCTTTTGTGGTGTCTAAACTGTGTTGCTGATGACTAACCCCTGTCTCCTGCAGAATTCAATTGCTTCCTCCCCGCGTTCGTTCCCCGTGCCTAAGCCATAGCCCCCCACCTCTACACCCTATCTTCCTTCGCCTACCTTCGCATTCCAATACCCATCATTATCAAATGTTTCCCTGCAGGAACACACGTGATTATATCCTCTAACTCATCGTACATCCTTCTTGTACAGTCTTCTTCCTCCTTGTGGTTGCTCGCTGGCATGTATATCTTAACAATGACCAAGTTTGTAGGTTCCGCTTTAATCTCTACAAGTGAGATTCTATCATTTGCTTGCTCTATGTTGACTACGCTTCTACCTACCCCTTTATTTAATATTACAGCAACCCCTCATTGGCTCTCGTGCAGCTGCTGTATATCACTCTATAATTGTTACTCCAATAATCCCTGCTATCCTTCCATCTCACCTCGCAGAGACCTAAAACATCTATAATACCTTGTGGCGCCGGTAGAATGTCAACTGTCGCCGGTTCTCTGGCTGGCCACCAGAGGTGTACGCCCTATGGGCGCCGAGCGAAAACGCTTGACTCACGACCAGAGACACGAGGACGCCACAGTTAGCGCACGGAGACCAGAGAGACAGCAATGCTGTGCCACTGTGAGCCAAGACAGCCAACTACAAATCCATACGGGATTTTCCGTTGCCTAACAGTGTAAAAACTCTTCGCCAATTTCTTGGCATGATCAATTTTTATAGACGGTTTATACCGAAGGCCGCCTTGCTCCAGGCCCCTTTAAACGAGTTATTGAAAGGAAATGTTAAGGGAAAAGACCCTATCGAGTGGACCCCTGAGTTGCATCAGTGTTTCGACGCTTGTAAAGACGCCTTATGTGGTGCTACGCTCCTGTCCCACCCTGACCTCTCCCTACCCCTAGCAGTGTTCACCGACGCCTCCGACTTTTCTGTGGGTTCCGTTCTCCAACAATGGGCCGGGGAAGCTTGGCAACCCCTGAGTTTCTTTTCGAAGAAGCTCGACAAGGCCCAAAAGAAATATAGCCCATACGATCGCGAACTTCTAGCCATCTATAAGGCTATATTACATTTTAAACATATGTTAGAAGGCCGCCATTTTGTAATTTATACGGACCATAAACCCCTAACATACTTCTTCAGGCAAAAGATGGAAAAGTGCTCTCTGAGACAATTTCGGTATTTGCACTTAATCGGCCAATTCACCACAGACATACGGCATGTTGCTGGGGAGGACAATGTGGTGGCCGATGCTCTGTCAAGGGTAGAAGAAGTTTCGCCCGCAATTGATTTCGCCGCCCTAGCAGAGTAGCAAAAGACCAATGAGGAGGATTTAAAAAAGATCCGCCTTTCGGAAACCGCAAAGGATCTTCTGTGTGATGTTTCCACTGAGAGCGTGTGGCCCTACGTGACACCCCCATTTCAACGCTGTGCATTTAATTCACTACATAGTTTGGCACACCCTGGTGTCAAGGCAACTATGAAACTGGTTACCTCACGTTTCGTTTGGCCCTCAATACAAAAGGATTGCCGTGAATGGGCAAAGCAGTGTGTACAGTGCCAAAGGTCTAAAATAACCAGACATGTTTCCTCACCCTTAAAAGAATATAGTGCTCCGTAAAGGAGGTTTGACCACGTTCATTTAGATATAGTTGGCCCCCTCCCACATTGCAGAGGTAATAGGTACTGTTTAACCTGCATTGACCGCTTTACTCGCTGGCCCGAAGCCTTCCCTTTGGAAGATATCACGGCGGAGAGTGTGGCGTGAGCTTTCTTTTCAGGGTGGATTGCCCACTTTGGAACACCTGAACGGGTAACAACGGACCAGGGGAGGCAGTTCCAAAGTGCCCTTTTCTGGTGTTTAACTAGGCTGACCGGTACTACGCATCTCTCCACATCCGCATATCATCCTGCCGCGAATGGGATGGTCGAGCGACTTCACCGGCAAATGAAGCCCGCCATACTCTGTCAGGAAACGCAGCAATGGGTGGACGTGCTCCCAACCATTTTATTGGGACTGCGTGCATCATGGAGAGAGGATTTGGGAACCACGGCCGCTCATCTGGTATATGGTGAACCGATACGCCTTCCGGGTGAATTTTTAGCTCCCACTCCCCCACCAACTGTAGAGGATGCAACTTCCTTTGCCGAACAACTGGCAAAGCAGATGCGGAGTTTAAC
Source organism: Hetaerina titia (assembly GCA_037158775.1). Classification (NCBI taxonomy): domain Eukaryota; kingdom Metazoa; phylum Arthropoda; class Insecta; order Odonata; family Calopterygidae; genus Hetaerina; species Hetaerina titia. Next base: position 66,087,804 of record CM073779.1, on the reverse strand, counting down.
CCCACAACCAGCCGTACATCATGGCGGCAAGAAAACATTCATTTTTAGGGATTTGGCATCAACTACGCATGTTTTTGTACGACATGATGCTGTCCGGGGCCCGCTGCATCCTCCATATGATGGACCATACCGTGTCCTTCAACGGAATGCAAAAACTTTCACGGTGAAGATCGGGGACCGTGAGGCTAGCATCTCCATAGACCGATTAAAGCCAGCCTATGTCGTAGCAGAGGACGTCTCACGGGAAGCACGCGCAGTTCGGACCTTAACTGCTACACCAGTTGTACCACTCCGAGTACAAGAACCTTCTGGGCCCCAAGAGTGGTGCGTTCATTTTGCAGGGCCACCCCAAGCAGAGCCAGTGCCTCAACCACCAAGATGCACTCCTTCAGAGCATGCCAGACATGAACTAAATAGGCACACCAGCCGGGCAGGAAGAAGGATCAACTTTCCCTCCCATCTAAGGAATTTCCAGCTTTAATATCCTTGCCCTGATTTTTTTATTTTATTTTCTTCTCATTTTAGATACCAGGGCTAATTTTTTTTTTCCATGAGGCATTTCATTGCCAAGGGGGTTATGTGGCACCGGTAGAATGTCAACTGTCGCCGGTTCTCCGGCTGGCCACCAGAGGTGTACGCCCTATGGGCGCCAAGCGAAAACGCTTGACTCACGACCAGAGACACGAGGACGCCACAGTTAGCGCACGGAGCCCAGAGAGACAACCATGCTGTGCCACCGTGAGCCAAGACAGCCAACTACGCTCTGCTACCACGACCACGTGGTTGTGTTTGCAACGTGCCCAGTTCTGTATTTACAAGGAAATAAACTGAATTTCCAGCAGTCTGCCAAACTGTATTTTAGTGGACCTTTTAGTCGAGCCACAATCTCTTTCCATCTCTCGCTAAATATTTTCTAATTTGCCTGTCCTCAACATTGTCCTGACGTTCCATCTTCCTATTCTAACTACTTTCATCTTCTGTCCTGCTGCTGTTATTTCTCCCCTGCAAGGGTTTCGTGGGATGACCACCACGGAAGCCTTGCCTCCCCTGCTGCCGGGCACGACACACGGCCGCTTGGGCCGAGTCCCGTAGTTGCCAGGACGCATGTTCTCTATAGTGCCCATCATTTCATTCTTGGGAATGATAATTGAGGTGGTTTCCCGTTGCCTTCCTCAATAGTGTTTTTAACGTGACACCATCACTTAATGGCCACCCAACTGTGGTCTGACGCCTTTGCAGCCGCCTCACTGAGGAACAGACGCTGCGTGGACTACCATTCGTCTGGCTCCTAACCGTTGACCTATCTGGCGTGGGTGACCCTACCAGGAGCAATTATATTTATTCCCGCCAGCACAGCTCTAGGGGTCATCGGAACACACAAGCCCTTCCACCACGACAAGGTTGTAGTAGTATACACCCCAAATAGAACATTCTTTTCCACTTTGATGAAAAAAACCTTTTGAATCAGCATGGTGATTCCATAATCTCACAAAGAAACATTGTGCCATTTAATTTTTATTTTTTGTGCCTTTTAGAACTTTTAAAGAAACACTATGAATGATTTTATTTTTTTTCTTTTTTCGATAATATCTTGTTAACTCATTTGATGTTTTTTATATGATGTTTGTCAATTGTGTTTACATACACAGTATACATACTTTCAATATATATATTTTTTTATTAACTTAATCTTATTTTTTAGATTGGAGTTACTCATCCCACCAGGAACATAAGGTCACCGGGGCCTACTTACTTCACACCACGTAATCTAGTTGGTAAAATGATTTAATTACTGCTAATTTTTCATTTATTTTTTGTGCTTATTTATAACTTTTATTTACTCGAAATATTGGTTCATACATTTTTGCCCAAAGATTGGATAGAAAAATTGAAAAATTTTTATTATTTTTCTGTTTCATCAATATTGGTAATTTACATGATATTTTTAAATTCTTATTTACTGAACATTACCCTGAAAAACAGAGAACTCGCGTAATACCATAATCAACTTTGAATTATTATTATTATTAGGTAATCTACCGGTTAAGGTAGGTTTTTGGATGGACAAAATTATCAAATAAATATTTTGTGACTCCCCACCTAGCAAACTAATCTATATCAGGTCCCTCTTCATCTCGGTTTACTTCTTTCCTCCCTTCATCCCGTCCAACATCCCTATCCTGTTCCTACCCTTACCTCGCTTGCCCAACATTCTCCCCTCTATTACCCTCTTCAACATTCCACTACCGCTCAATATGCCTTTCATCCATTTTTCCTGCCTCCATAGGATTTCTCTCAACAAACCCCTCTCCTCCCCCACCATTTCTAGTACTTCCTCATTTGTTTTCCTTTCGGTCCATTTCACCTTCTCCATTCTTCTCCACACCCACATTTCAAAAGCCTCCAATCTACGTCTATCCTCCTGCTTCAGCGACCACGTTTCCGCGCCATACATAGCTACGCTCCATATCAGAGTTTTTACGAGTCTTGTCTTAACATCCCTACTCAACGTCCCCGTCATCAACTCCCTCCTCCTAGAGAAAGCCTCCTTGCCTAGCGCAATTCTTCTTCTTACGTCCCTACCACTTTGACCGTGTTGGTCCAAAACACTTCCGAGATATGTAAACTGTTCTACCTGCTCTATTTTTTCCCCGCCTATTTTATATATTTAGCTTAGCCTTTTTCTTTCTGGAAAATCGCATAACCTTTGTTTTATTAATATTGATTCTCATCCCATATTTATCGCACTGAACCTCCAATTCACTCAACAATGCTTGCAACCCCTTGGCTGACTGAGCAACTAATGCTTGATCATCAGCAAACCTAACCAACCTAAACCAACTTTGAATTATGTACTTGAAAATGTTCATTTGTCAATGAATATAGTACAGGATCATGTTAGAACTAATAATATTAAAAATATCTCGGGAGATGCAATTGATCCCATTCTATACATTTTTGTGAATTTGGTGTAAATAACTGTGAAAATCTTGGGCATCATGAATCCTTTGTACTGCTTCTTCAGGCATGACTTAAATAATTGACTTTAGATTGTTTAGTGAAAAATATAAATCAATCAAAATCACCTCAAGTCTGAAAAGTGGTTAATACTTGTCCTGGCAACTGGAAGGTTTGGACACAGTTGAGTTGTGCTGAAGGATATTTGATCAGGGCGTCCTTCCATCTGCCAGTCTGCCACCTAATTCACCCTGCATAATGCTCTAGGGGATGTGAAATTTGCTCATTCATGATGAATGGAAAGTATTTCCATTGCCTGTGATTTCTCATAAAGTTCTACCTTGCAGAAAATCTTCCTTAACACTAGGGTTGATGATGAGGTTTGTGAAATTCATACATTCAGGGAAAGGACGGAGAAATTTCCCTGCTTGAATTTTCTATGATTTCCTTGGGACTTCGGATACCCAGAATATTATGCATCCTTTTTGGGATGACTGGGAGTGTCCAAAGGCATCACTCAGGTGCCACGTGGTCCTCCTTTTATAAAAGCCAACTGCATTGCTCACTGGGCTACCACAGCAAGTATTTTGTTTTCAGCAAGTTGAAAAACTAAACCAAAAGCCAATTAAGGTGAATAACATACTCGATCTGTCCCAAAAATGAGCAAAATAAATGATAGAAGAAATTTTTTTGCAGATAAAAATATAAATTACAAAAATTCTTGCAAATGACTCCGTTGTACTTTGACACACCAATTGCGGCACCTCTGCCAGTCTCAACACACTTCCTGGGAGGAATGTATAAGAAAGTCATTGAGGCATGTTGTCACGAAGTCTTCTATACAGCATTCTAAAATGGTTGTGTTTCAAGCTTCTCCTCTTGGGGGTAAGAAAGGAGTCTGCCAGTGACACATAGAGGCTCTGGAGTGGCTGTGACAGTATTACCACCTTGTGCTTGGCCAGGTACTCGGTCACTAGGAAGGTTTTTTGGAATCACACATTGTTATGGTACAGCCTACTGTTGGCATATATGTTTCCGTCATGAAGTATTTCACTCATTTCTGCAGACAGTTAAAGAACTACAGCATAAAATTTTCTGTACAATCTATTCCTGAGGCACAAACTGTTGGTGAGTTATAACTCCTGAAACTTTTTCGTATGCACTTCTGGTGGTAAGATTAATTTCCAGCGGTATGACTCTACACTGGATACTCCCAGCTAGGGATGGGCTAGTGTTAATCACTTTTCACAGCAGGCCTCATTTCAGATGGCTCAACTTTTCCAGTAAGGGTTCATAATAGCCCCAATAAATTACATAGGGTTGTTTCAAATATAAAGCACTATTAAGCCCAAAACCTTGTAATTTTTTATTGCACAATTCTATGTATGCTACTTAAATTTAGATATTTTTTAAGGAAACTTTATTTGGAATGTGCATTATTTATGTTATAATCATCATTTCCAGATTATCGTTCAGGGGCAGGGGGATATACTCCGAGATGGCCGAATCTTCAAAGAATGTGAGCCTGTGACTCTGCACTACCGTCAAGCAACCAGTTATAAATAATTTACTAATTTTTAGATTCTATGACATTTCTGTTATGAGTTTTCCCTCAGACTTCAACCTTTTTATATTCATGGTCATAATGTAGATAATGTATTAATTGGTTGGATTGAAGTACCTTTGGTTCTGTGTTATTTTGTTTTTTTCGTGACTGAAGTCATTGTATTTTTATTGTTACGTGTTGCTGCTGAAAATTTTGTAATGTTGCACCCTCACGTAGTACATGATTTTAAACTCTAACTTCTTTATGTTCGTCCATTTCATCTAACCTGAAAGTTCATAAATTATCAATTTGCCATTGATAAATTTGTTATGAACAACAGCTTGAAACTTTTGTATTCATATTTAGGAAAAGTATGCCTACAGAAAATGGCTACATGGTATTTTTTAAATACTATAGCTATAGTAATAGGTTTTTAACGTTTTATTTTTATTCTTAGAAATACTTTACCACTATTTATATTGCAAGTCTATCATTCCTTATTCAAGTACATTTTTAAAAATAGTAAATGATTGTTCAAGGGAACCTGATTAGATTTTGCTTTCAACCTTGGTACCTGTCATAATGTATTAGGTTTTTGAATTCATTGTACCATTTGAAGATGTCAAGCCATATATGGATTAATATTAATAATATATAATATGTAATATTATATATGTATAGTATATATGTAATATTGTATATGTAATATTATATATGTATAATTATATATAATATTAATATTAATAATATAATATATAATATGGGCAATAGCACTTGAACTGAACTAGTGTGAAAGATGTAATTCAGGGCATTTAATAAGAATCAAGAACCTTATTGTTGCAAACACTGAGGTAAAATTAAAGAGAGTAGATAATTTTTTCATTAAAGATTGGCCCTGCCAATGATTTATAGGATGAATGTACACTATGTCTGAAGAATACATTTTGGATATGATAAACCAAATATGGAGCAATATTTTTGATTTTAACACTTGAGAACATTTTGGGTTTGGGGAGAGGTTTTGATTAGGTAATGAAATATCTGCACCATGCAATCATGAATTTTTATTTGGAAATTTGTTCTCCAGATGTAACCTTTATCAACCCTGATTGACAGGATTTTATGCAATTGACATTTTCAGAGAAGATGGTGCAGGGAACACCTAGATTTCATCTTCCAGTATTTGACCAAAATTAGAGAATATCACATATGACAACCACCAAGGAATAAGATGGGTGGATTGGGACACAATAATGCTCCTAGGACTTGCTGGTAAGACATATGTATTCCAAATACTCAGTGGCCAAACCAGATTCCTCTGGGGATAGAAGGAAATGAGGAGCTTTCAAGAGGATAGGGCACTAAATGGAAGGGGAATGGTTTAGGTGGGGAAAGTTTGGAAGTGTGTGATTGGTACAGAAGATTTGGGGAGCAAGGGAGGGGAAGAAAATGTCTCGAGGTTGGGCTAGGAAATGTCTGACATTGATCCCTGGTTCATTCCAGGAGTCAGATGTGTGACTGTGCTCTTGTTTTGAGTGGAGGGATGTTACAATAGAGACACTACAGCATTTATCGAAGGGAGTCCTGTTTGGAGGCATGCTTTTTGGATAGGCATCCCAAGCATGGAAGAATTCATGCACCAGGTACAGTGGTTATCAATCCTAATATTAAGTGGTGTGCTACACCGTCCAATATAGAAGGTAGGGCATAGTTGGCACTTCAGAAGTCAAACCACATTACGTGAGGTGCATGAGTAGTTAATTGGCGGGAGATTGTTCAAATGCAAATAAGAGAGAGGGATAAGATTGGGTTTTTAAAAAAGGGCATGTTTTACATCTTGGTTTTTTCAGGGATAGGAATGGATTTGGGATTGGGTTGGAATTTAATAAGTGGATTGGCTGATTCTAGGAAATCTGATGAGTAGTGGGGCATTTTTAAATAACAGAAGGACATATGGGAAAAGGTTTGGTGATGAAATTATGAGTCTTGAGGATAGGGTAGAGATTTATTAGAATGGTCTCAGAAACTTTACTCCAGGGAAATAGGTGGCCCATATTGAAAGAAAGTGGATTTCTGTGGTGGTGGAAGGTATAGGAATATAAGAATGTCTTCAGTTTCTTTTGTTTAGGAAAGGTTCATGCTAACCTCTTTTGGAAGGGAATGTTTTGAGGAATTTATCTAGGGAACCAGGGTGACTGCAGATTCAGTGTCCTCGTATAGAAAGGGAATAAGGAATGGAGCATTTGGCGTGATATGGGTGGAAACTTGTGGTATAAGTATTGTTGTTTGATATGTGTAGTATTGTGGCATTTTTTGTCTATTAATGATATATTTGAAGTAAGGAATGTGATTTGAGAGGAGGAAATGGTAGAGGTAAAGTATACAGAGAATGAAGCATTGAGATCAGAAATAAAGGTTTTCAGGGATTCAGTGGCATATAGCCATAGAATAAAAAGGGGATAGCATAGAAAGGGTTGAAGCCACTAGTCATGGTACAGCCCTTGAAATGTTAGTAGAATTCATTGTTAAGGGAGATGGAAATAAGGATGTCGAAGAATTCAAAAACGCTCCGAAGATATACAGTGCTGGTTGTGTGTGATTTAGGGTATTGGGACAGTTCGTATTGGAAGGAGGAGAGGCTTCCTAAGGGAAGAACACTGAAAATTTGGAATACATGTTAATGTATATTTTTTTGTGTTTCTCTGTGTTTTAGTTGCTTTGTGCTATCTTGTTTCTTTATTTGAATTATTATTCACATCCGTCATACGTCCACCATCCATGATTTTATTCACAACCATGAATTCCTACCATAAGGCGATCAAATATTCATCCTCATGGGCATCCACAGAAAAAGGATAAGAGATAGGCTCTTTCATTGCTCAAGGGGAAGAATATCAGATTCATAGATGATCACTCCCACAGCCTCAACTACCTACAACCACAGAGCTGCACAGACATTTTGCAGTTTTACTGATATTTATATATTTAAAACATTTAAAATTGCTTGTGATTTGCTGTGGATCGGCTATGTTTTCTATTGGTTCAGGGAGGAGCTGGTTATTTAACTACAAGATTTTAACCCATATTGCATTTTTCTGCAAATAATCTTTTTAAACCTGCGGACAAGGGGTTATTTGGTTTTACAAATGCACATGCTATTGGGCATAGTACCAGGTGAGCTCTGCCCTCACATATCAAGCAGACCTAGTTGATTACTGTCCTTCTTCTGGCAATGCATGCCATCGACCTCACTGTTCCTATCCTTTTCATTGTATGATTGGGTTCCCTTTGTAGGGATACACGCGGTTAAGGGAAATAATGCAGTAATTTTAAGTAGTACTGTTTATTGCAGCAGCTTCATGCAAATACAATATGAAAAGGTCCTCGATAAAGCGACGGACGGACGTGAGGTTGTCACTCCAGTGGACGCGCACATACTGCCCTCCGGGTAATTTGCTGCCAGGCCTTCCTGGCCATTGCCGCTATGCCCTCTTGGGCAATTGCGGACAAGTGAGAGTCAAGGCACGAGCGCGTCATCTGTTGCTACAGCACCCCCTCACCAGTGACAGTGGTTATCCTGGAATGAAAGAGAAGGAAACGAAAGGGAAAAAACATCATGGGAAACTGGGTTAGGAGCGGTGAGGACAGCTCTACGTTGAAAAGTCTCTTAGATGTGCTGGGAAATGGACTCTCCTTCCGGGTTGCTCGCCCGTTAGCTGGGCGGACGGGAGCCTAGGGTGTCGGCGCTGCATGGGGCGCCAGTGCTGTCTGGAAGGCTGCCTGGTTCGCCAAAGGAGCTCTCCATGCCAATACGGGTGTAGCCGTTGTCGGTAATAACTGGGTGGAGGATGGTGATCCAACTGCTCCATGTGGAATCTCACAGGCGATGATGAAGGCCGGTTTCAGGCGATCTATGGATACTCGCCTTTCTCGGCCTTGGATGCGAAGCAAATTAAACTTGCTTTCCCTTTGAAGTACCTCAAAGGGTCCCTCGTATGGCGGCTGCAAGGCGCCAAGGGCTCTGTTAACCCTCACAAAAACATGTGATGCGGACTTCAACGATTTAAAAACGAAATTTGGCCGAACGCCGTGCCGTGTAACGGCTTGAGGGTTTAATCTTGCCATATGTTTCTTCAGCTGCACCTCGTAACTAGTTTGGTCACTCGTACTGAAGTCCTGCGGTGGTGAAAGGAATTCACCCGGGAGTCGCAGCGGTTCTCCGTACACCAGCTCAGCTGCGGTACTCTTTAGGTCCTCCTTCCAAGCTGAACGGAGACCCAGAAGTATGGAAGGCTGTACGTCCACCCAATCCTGTCTCGTGACACCGGATTACGGCCTTCATTTGGCGATGGAGGCGCTCAACTAGACCGTTGGAGGTTGGGTGATAGGCCGTCGTTCTTAGGTGAGTGGCACCGGAGAGGTCTGCCAACTTTCTAAAAATTGACTCTCGAATTGGCGGCCCTGGTCTGTGGTGATGCGCTCGGGGGTACCAAATCGCGAGATCCACTCGCGGAAAAAGGCTCGCTCCACCGTCTCAGCTGTTGTATCCACGATCGGAATGGCCTCCGGCCATCTCGTGGAACGATCGATCAACGTTACACAGTACCGGAAACCTCTGGAAAAGGGCAGGGGACCTACCAGGTCTAAATGTACGTGATCGAACCTACGGCTGGGAGTGGGGAAACACCAATGAAAGCAGAAACATGTCTTGAAACTTTTGAACGTTGGCACGATAAACATGTTCGTGCCCACTCTCTACAGTCTCTTTTGACTGACGGCCAAACAAAATGCTCCGCCACGAGCCGCGAAGATGCCTTGCAGCCAGGGTGGGATAGGCTGTGGAGCGAATGGAAAACTTTCCGCCGTAATGCAGTTGGGACAAAAGGTCGAGCCGTTGGGGTGGAAAAATCACAGTACAGGGAAACGTCACTGTCGGGTAAGCTGACCTTTCGGAGCGCGAGGGAGGATGAATCCGTGCGGCAAGTTCTTCGTCACCTTCCTGTGCCTGCGCGAGGACATCGTGGGGCACCGACGGGGAAACTCCTTCAACGCGCGAGAATGTGTCTGCGACCACGTTCTCCTTCCCTGCGACATACTGTATGTCCACCGTGTACTGGCTAATGTAACTTAAATAGCGGAATTGTCTTGGGGAGCACTTATCAAGTTTTTGGCGAAAGGCAAAAACGAGGGGTTTATGGTCTGTGAATATCGTAAATTGTCTTCCCTCGACCATGTGGCGAAAATGCCGCACCTCCTCATACACGGCCAACAGCTCGCAATCATAAGGGCTGTAGTTTCTTTGTGGGCCGTTCAACTTGCGCGAAAAAAACCTAGAGGCTGCCATCCTTCTGCCGTCTTCTGTTGGAGAGCCGCGCCAAGGGCGAAGTCCGAAGCGTCGGTAAACACTGCCAGAGGTAGGTTGACATTTGGATGAGCGAGGAGTGCAGCCTGTGCAATGCTCTCCTTGCACGCCTCGAAAGCTTCCTTGGAAGTAACACACCACGGTACGTGGTCTTTGCCCTTAACATTTCCCTTCAAAAGATCACTCAACGGCGCCTGGAGTGTGGCGGCGCCGGGCAGGAAACGACGGTAAAAATTTATTAGGCCCAAAAAATGTCTTGAGGCCTTTCACCGTTTGCGGTAAAGGGAAACTCTTAACGGCCTCTACTTTTTCTGGGAGCGGCCTAGTGCCTTTCCCCGAGACAGAATATCCTAAAAAAATAACTTCCGACTGGAGAAACAGGCACTTCGAGGGGTTTAAAAGCACACCAAATTTTTTTTAAACGTTCGAACAACTGGAGGAGATGGGTCGTGTGTTCCTCCTCGGAAGTGTACACCACCAGGATGTCGTCGATGTACGCGAAACAAAAATCCAGTCCCCGGAGGACCTCGTCCAAGAAACGTTGGAATGTCTGGGCCACGTTTCGCAACCCGAACGTCATGCATGTAAATTCGTACAAGCCAAACGGTGTTGTTATGGCTGGCTTCCCAATGTCCTCCGGATTTATGGGAATTTGATCATATGCCCGCACTAGGTCCACTTTGGAGAACACTGTCTTACCAAGGAAGTTGTGGGCAAAATCCTCGATGTGCGGCACAGGGTACTGATCCGGGACGGTCCTCGCATTAAGCGCCCGATAATCGCCACAGGGTCGCCACTCGTCTCCCTTCTTTGGTACGAGGTGCAGGGGAGAAGACCAACAACCCTAGGGCGGGCGCGTAGTCCCGGCTCGTAACATGGCACCGAACTCGTTTTTGGCTATACGAAGTTTATCGGGGGCCAATCTCCTGGGTCTGCTGGAAACCGGTGGGCCTGGGGTGGTGCGGATGTGATGGACCGTTGAGGGGAGGGGGGCCTCGGGTGAGCCGGCGGGCCGCGTGATTTCTGGGAAATCCGCGAGGATGTGATGACACCTTATGTCACTTTTTAGCACATTTATGCGTGGGAAAGGTTCACACACAGCGATTCCGCTCATTTTCAAGGATATGATGCCCCCTATGAGGCGCTGATTTTTCATGTCGACCAGTAAGCCGTAGAATCTAAGGAAATCAACGCCAATGATGGGGTTTGTCACATCAGCTACCACAAAACGCCATCGAAAATCCCTCCTGAAGCCGAAATTGAGGAGCAGCTCCTTGCATCCGTACGTGTGATGACGCTGTCATTTGCTGCATACAGTTCGTATGATGATTTCTCGCGGTGGCCGTGAAATAAGGCCCGAGGGTATACGCAAAGATCGGAACCGGTATTCACGAGAAACCGTCTCTTGCTGATGGAGTCGATTATGAACAGGCGGCCTACAGGAGGGCGGTGATCGGCTGCCGCGTCTACCGACTGCCTTGCTGGTTTTCCGGGGTGCAAGTGCAGGGAGAAATGCACCGGCGGGCTGCGCCCCCCCACCTGGTATGGTACCAGCATACTCCTTCCTGTCGAACAGCGTTCCGGGAGTGAGAGCGATGGCGGGAACTGCTTCGTTCGTGGCCGCGGGACCGCGAGTGTGCACGAATCGTGGAGGGATTGCTGACCTGTGCAACCACCGTCGCGGACATCTGGCTCATCTGGGCTGCTAATGCCGCCACCTGGCGGGTCACCAACTATAGGGATACACGCGGTTAAGGGAAATAGTGCAGTAATTTCAAGTGGTACTGTTTATTGCAGCGGCTACATGCAAATACCGTGCGAAAAGGTCCTCGAAAAAGCGACGGACGGACTCGAGGTTGCCACTCCGGTGGACGCGCGCATACTGCCCTCCGGGTAATTTGCCTTCCTTGGTCCTGGAGGCCTTCCTGGTCATTGCCTCTAGGCCCTCTAGGGCAATTGCGGACAAGTGAGAGTCGAGGCGCGAGCGCGTCGTCAGTCGCTACACCCTTTTTTCCTATCCTCTGGTCTCCTCGTCCATTTCTCCTTTGGGAGGGGGGGGGGGAATAGCTCACAAAAGCCATCTCGTGGCCAAAGATTTAAGTCATTTAGTAGCAAAAGCCATCCCTGGATTTAATTGTCACTTATTTTAATCCAGATAGATCAACTGGTTAATTCATCAGCTTAGCAAGTTTAAGATCTGTGGTTCAAGTCTCGGTCAAAGAAAATTTTAATGCTTGTGATCCATGATTCCACATTCCGCACCTTTCTGCTTTTGCCTTCTACAGGGTTCGTCCGGAAAATAAGTGTACTGAGCTCAGGAAAAAAAATTATTACACTTTTACATATCTTAAGCTAATATTCCTCAAAATAGGACCCTTGTGAGTCGATACACTTGTTCCAGCGGCGTTCCCATTCCTGAAACGCTCCCGCGAAGGCATCATCGGGAACCTCTCGAAGACACGTCGTCACGGCCTCTTTGACGGCGTCCAAAGTCCCGTATCGCGTTCCTTTCAAACTCCTCTTTATCTTCGGGAACAGAAAGAAGTCCGGTGGTGCCAAGTCCGGGCTGTAGGGCGGGTGCGGCAGCGTTGCCACGCCGTGCTTGGCCAAGAAGTCCGACACGACAAGCGCGGTGTGAGACGGCGCATTGTCGTGATGCAGCCGCCAGTTGTTTTTGATCGCTGGCCGGACGCGGGTGACTCGTTTTCGAAGCCTGTCGAGCACTTGGACGTAAAATGCAGCATTTACAGTTTGTCGTTCAGGTACAAATTCGTAGTGGACGACTCCCCTTTTGTCAAAAAAGACAATGGGCATCATAAACTTATTTTCCAGACGAACCCTGTATGTGTGTTCCTATCCCTTTTCCTTAGAAACATATATCCATTAGGATATATGTATTCCTTCATATAGAAATAGACATGAGGAAAAGTGATCTGCTCGATTCCCCCTTCATCACCATTCCTGTATTTGTCAATTATGTGTGTTCCTATCCCTTAGCCTTTTATCTGTTTCCATGTGACTGGAATTGTTTGCAGTATGGCAGGTGTTTGCATGTGATTATAAAAATATACATGTATGTATAAAAAAATACATGTATGTATGTATATATATAGTATATATATATATATATATATATATATATATATATATATATATATATATCACTCGCGATTATATCCTCAAACTCATCGTACATCCTATCGACTTCTTCCTCCTTGTGGTTGCTCGGTGGCATGTATACCTGAACAATGACCAAGTTTGTCGGTTCCGCTTTAATCTCTACGAGTAAGATTCTATCAGTTGCTTGCTCTATGTTGACTACGCTTCTTCCTACCCCTTTATTTAATATTACGGCAACCCCTCGTTGGCTCTTGTCCCCGCCGCTGTATATTATTCTATAATTATCACTCCAGTAATCCTCGCTAACCTTCCATCTCACCTCGCATAGACGTAAAACATCTATATTACCTCTTTCCATCTCTCGCTTAATATTTTCTAATTTGCCTGTCCTCAACATTGTCCTGACGTTCCATGTTCCTATTCTAACTACTTTCGTCTTCTTCTGCGTCTTCTGTCCTGCTGCTGTTATTTCTCCCCTGCAAGGGTTTCGTGGGATGACGACCACGGAACCCTTGGCCTCCCCTGCTGCCGGGCACGACACACGGCCGCTTGGGCCGAGTCCCGTAGTTGCCAGGACTCATATTCTCTATAGTGCTCATCATTACATTCTTGGGAATGATAATTGAGGTGGTTTCCCGTTGCCTTCCTCAATAGTGTTTTTAACGTGACACCATCACTTAATGGCCGCCCCACTGGGGTCAGACGCCTTTGCAGCCGCCTCACTGAGGAACAGACGCTGCGTGGGCTACCTTTCGTCTGGCTCCTAACCTTCGACCTATCTGGCATGGGTGGCCCTACCAGGAGCAATTGTGGCAAAATAAGAGAAAAGAAATCATGTGACTGGAGATGCTATTGGCGAGACCGAGAACTTCAAACCACCTACGTATGAAATTGCCTGTCATTTTGCTCCCTTCCCTATCAAGTAATAATGAATCGTATTGTACTTTATCTCTTGATATCTTTCCAAAGACCTGGTATATTCTTTCAATGATGGTGACCAACTGCTCGGAATTCCTTATGATAATTACTAATGTTATTTTTTGAGATAGTGAAAGAGGTCATAGTTTCTATTGTTGGTTTTTCTACCGCTGTCATGGACGCATTTATGATTTTTCTCTAATTAGTTACTGTATTCTATAATTTTTTCTTAAGTAGTTTTGTATTTTATATTAACCGGGGTTACCTTCCGAATTAAAATATAATATTCCTTAAACCATTTACATTCAAGGGAGGGAGTGACAAAACTTGATTTTCGTTTGACTAGTACCTCCAAGAAGAAAATTATTTTCATTAGTCGTTAAAACGTGAATTTCTCGCTTTTGGCCATTCTTTGAATTCTATTCATAACCTTTTATTTTGTTTCTTCCTTTTATGAGAACTAATCATTTGAACATTTACCTTATACTTTTGTCCTCTTCATTTTGCCCCAACAGCAATTTATATTAATTCCTTATTCCAATGTGAAGGTATTGTGCCTCGATGCGATTTTCATTGTACTAAGATTTTATTTTTAGACCACCAAAATTGGTAAATACTATAAATTCTTCTCTAACGTTGAACTAAATAAGTTATTAATATGTTTACACTAGGCCAGATACAACAATTTTACACCCAAGCCCTAGGTGGGGAAAAATTCATCTAGCGACCGCAGGGCTGACAGGTGAGGACGTTGCTCAGCCGCCATCAGGGTGGCCGCCTCGCCGCAACCGCGAATTCGAAGTGACACGACGGGAAAATAAGTAAGCGAATGGACTGATTGGCTGAAAGTGGCCCATTTTCTTTTTCCAAGTTAAGATTTTCATGATGATGAAATTCTGGGAAACTTTCCAGAAATCAAAACCAAAATTATTTTAAGGCCTTAAAAGTGTTGTCAAATTTCAACACGGGGTTCCTCCCTTCCGTCCCTTATTCTTAAATCTTTTCTTCTTATAACAATAATTATCGGTATAAATCATGCAATTTTTTGCTACATTGAGGGAACGAAATTTTGCGTAAGTACCTGGAGGGACAACTATTTTTTATAAAAATTATTGATTAATGAGTGAATGATTCTTTTCAATATGAATTAATAATTAAATTTTCTGTTAACTCAATTAATAGCTATTTTCACCCGTATATTTCCGGCCAACGGAAAAAATTAATGAAAGGAAGCTACTTTTTACCTCGAATAGACAAAAATCAGGTAAGCAGAGGTGGTGTCAATATTTCAGTTTTACCTTCTCCCGGAATCGGCCAGACCCTAACACCAATCATAAAAATATTTCTCCCGTCATAATGTTGTGTTGCCACCAGAGCGCCTTGCGCATTCATTTCAAAAGTCCATCCTCCAATTTTGCACCAATTCCTCGTTGTTGGAAAATTTGTCTCCACTTATAGCGTTTTTGAATGGTCCAAACAGGTAAAAATCAGACGTGGATCAGTTTGGGACTTTATGAGAGATGAGTTAAACCTCTGAAGCCAATTCTCGAAGTTTATCACGGGTCAGTTGGTCCGTATGAGGACGGGTGTTGTCAAGCTGAAAAATGACTACTGTTTCCAAGAGTCCATGTTGGTGGCTGCAGATAGCTGGTTTATGTTTGTGTTCCTGCATCTCATATTAGTACTCGATATAATAGTTCGCTGGTCTTCAAGGAAATCGAAGTAGACTGGACCCGGCAAATCCCAAAAGATGGTCAGCGTCACTTGAGCCGCGGAGGGTTAAACCTTGAATTTTGTGCGAACCGAAGATATAGTGTATTTCATCTCCGTGCTGTCTTTTGGTCTCAGGATCTTAGAGATCAATCCAAACGTCGTCGCGTGTCACTATTAATTTTAAAAAAGCGTCTCCTTTAATCAAAGTTCGTTTCCTTTGGTCATGACCCTTGGTAAGTAGTGATTCTTTATGAGAATCTGTTAGCTGCATTGGAATCCATCTAGCATCTCGTTTTTCTGTATTTTGGGAATGAATTGTAATGTAAACAGTGCCTTCAACTTCCTTAGCTATCATTTGAACAGTAATTTTTCAACAATCGCGAATAAATCTTTGATCCTCGATTCCAACGAGTGACCAGAAACTTCGACTAGACCCAACTTTGGGGTTCATCACCCACACTTGTTCGGCCACTTTTAAAATGATAAGCTCATTAGTTAACATTTCCTCGGTTCATACGTATTTTATCAACAATATAGAAAGTATGTCTCTTGGTTTCAGACCTTCTGCGACAGCAAATCTAATACTAAGCGCTGCTCTTATAAGGTGCAATCTTCAGTTGAACTTGGAGAACTGAAGTTTTGGAGGATATGTTGACTGCTGATCATAGCTAATTTTATGGTTGTCAAGTAACACTTCTAAAACAAATGGTAAGGTTCAACCGGTACTAAACCCGACGGCGTGTGAAAGTCACACATCAGGGTTGGGGGGCCAGTTCCCTGTGCCGGATATGGTTTCCCAGAAAGATCTGGTACCCGAAAAATCAAAAGCTTGGGTGGAGCCGCAGGTGCCCAGAGGGCTTCGGGAATCGAATCGATATATTCACATGGAAAAATATATTCGGAAAAAGGGATATGTATCCGAATACAGGACAAACACAGGAGATGCGGGGAAGGCGGAATCGAGCAGATCACAAGTGTAAAAATATTTCCTTGACCGGGACTTGAACACCGGATCTTTTCACTTGCCGGGAGGATGCTCTAACCACTTGAGCTATGTTTCAATTTAATTTTTATTCGGTCTAGTACATACGTTATACCGCAAGTGTTTTCATTATACAAAATATCAGCTTTTGGTTACAGCATATTTTTTTCGTTCTTAAATATATGCATAAAAATATTCATACACATGCATACAAATAAATATTAATATGCATATGCACACATACATAAATGGACATACATTCTTTTACCCGCATGTATAATTGCGACCATATGCAAGACTGTTGAAGGAAATAATGAGGCAAGGTTCACAAGATATATATTGTATATGGTGGGGATTATCGATTAGTTTGAATCACATTCTGTGAAGCAACTCTTCGACCACTGGCGAAGTGTGTCCAGCACCGGGGGCAGCCACATCCGTTCCACCAATGCTTGCATACTTTTTGCCCAATTTTTATTCGCTGTTTTTAATAGCATGAACTCTACGATTAAAATGGTCATTATAAAAGTTTGGAAGCTCGGAAAGAGCTGAAATTTCAGGGTGATCAGATTTATGTCCTTAATGGCATCACCACCGAACACGTCCCGGGTTTTATGTATCTTTTTCAGGGCTTCCCATTCTCTGAGTTTTTCGTCGTAGCCAAGAATCAGATGAGCAACGCTGTCTATTCGACCGCATGACGGACAAAAGGATGAATCAGGTAACCATAGATGGTGCCTCACTTCCCTCGTCATGACCGTGTTCGCGACTACCTTGAACATTCGACTACGTGCCTCATGGTTCGCTCTGCAGGTCGCCCAGTTTTTCCAAGGTAACGTCCTTTTTGTCTTTTTTCCCTGCTCGGCGAGCGCTCTGAGGTACAGGGTCCTGACCCTAATTGTTTCTCTATCTCGTAGGAGTGAGGCGACCTTTTTCGTTTCTTATAATGCCCTCTGGTGGCATTCGTCGTGCGCGAGTGCCTGCCACGCGCCCTTAGGAGTATTTTGCGCCACGCGTCGTCACCCCTAAGGATGCGCAGGCCGAGCTTCGCGTAGACCACCTTTGCCTTTACAGCCGTATCCGTTAAATTGAAACCACCCAGCTCAAACGGGCCATAGCGGGTTGCGGGACACTTTCTTTACGTAACCGTTCCAGATCATTTGGTTGGTCGCTCTAATAAGGTATGCATTATATTTAGGGGGTACGGGCCACATACCATAGCCTGGAGGATTGCCCAAAGACAATCTGGTTGAGGAGGCGGACGCGGGTCATGCTCGAGAGGGAAGGGAGTGAAAGTTTCCCAACGCTCGATTTTACCTGGTGGTCTATAATTCCCCATTTCCGCTCAATCGTGGGAGCCAACTCCTCATCGGTGGCATTCTTTATCCTAATTCTAGAAGATGTACCGGTGTACATCGTTGGGACGGCACGTATGAAGTGCTCGGGGAAGGCCATCGTCTTGAGCACGGTTAGGATCCATTCCATCCGGACCAGATAAAATGCTTTCGCAAGGTCAACGGCAAGCACTTCTAGAAAACGATCGCCATACGAGGGTGAGGAAAAAATAATGTCGCGAATTAGAAGTACGACATCGAAAATGTTCCGCGTTTTCGACACGGCGTACTGGGATGGAGAGAGGACGATGTCGGCAACAGCCGTCATTCTACAGCGCAAGGCGTGGGCTAATATTTTATAATCGGCATTTAAAGGGCAATTGGTCGGAAGTCGTTGAACGGCTTGGGCCGCGTCATCTTTGGTAAAAGCGTTATCACAGGGGTCCGCTGACTTGTAGTCAGAGAGCTGCTAATTAAAATTCAATTAAAAAGGTTGGTTAAAATAGGTTTAAAAGTATCCCAGTAAGCGAAATAAAATTCAAAGGGTAGGCCGTCCAAGCCGGGTGCTTTGCCCTTTGGAAAAATGGAGGGTGACGCAGTCCAGTTCATCTGAACTTATTTCTCGAACTAAATCGTCTTTTTGGGTTAAGGACAGCGTAGGTCTCCCTCCTTCCACGGGGGATACCTGTTAAAAGTCTTTTGAAAGTGCCGGGCCGCTTCCCTAAGGAGGTCGGTGCCGCCGGCGGCAGACTCTCTGATGGGGATTCGGAGTTGGATTTCATCCAGCGCCGAAGCTCGGATAGCGTTAGGGGGCCCGCTATATCTGTATGTAACTCTTTTTGCCATTTTTGGGGAGCGTATTTTTGGAGTTCGTGGCCGAGCATGATTTTTTTTAAGGGACGACACTTGGGTTGATATGAGCAGAGGAACGTTGAATTCATTGCATCAACTTATCACTTCAACATCTAGGGGCGATAAAATACCTGATTTTGTAGCAACGAATATTCCCGAAAAAGTCTTTCGCTACATGGGGCCCGAAATAAGAAGCCTAAAAAGAAAATTTAATTGTTTAAAGAAGGGGACTACAATGGCCTAAAGTGTGCGCCACAGAATCAATTTTTTAAGTTTTAAGACGTATAGTAATCACCGTAATACTGAGGATACGTGGAATCACTTCCTTGAGATCACGCGCTCAGCAGTGAATAAGTTCATTCCGAGTAAATTTAAAAAATATAACACGGAACCTAGACAGTAAAATGCGGATGTTAGAAAGACATTGCGACGTCAAAGGCTATGTCATGTCAAAATGAAAAATATTAGGGATGATATCTCTAGCGACAAAAAGAATGAGATCACTAATGATAACAATATATCTAGGGCGAATGCCAAGAATGAATTTCGGAAAGTGTTAATCGAATGCAAAAGGAAAAAGTTAGCGGAAAAATTTAAAGAGAAACCAAAAGCATTTTGGTCATACGTCAGAGAACTTCAGGGAATTAAGTCATCTGTTAATTCACTCAAAAATGGTAAAGGGGAAATAGTAACCAGCAGTTTGGAAAAGGCTGGTAAAGGAAATCTTATTAATCCTTCTTTCAGAGCATCTTCACAAATATCTCACCGAATGCATCCGATAGCTTACCAAATCGTGCCGATCAACAGTTGCCCAAAATTGAAATCTCATAAAATGAAATAGAACGTTTCCTGAAAAATACTATATTAAGCCTAATAAAATCCTTTGGGCCCGATGAAATACCCGCTCCAATATTTAAGGATCGGAAATTGCGCCGTATCTAGAAATACTATTTAAGTCATTGGTAGAGAACGAAAACGAGTGGGAATCGAGCAATTACAGACCTATTTCTCTCACATCCATTTCGTGAAAGGTTATGGAACATATAGTTGCCAGTTTGATCTCGAGACACCTCGATTAACAGGTGTTAATTATGAAAAATCAGTACAGTTTCCGAAAGGGTAGATCCAGCAAGAGACAACTCACGGATTTTGTTCATGATATTCTTATTTCGGGGGAGAGCAATGTTTCAGTGGAAGCAGTTTTTCTAGATTTTAAGAAAACCTTCGATAACGCATCTCATAGTAAACTACTCGCACAGCCAGAAGAATATGACATAGATAACCGGGGTTGGATTAAAGACTTTTTGAACAGTCGGGTACAAAGGGTAGTGATAGCTGGAATTAGCTCAAATGCAGTAGAAGTTAATCCAAGTGTTCCCCAGGGAATTGTTATCGGACCTCTTTTACTCCTACTTTACGTAACGAAATTGAATCCGTAGTCACTAGTAAGATACGTTAATTTGCCTTTGATGCTGTGGTTTAGCATGATCCCTGTGACAAAGCGGATTTATCAGATGACCTAAATGCTATACAATGCTGGTGCGACACTTGGTAATTAGAATTAAATTTAAAAAAGTGCATAGTGACATAGTTTTGAAAAAAGAGAAATTCCCTCCTGAATGCCCATTGCATTGGGAACACGGAAATAAAATGTGTAGATTCAATTAAGAACATAGGCGTTACCCTCACTTACGATCTCTCCTGGGTGAAACATATACGGGCAATGTGTGCATAAGCCAAAAAAAATTAGGATTTATTAGTAGAGTACCAAGTTAATGTGATGAAAAAGTCAAAGTTATCTGTCGCTGGTTAGGCCTCATTTAGGATATGTTGCAATAAAATGGGGTCCTCACGAAATGTGATTAATTACTAAATTGGATCACATGCAGCGTAGAAGAGCTAGATTTGTGTGTTGTTATGACAACCTTAGTACTGTATCAAAAATATTAGAGCAGTTAGGCTGGGAATCACTCACGGAGCAAAGGTTAAATTACAGATTGAAGCTCTTGCATAAATTGGGAGTATCTTTAGCAGTGATGTAGAAAACATACTATTACCCCCATCATACTACAGTAGGAGAGATCATGCTAGTAAAATTAGAGAGATTAAGTGCAGAACAGATAGATTTAAGATGTCATTTTTTCCATGAATGATCAGGGATCATAATAAAATCGCCCCACAGCAGTAGGGTCATGTTCGGGTAAGCATTAGTCTGGTGTATATTCACCCCATCATACACCCTGGCAGTGGCTTGCAGGGTACATTGTTATAAAAAAAAACCAACAAGGTCAAGCGAACTGGATTCATGAATTGCAATGATATGGTATTAATGAAGATATTGTGGTAATGATAAAGTTACCAAATATGATAAGGTTCTCAACATAGCAAAAGAAAGTCATTGATTGGCTGTGTTCATTTGAGACAGATGACATCAAGTGAGATGCAGGAACATGTTAAACGGCCCCGATTCTTCTTTGTGTACATTAGTTAATTGGATACCACATTAAAAGCTAGTGAAGATTAAGTGCAAATGTAAGGACCTCAGCTGACTGCAGGCTGTGCTGCAGGATACTATTTAAAGCAGACATCAGTACTTGTATTTTATCAATGAAATTTTAAAAATTTCACCAATAAAACAAGACAGAATAGGACCGCACCTATTATTACCGCCATGCAGATTGCATGAAAGTTATAATACATAGAAAGCATGTCGGATATGGTTAAGAGGCATGAGCTATAACCCATTCCTCAGTGGGGGTTTTCTGACAAGGTCTAGTCATAAGCAAGCAGTATTGGCACACAAGGCATGCTCTACAAAATTAAAATTGTGAATTGTACATAAACTTTTGAATAAACAATGACGAAACAAACTTACGGAAAAGATTAGCAGAATTATATAGCTCAATTACATGTCCGTTCAAATTATAGGAGGGAATACTAGCATAAGTGACCCACTTTGACAAACAGGATTTTGTAATCATTGCATTTGACACAACATTGCAGTTCTATGATAAATTACCAGTGCACCACACGATGAGCCCAGTATTATGCATATATTCCGAGTTAGGGAAACCACCTTCGGCGATGCATATTAACTTTCTGAAGAATAACTATGTTTTTTTGGTAAGTTTTGTCAGTGACCATTCATAGATATTTTAATATTCTTTTTAATCTGTGGTTCTTGAGACTTATTTTTCAGATGGAGAAAGGTTACTAGTTTCCAAGCCGTTCGTTTTAATGAACTTATCTGTGAAGTAAATTTTCCCTTGCCCAATGAATATCCAGTTTGCTACCTCAAATCTCCACCTTGGGTTTTACCACAGCTGAGTTTAAGACCAGGTCATATTCACATTCAAAATTGTGCAAAACTGATGCGGAGTATCAAAAAATGTTCAGATCCTTCCTCAGATCCCACAGACTTCATCCTAGTTCATAGATGGGTCAATGTCAGAATCAGCATGTAGTTGCAGTTTTTTCATCCCAGCACAGAGTCCTGAGGGCAAAGATACCTGTAAATAGCCTGTGCAGCATTTACAAAGATGATCTGTTATCAACCAATATAACCCTGTAAGAAATTAAAGGTGATGACTGCTCCTCCTTGATCTACTCCAACTCTCTGAGCACACTTATATCCATTTCCAGCTTCTTCCATACCCACCCTATAGTCCAAGAGAAACCACTTCACTGTGAAGTGGGACCTGCTCCTAATGATGAACCATATTATGACACAGCATGACAAATACCTAAGGGCACGAGATGCTTTTAAAATAAGTGGTGATTTAAGTAATACTTCAGGGGATGACCCTAACTCTTTAAATAGTGTTATCCTTTTTTAAGAGAAACTGGACTAATAGGCTGTATTTGTGGTATTCTTTCTTAGGCTTTTGATTTTAAATATTAATGTATGTATTTACCTATCTATTTATTAATAGGGTATTGAGATCTTAAGCCTTCTCACAGTGGTGCAAAATGACCAAAGCTGTTGACGCACTCCAAAAATAAAACTACTATTGCCACTATGATCATCACAAGTCTGAAGTTCATGAAATCAATAACCCTAATAAGACAACAGGATAACAAGGACCTTTCTTTTTTGCATTGTTCTAGATGTAAAAAAAATATCTTTAAATTAGTATTGTGACTGACAATTATTCGCAGTTCAAAATGCTGTGACCCCACCTCAAAGAGTTTTGTAGAACAGTAATTTAAACAACTATTCCTCTTACTAGTTACCCAAGTTAAAAGAATATGGTATTCAACACAGTTTTGATTGATAGGTGAGAGTAGATTTCACCTCACACAAAGCCCCATACAGGGTGATAGTCTCACATCAAGGTAGGGGAGGTACCAGTTTATTTCTCTGTGCCACCTGTGATGCCCTAAAAAGATCTGGTACCCGCAAAATCATACAGCTGACCACAAATGGAGGATGACCAGAGGTGTCGCATGGAACTTCTTGTTTCATCAGAACCCCAGCACTCAACCCACTTGGCTAGTAAACCCTTCTTCAAATTACATACACATGTGCAAATGGAAAGGAAATTTTGTTTCTGGATGAAAATGTTGACAAATACCACAAAGATTGCTCTCCACAAAGATGATGTCAGACTGTAATAGTAAAAATATGCACATGAATTCAGCCAGAAGCTTAGTAACTGTCATCCCACCCTTTCCATGATAAAAACTTTACTATTTAAATAACTCCAATAAAGTTTACAATAGCATATACTTAATGGCATATTTCAAATTAAAGAAAGTACAAATGAATCTACGGAATACATCAATGCCACCAATTAAATGTTCATTTGACATTAAGTTAAAATGCTTTCCCAAGATTTCTTTGATGACTTTAAATTTTGAGTAAGATTCGTCAACAAATTTCTAAGATTGAAAAATAAAACCACACTTCCAACAGTCATTAAAATTTTTATGTTGAAAATAATCATTGTACATGTTAATTTTAATGACCTTATCATTACTGTACTAAACAATGTAAAATCACCTTGATGGTATACATATCATTATCTGTGTATTCAGTCACCAAAGATATCCATACAAATGTATCAATGCCTCAAAAAATTTTCAGAATAGGTACAAGGAGAAAAATATGGAAGTTGTTTAAGAATCTGCATTTTAAGTGCTTTATGACAATGAAAATGCCATTAATTATCTCTACAGCCAAAAACCATCACTGTGGATAAGCATCTGAAGCTTACTTCACACTTTTTCTCAGCCAATATGGACAATATTGAATAATGATTGAAGAAATTTTGGCAATTAGTCACACAAATGAAAATTAGATCGACAGAACATTTTGCTTAATCTAAAGGAAATTGGAAGTAGTTGGTATTATGTTTAATACATAATTTCCTACCTGTGGTTCTACATTATATTGAGCAAATTTACTGCATCAGATCCTTGAAGACTTCCTTTGACTTAATTCACAAAGCAAACTTAATATACAAAAATTTTAATGCAATGTTGAACTACATTCTTGCTTAGGCATGAGGATCATTGATGCAGACAAATACCAAAAATAGAGAATCCCTTGCTTTGTAAGAACTTCGTTAGGAGCCACTCAATTCAGGTAGATAATAATTCAATTAAAGGCTAGACAGTATTTTAAAAAGTTATTTTGTTAACAAATTGCAAAAGCAATAAACTTATTTCCTTTCAAAAAGGGTATTTAATTACAAGAACCAAGTACTCCTTAGCCAGGATATAGGTATCCACAAGCATGTGATGCTCACTCTGCTATGTATCTGGTAAATGTCTCCAGGGCATAAGTACAACTCACATAAGCAACAATACACCACTTGCAGACAAAGTGAATGATATTGCACATACCAATTTTTAAAATACAGTTTTTTATGACAATCAATTAATAATGAAAAATGGATTATGCCAAATGCTCATGGAACTTATTTGGATTTGAAGAGCGTAAATAGACCAACTTTTCCAATTGAATTCATGATGTAACTACTCAAAGCATGGTTATAATTATCATCCATTTCAAGGTGTATCAATTTCATTAAAAAGGAATCTTTGAATTATGGACTGTTATGGGGAAGTCATAGGCTACTACAGAATAATGTTATAGCTTTCTTTAGTATACACCAGTGCATATTCTGTCATAACTCACAACAAACAAAATAGCACAATTCATTGTAACATCACTTTAACTTTTAAAAGTAAACAAAGTGAATGCTTAATGCTCACTTATAAGCAATGTTTTGCTTTTTTTATGTCTACTGAAATCAGTGATTCATGATCAGTGAAAAATAATTTCTCCATTGAAATCCAAAGTTTGCATGAAACATCACACTTTTGTGTCTATTGAAATCATATACTGAGAAAATTACCAGAGCAGTGCCACAAGATTTAGAATTTACACTCAAACTTGGCTAACATGGAGATCATCATGTAAGGAGAACATGGTCATATTACAAAATAGGTATAATACTTTGCAAAAATAATATCTCCATGATATTCAATTGATCTAAAAACATAACCCATTTTTTCCAGTCAATACAATTACAACAATTTGCAGAACTACCTGGACCCTAAATTAGATACTGTATACAAAGAATGTTGTAATCATAAATTTACATATTTATTAGGTTCAAAGTTTGCTATGATGTCCATTTCAAACCTTAAATTTAGGCTTTAATCCCAGTTAATGACTAATTTCAAAAGATAATAAATAATTTTTTTACCATATATTTAAGTAAATCCTCAATGGAGCAGCTAGGGAGGCAATTATGTATCCGATTTTTCAGGAGTTCTATTTTACAATCATCTTGTGATACATTTGATATTTTTAGCATCTCTTATTAATTCTTAAGTGTTTAATGATGGTAGAACTTAAAATAATTTCACTAATCTTATATAGTTTGCCAAACTTAACCAAAATTCATGGCATCTTAACTGCAAAATTAAAGGCCTCTTACTCAAATACTCAAGCCAAGAAGCTATAACCAGACTAAAAGTATGCCTACTATGACACAAAGGAATTATTAAATTCATGTATTATGATCAGCCGCATAACAAAAGTCAGTTGTAACAGCTAGAAAAAATATATCAAGAACGACAAAACTCAATTATTAGACACATATTATATCATACAACTTTTTCAGGAAAATTGTCATACAGAATTAATTCAATGAAAATCCTACAAAAGGATGTGTATTGTCTTGGATAGCATATGGCAGTGTTTATAGTAAAACAGTTCACTGTCTTTGAGAAGAGAGACAATCATGTGAAAATGATCAACAGTAACAAAAAATAAGCTAAACCAATGGCAGGCTTGTTAATGAACATATAAAACATTTTATTAACTTCCAAAGATCATAATAGCAAAACAGTTCAGCCAGCCCTCAACAAATTACAAGTCAATGCCAGAAATATATGACCAAATTTGACATGAAACATTAAATTATTATGCCATCATTCCAGCATAAGCAGTCTCAAGGGTTAAAAAATACAACTTTTATTTAATTTGAAGGCAATATGACAAAAAGAATTACTTGAATCCTCAGAGAAAACTCTTCCAATGCATCAAATGGCATTGGAATAATAAAACAACTTCAAGTCTCTTTGCTACAGTAGAGAAGAGATCTGCAAAAAGAATGTGTTGACCATATAAGATTTCCTCCCTCCCACATAGTGTTGTTTTCAATGGCACAAACTCTGGCTAGTAAACAGCAACTGAAGATAAATACATCAGTGTGCATATATTGTCCAAAAATAGAGTATAAAGCCAATCATGACATATTTTGCACTACAATTATATGAAACAAACCAACATAGTGAGAAGGATTCACACCATGTTTTATACCAGAAATGAAAAATAAAATAAATGCTAACACTGCAAAACAATAATCCCACATTATCTATGTATTCAAAAATAAAATTAAAGGAAAAGAGGTACAAACACCAAGTCTTGAACACAATTACCTTGATAAACTTTAAGGTCTACCCAGTTACACTTAAAACAAACAAAATCATGACTTATAATTTGTTCACAATCATAATAACAATCGATGAACATTTCCAGCATTACAGGTATACCTTCATAATGTAAAATACATTTCACAAGTTGTGCTTTTAGCACTAACTCTAAAGATCCTTAAATGTCTAGAGGTTAAAGAGTTCAATGCACCACTTTGGATGTTTTTAGAGCAAATATATATAAAAATGTCCTTCACATGTTACAAAAATAATTGATTAATATACATCTATATGAATAACTAACTTCATGAACCTTAAGATAAATTTTGGCAGTGGAATAAATAAATAACTAAGGTGAGTATCTATCAGGAGGAGTGACGGCATTATTGGTGGAAATGCTTCCAAGCCATACACGAAACACCTCATAGAACTGCAACATTAGCTAGCATTTCACAAGATTTCAAATGTTTAGAACAAATTAAATGCATTAATTAAGAAATTTTGATGGGGCAAAATTATAATTTCATTAAATGTAAAAATTTAATTATGGACAAGTGGAAAGTTTGACTCCAAAATCACTTCCTCCACAAGCCTTCATCATCTGAATTTCAATCATAGTAGAATATAAAATTTAAAAACACTATTGCCTAAAATATTTCCCATGCTAATTTTCCTAGGCAAGCTCAGGTGGCATATTTTCAATTGCCAATATCAAGTCGAGATTCAATGCATATAATTGCCAGTCAACAGCTCACAAAGTCAAGATACTCCCTTCAAACATCACAGCCTTATTTCTTTGGCATTCCATTTTAACTAAAACTAGAAGGGGTGACTGAGAGGTCCCCTCAATGCACAGAATTGTTGGATTCCAAATTCATTAGCAAAAATCATCGTTTCCACCATATTTATGGAAAATTTCTTTATGCACTTCACCACAATTAATTGTATGAAACAGGAAATGCAGATTCCATATCAAGAGCACAGTTATGGAAAAAATTTGCATGGCATGATGGTATGCAGGTTAACACCCAAAACATGAGGTAGATTCTATTTATGACAAGAATTTCACTACAACTTGTAAATTGGCCAATGTAACAGAGGTTAACATTTTTTCCATGGCATAACAATTACCTACTCCACTGGAATTTTTTTGTCATAATTAACATGCATTAGAATTCATTTGTTTGTCAGTTATATTATGAGAGCACAATATCAATTACATAGGCTGAATTAAAATTGAAAAAATGTATTAGCTCAGCATATTTCTTGCCAATATTTCTATTCATTGCTTAAAAAAGGCAGATCAATTCAAATACTACCAATCCTAAATTATCATGATACAGAAAAAAGTGTTGTATCATCGATAAAGAAGGCTTAAGTTAGCAAAGTTTCATCTCAATGTGGCATATTTCTTTCAGATACCACAGTATTAATTCATTTTTAATACATCTGCATTTCCACATACAGTGATATCTTGAATGTATACACCCCAAATTAAAATGTTCATCCAATTCACAGACTTTTTTATGACCTAGACAGGTTTCCATATAATTCAATGTAATCTGAGCCTAAAATGTTTGGCCCTGAAATCTGGAATCATTGTAAAATCCCATCATCCCATGTACATGACAAGCAGATTTCTATTCATTCTTAATTTAAGTTTTTTTATTTTTATATCAAGAATATTGATTTATTAAAATTAGTTTTTTTCAAATTAAATGGTTAATAATGGGGTATCAATTTTTAAATTGATCACCTGACTAGTTATCTACCAGTATGGTGACCTGAGCTGTACAAAATTATTGTTCTTGCTTTTCAGGCAGAAGCAGTTTTCAAAATTGCTTAAAACAATAACAGCAGCTTTCATTAAGCTTAGTTACACATTAGTTCATTTTATCATTGTTAACACTGCTTTAAAAAGGCTGAAAATGAACACAAGCATAATTTAGCAGATGCTAGAAATTCTGGAAGCTGTATACATAAAAATAGGACACCTTACATTACCTAAAAACATTCCATATTATGACATGGAAGTCATATTACAAATTTTCCATTGCTAGGCTTTTTCCATTTACTATTATTTCACCGTATGAATAATTTACTATTCTTTGAACTATCACTCGATTATAATCCTGCGAGATCCTTTATTTCAATTGTAAAATAAGAAAACATTATTTTAAAATATTTTGTCCCCGAAGTCTCTCCTAGATATTTTTTATTGGTACCTTCAAAAACAAATGAGGGTTTTGCTGCTATTATATTGATCAAAGAGTCCAAAGATATGAAACATATGATCTTCCATAAACCAAAAGGCATAGTAACTACTGTCAGGTCCCACTATGACATAACCATTATCTCAAGCAAATTTGTTGAATAGACAGTAGCCTCTATAATATGTCAATAGGAGAGAAAATTACAAGTAGAAATCATAGAATGTGGAATGCAGAATTGTATTCTAAAATAAAAAGTTTTATCAACAAGAAAGGCTTCATATTACTATTGCATAACCTTCCAACCATAGACAACTGGAATGATGTTTGTAAAACAATGTGATTTTCTTATTGGATATTCAATTTCTTCGGATCATTGATAATGGAAGTTGAGCTGAAGATCTGTTGTACTTCTGAAATCTACCAGTCATTATGATGTTCAAAACATAGTTTATTGGTGGCAGTTAACAAGGATTTTAAAGACTAAACCATGTTGTCAATGTATTTTTGTCTAACCCAAAGCTGGTAGATACAAATTCAGCTTAAGACTAACCTTGCTAAAAGGTTTTCCCTATTGGCAAATTAAAATGAGAACAGGATATGGGTCAGACAATGTAATTCAATGCTATTAAAAAATTGCAATTTCTCAAAATTCTTGCACAATTTCCTGAAATTCATGTTGTTTTTCAACTCTGCCAAAAAGTGAACTTCACATGACACGTCATATGTAATAAGTTACTTAGCAATAACCAAATTAAATTTGCAGTCTAATAGTGAAGTTGAACACAAAAGCATTACTATAAAATTTTATCAATTCATTCACCATTAACGACAAGGTTCCATGAAATTACTTGTTTTAAATTGAATATGTATTTACAAATACTAAGTATGACTATGAAAAATTATCTTAAAATAATCAATTACATTTGAAAAGCCATCTGTCTAGCTTATTTCTTCTTACAGTAAAAGATTAATTTCTCTCTCTAAATTTGAAGAAAGACTGTACATTATAATATATTCCAAATCTGTCCATTTAAGATGGCAAATTATTTGATATTTCCAGATTCCAGAAATACAGATCACTTACTCCTTTTAAAAGTATTTTAATATTTATGGCTTCATTCATTTACCTGCACTCAACTATTCTGTAAATGATAAATAGTATACTTTGCATGTTTGGATAATATTCTTTCCGGTGATTTTACAGATATATTTAGTTGGAATAAATCTCACACATGAAATAATACTAAGAATATCCCTTCGTAAAATTTTCAAAACAGATCCCCATTCCAGTGGGAGTTATAAGCTATATTTTCAGCAAATAAATCCTATTCAACCAAATATTTATTGCAAGCATTGTAGGAAGATGAAGAATGATAATGAAAGACTAAATAAATAATGCAATTGCAAGAAACCACAGTGAGTATTAACAGTAACAATGAGTATTAACTCTGTTAAAAATTTAAGAATAGGTAAGTTGAAAGCAGTAATCATTATTATCTTTATACCAAAATGTTAGATTGGAACATAAACATAAAATAGCCAGCAGGTTCCTGTTAACAAAACATTATAAAATTGAGTTTGGATTAAATTGAAGGATCAAATTACAAAAAATGAATCCCGATTCAAAATACAGGAGCTTAGAGATTTGATGTAAACCGATTCCTGTTAGGTATATAAATTGCCATATATGCTTGAACAGAAGCCAATCTAAATTTCAGCAGACTACCCAAAACTCTGAAAATGATTACTTCAAAATAATATCCTAAAGTAATCTGGATTGTAACAAATTCATATAATACTTAAATGGGTGGAAGGAAAATGTAATGAGAAAGTTAAAGAGAGCTCCAGTTAGACCTGATTTGGAATATGACGCAAGTATTTGGGATCCTTGGGAGAAAATCTGGCAAAAAGAATTAGATAAAGTCCAGAGAAAATCTACCAGGTTCATTAAAAGTTGTTATAATAACAAAACACGTGTGACAGGCCTCTTAGGTGATTTAGGCTGGGAGCCACTTGAAATATGAAGACAACACGTGAGATTTAGACTTTTAGAAAAGTTCAAAACAAACGAGTTTAATAATTAACTAAAGGAGTTATAATGACCCCACACTACTTAGGTAGATCAGATCACAAGGATAAATAAGAGAGATAGATTCCAGTACAGATACATACAAATTCTCATTCTTTCCCTGAAGAATCAGAAATCATAATAGTAAGAAACCAAAGTAACTTTAGAAATATTAAAAACATTTAATGTACAAATAGGATCAAAATTAAACAGCAAAGAATTCAGGTGCATGTGTATGTTAGTTGGCAGTTAGTGTGTTTGCATGTGTGTGGGGTGTAAGGGTTTTTTGCATGAATGTATACCATGTTTTGTTTGAGGATTGTAGAAATTTGTGGTTTTTGCATGCGGTTTTTTTTCTTAGTTATGGGTGGTGCCCTAACACCCCCCACCACATGCCCTTGCGGCAGCTTGTGGGGTATTAAGTAGATGTAGATGTACTTGTTTTACCTAGCATTGTGATTGGACTGAAAATTTAGTTTCTTAAGTTAGAATCCATAGTTTTATTAATCAGAGAATTTATTATTCTAGAATCTTTCAGAAATAAAAGAGGGTTGTATCTCACTGTTATGTAATTTGAAAGGAATTAAAACCTTCACAAAAATTGATTTTTGTTTCTAATAATAAAATAATGCAATTTTTGGTTAGACAGTTTGGTTAAATTGAGTGTTTCTTGCAGAAAAAATGAAACATAATAAAAGGTTTACTCTTGCAAGTAAAAAAAACTGGCGAAGATAAAATACTTACAGGACTATCATTAAATATTTTGATGTATATTTGAACAAAAACTAGTACAATCTCAAAACTGTTAATCTGCTTCATTAAATATTCAAACCTGTCAAATTGGCATTTTGAAATCCTTTTCTGAAGCAAATTTAGTGACCGGTTTGCAATCTAAAGGAACATACATTTTTGGCCACATTTTCAAAGATACTATTACTCACAGAGTCAAGTTTGGAGTAAGTAATGCTCGACTTTATCCCCATTTCCCAAATGAGCAAATATCCAATTGATGTAAGAACTGTAAGAGACTCCAAAAAAGCCATCTTTGTAGCTAACTAGTATTATCAATGGTATGCATCAATGAAGTAAAATCATCCATCATCAGAGCAAACAGAAAAAAATGGGTCTTATTGGTTTAGGTTAAGGCTAGAAGAGCACACCTGACTTTCCCCTATTGAGGATATTTATGTTTGTATTCCAGTAAAATAAAATTTGCTTTTTAGCCAATATT
The DNA here is from genome assembly GCA_037158775.1 of Hetaerina titia. Taxonomy (NCBI): domain Eukaryota; kingdom Metazoa; phylum Arthropoda; class Insecta; order Odonata; family Calopterygidae; genus Hetaerina; species Hetaerina titia. The sequence continues at coordinate 66,055,557 of CM073779.1, read as the reverse complement.
GATGTACCACCTCTAAATTGTCAGATAAAATAGGACCTTACGAAAACTACCATGTACATCATGAAATATATGCACACTTCTCTCAAGTTAATATGGTAAATACTCAGCTTTGGAAAGAATCCACCATTAATCAATTAATTTACACAAATTACAATAATGTCAACTGCAAATTAAGGGATTAGGGAGTCTTCAAAAATTCTCTCCTTGTTTTTACTGTAATGAAAATCATTCCACAAAGGAACCCATAGGCACATTTGTTAACTGAAACTAAAATGGGTGCCAATACACAAGTGGGCATGAGTCTTGTGGTTAAGTTTCTGATAGTGTGTGATATTTCAGAACTTATACTGCTTATGAAAGAGTTAGAAATTAAAAGTATGTCTTGGCATATGAATGAAGTAGTTGAAATATTGTAACAAGCTCAGTATTTCATCAGCCCTACTCCATTGTAAAATGTTGGGGGAAGCATGAAAAATATTACATGTATATAATGACCTTGCTAGCTAGAGTTATAGTTTTCTCGTGTACAGTTCTGTATATGCACAAAATTATCTCTTAAAGTTCAAGCAATTTAACCTCAAAACTTGCAAACTAGTTAGTGCTGAATAATTCCCACCAGTGTTGCTAAGTACCAAATAGATAGGATCTCATCTATGGTCCATACATGGTATGTTCCTGCTTCTTTGTGCTCCCTAGTTTCACGTTTGTATTAAATTAAAATTTTGAATACATACAGAGGTCACTAATAATTTAAGTAGCAATTTATTGGGGCAAGATTGAGACTTTACAGTCCCTTCTCCCTCCTAATCCCTTCAACATTAAATCAAGGAAAATTACAAACATCCAAGCCCTAGGTGGATGAAAACCCTTTAAGGCAGAAATCAAATCCACATGCTCATAGTTGGCAGATGAGGACATTACCCCTCCACCACCAGGGCCAGAGTGGAATATAGAATACAATCAGGATATATTTGTCTGTTTCATAGATTTTGATAAGGCATTTAATTGAGTGAATTGAGTTGAATCAATAAATGTATAGCAAGAAAATAGGAGTAGATTAAAGAGATAATAGACCTATCCGCAACCTGCACATGCCTCAAGAATGCTCAGCAGCAAGTGGCAGATGGAGAGATCAAATGGGAGGGGTTATGAAGAGGATACATCAGGGATGTCCATGCTGTTCAATGAATGTGTGAAGAAAATGGTTAATGGGACAAGAGAAGAACTAGAGAAAAGAGTCATGGGGAATTCATAATTCTGTTAGGTTTGTGGATGATTAAGCTTGTCAGACAGCCAATGGGTTGCAAGCATTTCTGTGCACATTGGGATGTATGTGCACTAGGTATGAAATGAGAATAAATGTAATCAAAACAAAGGTTATATGTTATTTGAAAAAGAGAAAAGCTAAGTACAATATTAAAATAGGAATTCAATAACTGAGCAGGTTGGAGAGTTTACCTATGTTAGAAGTGTTCAGGACCAAACTGGTCAAAGTAGAGGGGTTTTAAGAAGAATTACACTAAGAAATGCTGTCATAAGAAAGGATTGATATCAGGGGCATAAAGAATGTTAAGAAAAGGTATATTATGGTGCAAGGTTTATTATAAGCTATAATATAAATCGTGGTTTTCTATGGTAAGTAAACATGGTCACTGAATCAGGAGGATAGAGGCTTTTTCATTGGAGGCTTTTAAAAAGTGGGTGTGGAGAAGGATGGAGAAGGTGAAATAAACAAATGAGGAAGTACTAGGTATGGTGGGCGAGAAGAGGGCTTTGTTGGGAGAAATCCTACGGAGGCACGAAAAATGGATGAAGGATGTATTGATGAGCAATGGGATGTTTAAGACTGATATAGGGGAGAATGTTAGGCCAATGAGGAAGGAATAAGATAGGCATGTTGGATGGAATGAAGGAAGGGAGTATGGAGACTTGAACAGGGGCTTATAGTAGTGTTGGATGCCAGGTTATGTTTTGTTGGGAGAGACAAGGGATTATCACAGTATCACTGTGAATCTTTTGTCCAACCAAACCTTCATTAACTGGTAGATTACCAATAATAATAATACACATATGATGGAGACTTCTTGGAACCATCACAATGGAAAAAGTTCAACATATGTGCAGTTTGTCTCAGTACTCCACTAGGTCTGGCAAAAATGTCTCCACTTTTTCCACAAGGACATTAGCTTTGAAAGAAGGGGAAAGAAAGAAGAATTCATGAATTGAAGAATGTGAAAAAAAACCTTCCCAAAAATGCCTGGTTGTGCAGTCTGCATTTTGCTGAGAAATATTTCCATGTTCAATTAAATATGTTGTGTTTTTGTAATGGCTATTCAGTCTGTGTACTTAAATATATATGTGCAATATCACTTCCACCCTGTCACAATCTGGGTGTTTTAATGCTATATTTGGCATTAATTTTTTATGATTACTTGTACTTGTTCTCATTGAGCTATTAATGGATAATCAATAGTGAATAGGATTAATGGCTGCAATGATGGCAATTGATGAGTTGAATGAATTTCCACATCCTTTCCTTCCGGAAAGTGGTATACCTACGTTAAGAAGGCAGAATACAGTCCCAATAAACATTATCCTAGCTGTTACTGCAATAGGCACAAACATTTTTCTATAAAAATATTAACTGAATGAGTGAAAATGAATCTATTCAATGGCAGATCCAGATAAGTGAGCATGATGCAACACTGAGAAAATTTGTAACATCGTCAAGATAATGAAATATTATGAAAATGATTTTAATATTTGTGGCCACTAAATATTTATGCTTCAGGATAAAATTTTAATCATAAATACATTTTAGATGGAATTAACATTTCCACATTACTGTTTTATTTCTATTTCATCAAGTATTTATTTGTGACATGAAATATTTGTGGATATAAGAAAAAGGACCCGAAAATGATACACTGAAGTGAGATAATGAAAACATGGTCTTCAATTAATTTATTTTCATGATATAAGCTGTTTGAAATTACTGTACTGTAACTTGAAATGGTTGATTTTTCGTTTTTCATTCAATAATGATCACGTGTTTTCCCATTGTCTGAATGTTTTAATTTAGATAATGAGTGTGGCACACAAGGAAAACTATGGTATTTTCAAATTTAATACTTCATCACAGAGGAGCTTTCAGAGAGTAATAATTAGAAGTTCCTGGAATCAATTGGCACATGTTACATCACTTGGCCTAGTAACCCTATAATTCAGTTGCCAAGAATTCCACCAGAAGTCAGCCAATTTACTTTTAAATGAGGAATACCAATGCCCCACAAAAAAGTTCAAAATGTCACCAACCATTGGGCTACCATTACAATTCCCAGGACATCACAAAGCATTCAGCATGTCTATTCTTTTTACTAGTTGTGTCTTATGATTTAAATTGCACTGCTTTTAAAAAGTTTAAGGACATGTATAAAGAAGTCATTATGCTGAGGCTTCCCATTGGTAATTGGAGAAGAGCATGCAAAGGAATTTATATCCATTCATTTATTTATCCAGAAAAGAACCTGTGTGGTAATTTTGTGCACCCTTTCTTTAAAGGTAGGTTCCCTCTTAAACCACCCTCCCCAACCAGGATTATTCTCTCTCATTGTTGCTATATACTCTTGATTCCTACTCTTTCAACTCTACGTACTTGAATTTTGCATTTATTTATGATAAAACTATTGGTTTTCATACTTAATTTTGGATTGCTAGCTTTATCCTGCCTTTGTTTTAGCTGTACTTTGGTTTTAAATAAATTAATGCTTTGATAATAGTTTGAAATTTGATGGTTTACTTATTTCAATTTTGAAATTCTTAAGGATATCCTCTTGGTTTTGACTAGGTTTTTGTTTACTGGTTCAGCAAACCACAATATCTGCAAACCTCATAATATGACCATAATTTGTTCTGTGATCTTTCTTGTGAAGCAAAACCCTCGTTTAATGAAGCAACTTTTCTCGCATAACATAATGTAAAATATGACAATGTGTTCCTTGCCAATAGATAATAAATTATGTACAAAATTTATTTATCAAAATTATATATGGATTGTTTAGGATCATGTTCACCTTTTCTTCTATCGCAGAATGCAGTAATCGGGAATGCAAATTTGCTTTGTAAAAGCAAAAAAGAATTGAAATAAATAGTTTATTTATGATATGTACCTCATTCCTTCTTACTGGAAAGCTGTCCACATACATTTGTTTTTGCCAACGCTTCAAAATTTTGTAAAAATGCAACTCCGAGTTATCATTAAATGAATTTCTGGCGTGCATCACCAATTTCTTATTAGGGCGATGCCTCGTATGCATGGTACAATGCATCAGTTTCATGTGATCTCCACATCACATTCAGCCTACTGCATTGGACTTAAACACTTCTTGAAGGCTCATGGACTTTCTGAATGGTAAACAAGTAGGGGTTTAATCTTGAATTCCCCACTTGCATTTGTGCCGGGTGAGATTGTCTTTCTTTGGCTCATGATCAGACAATGCATTCTCTTCTACTATTACGTGTAGAAATATACGTTCATTTCATCTTCTTCCATAAGAGACCAGTCCCGCCACATTAAAAATCTTTTTGGGCAAGTAACCCTCAGAATCTCCAAGTTTCTTGAAGACACACATTAAATGGCCTGCTGCCTTTGACTCAGAGCTTGCTGCTTTACCATGTTTCACAATACTGTGGATGCCAGTTCTTCTCTTAAACTTCTCAAACCATGCATGGCTCCCCTTAAATACTTCTTCACGTGTTGATGATCCTGACATCATTTAATGAGGTAAGCGAAAATCACTTTCCCCTTCTCACAAATGACATTCTCATTTGTGTTGAATGGTAATTCCTTTTCCTTTATCCAAATGAAAAGTAACCTTTCAATATCATAAAGAATACGTGCCCTCTGCATGGATATTTTTATCACTTTAACTGAAGCATCTATCTCCTTAATTTTGTCCTTGTGCTTGAAGAAAATTCAAATTGTTAGCATTGACCAATTGGTGATGTGCGTAATTGATCAGCCGTTGCTCACACCTTTTTCCTGATTTTCAATTTCTTCATTTTTGTTATTTTTATTCTTTTGTAGCTTTCCTCCTCCAGATTTTTCTTCTGGATAATTCTTAGAATCATGCACAAATTATTATTAAACTTTGCAAACAAAATATTGCATAATATTCCTGAACACAAGTATGGAAAAATGTGTGATAACTTGTGACACTATGATGCTAGCCAAACGAGGGCTAAACACAAACTTAAGTAGCAGACATGCAATCATTCTGGCAAATTGCCTCTCCTCACCACTCGTTATGTGAAAAGTCGCTTGCCATTCGAGTCATTTTCGGGACCAACACTTTTGCTTGAAATGTGAATTACTCGCAATGCAAGGTGCTCATTGAGTAGGGTTCGATTGTACTAAACAAATTTAATGAACAGCAATAAAAGAACATAGATTTCTACGGCATTCAGGTGAATGACTCGCCATTCTCGGGATGCCACCATGTAGGTTGTTTTTTGAACAACAGTTTCACCCATGTTCAAACAAGCATCTTTAGGTCGACCTGAAGTCATGAACCTGAAAGTGTCTTTGACCTGAAGACGCTCGTTGGAACACAGGCAAAACTGTTGTCCTTAATGAACAGCAGTAGATGCCATTATAGTTACTTTAACAGTCATTTGCTGAATTGCACCAAAATACAGATGTGTCAGTGTAAAAATCATTTAGCCTGACCAGGACTCAAACCAGGATCTTTCAATTCCTGATGCATGGAGGGATCCAGGCTCCAATCCCAATCAAATAAAAAGATTTTTACCTTGAAATTTCTGTGTTTCACAATATTTGACTTACTATCATTCTGTAAATTATTTTTAATGTGTTTGCAAGCACATCAAATTTTTTTTTTCGTTCTAGGCAAAGCACTAGAAGTTAGGTTAGTACATGAGATGGGTAGGTACTGGAGGGCTTTACCAGAAAATACCCTAACTTTTTTATGCAAACACAAGGCTCCTGGACAAAGACTGCTAAAGATCAGCTGATAATGCAGATGGTAGCCACATATAGTATTCCTGAACCATTTCTGAATTTCATTTGCTGAATTCTTAAATATGCAGAGAGGTTCATTACCATCCTCAGACATCTATATTGTATTTCCACAGCACTCTCCTACTGCCTGCAATCAGCAATAACACATAAAAGCATAAAAGTTTTAAAAGTTTGATGTAAAGAAGTGCTATTTTTGGATTAATGTGAAAAAAATAAATAATATAGCTCCTCAAGCTATTTTTGATCAAACTCTTCAGACCCATTTCAACTGAATTACATATGTGAAATCATTGGAAGTCATATTCAGTCATCAAGCTTGCAATTTCTTTATACATGATTCTAAAATGTCACTATCAGCATTCCTGACATGCCCAGGAATGCTGATATTTGAAAATATTATGCCTACCCATATAATTTCTAGTGTTCAATTTAATATTGATGAATTATTGAAATATCATAACTATTTTCAACTACACTAATGAGAAATTCCAAGCAAATAAATCTTTCAATGGGACAGCAGTGCTGCTTTTCATGACCCCTGAATGTCACCTGCACTATGTGGCTGGTCTAGATTAGCAAGGGTGCACTAGAATAGGTTTTTATCAGTATACTGCTAATTCAAAGAAACTGCAGGAGAGAAGACAGTAACTTTAATGGAGTCATCTGCTAATGTGCATTACAATGCAACAACTTCGAAGAGCAAAAATCATTCACCTTGATCAGGACTCGAACCATTATCCGTTGATATCCATCCTCGGGCTAATAAAGTAAGGGTGCCTCTGCATTAAATTTGGCTGAAGGAAATTTCAAGAAACTGCAGGAGATGCCACAACAGTAACTTTCGGTCAAGGCAAATGATTTTTACACTCAAATTATTGCATTGGCTAAAGAACTCGGCCAGATATCGAGGGATCCAGGTTAGAGTCCCGGTCAGGGCACATGACACTTTTTACACTTTGAAATTGTTGCACTGTAGTATACCGTTATTTATGATTATGATACTCCATTTGGAACCTATTGCTCTCATAAAAATATACATTTTGCTTATTAATTTGGATTGTGCATGTGAAACATTATATTAATAATTATGTACTTTGCTCTGCTTACTCCTTATTCAAATAAAATAAAAATGAAAAACTTTGAAAAATGTCAAATGCAAACTCAAAAAGAACTATAATTTTGTTTAAATTTTCCCAGCCAATGGTATATTCTAATGGTGTAGAGTTTTGACATACCTCTTGGGAAGTGGGGAGAGAGCATAGTGGTAATTTGCTTCATTCATTCCAAATACTACAACATAAAAATAACACAGATTTCGGCTGTAAATGGAACCCATCTTCTGAAGACCTTATTAATGGCAAACCTACTGCAAGAAGGTAATGTAAGGAATATTGACGCAAGCCTACATAGCATAAGTCCTTAAACTTTTTTCTGTAAACTCTCGCAGGTAACTAAGCACTGTAGCAGTTTGATTGACGTAAATCCATTTAATGCAATGTCACCTCAGATGAGGAATACTGTGCTTGATTTATACCACCACTGCTTATGCTACAGTGGCATGAATAAATCGCAATGCTATACCAGCACCCAACTTTAAAGGTAGCACATGGGTATATGTACAGAAGATTGTTGAAGTGAGCAAGAAGTTATAAAATGAATGATGTACTTTTTACCATGATATAGTGAACTGGAAATTAATGACAAAATAATAGCGCTTTACCATGAGATAAATATATATTACCAACCAGATTTTCATGTACTACATGCACTTCAGCTGCAGAGAGAGTACTTATCTTTCTAACAGTCTTATATATGTTTTGCCTTGAAGAAAAAGAATTGGGGGAGGAAAAAGGATATGCTATGGGGGAAGTGCAAGAAGTGGGTTGAAGCAAAGGACAGTAGGAAAGAGTTGGCATATGATTGATAAATTTTATCTAGTGGAAAATTGCTATTATTTGGTTGTTAACTCTTGTTATTACATAAAAAAGCAATAAGATTTTTAAAAAGTTATCTTAAGGTCATGAGATTTGAATATAAAATATAGGCATTCCACTAGGAAGCTATGTTCCAACGCAATTAAACTAAACAACACCCAATTACCCACACGTATTTGCTCTATATGCTCAGAAATAGTGAAGCATGCAATGCAACACCATGTCTTGTATTCAATTCCTTTATACACTCAACATATTCCTGCATTGGTCATCGAGGACAAACATTTCCTTAAGGGAGCTCTTTTTGGGCTAATTAATGCATTATGTTATTTTTAAATCAGAACATCTGGAGTAATTTTTTAAATAAAAAAAGTCATACATGACCCTTAGTTTCATTTGGCTAACATCCAATGAATAAAGGTAACCTAATGACTCATTTCCTATTTACTGATGTCATTCCCTAACCATGTACAAAAACGGTATAAAATCCTTTCAAGATCCAACCATATCACACATGTAGGGCAAGTCCTATCGAATGTCTGATTTATTTGGAATACCCAATAAATTTGCCCAAAAAGAGATTGGATTCATTAAATAAAATATTTTTCAGACTTTTGTAGTGGTGTAATAACAGTGACAAAGCAGTAACTAAGAAATGATATTTAAAATGTTGTAAAAAAAAGTAAGAGTTTTGCACAGATACAACCATCTTTCCTGATTATGCATTTGTCTCATTAAACACTAATTTTATCAAAATAAAAATGATAAGCCTTCGAGATGCAATGAATTTGGAATCCAACTGTTACGAATCTCCATGCTTCCATAAAAACTATAAATTTCCTAAATTAATTTTCACCCATTTTATACTAAATTAAAAGCACAACAAAACATGAAATGTTATAACCACTGACTAGTGTGCTTCAAAAATGAACACACTGAAAGTAGCACATTAAGTGCACGATGAATAAGGATGCAGGCATTCAACAGTCCTGAGGGTATTAAAAGAGGAACACCATTATCCTCCAAGTCTTAATATGATAAGACTCAAAGGAATAGTAACACAATAAAGGAAAACAATCCCTTTATACAATTTAAGCACAAACCGTGCTTCACACTAATCTTCTCCTTTGGCTATTAATTATTTCAATGAAATTACCCAATTAAGACTCAAGTCACCTTCACCTAATCGATATTTTGGTGTAGGAGAAAGGTGGAGAAATGTCTCGATTCCTGACAACTTCAAATCTCTTATCAAACAGAAGTCCTCTGAGCACTGCGAATACCAACTTTTTCAGCAAAGTTACCAAGTAAACTCCCCAGTCCTGAATCCTGCTGTCCATTTTTAAACTTGATTGTTGAGCAATAAGAATTATAGAAGAGAGTTCTTACAGATTGCAATCGTTCTCGCCTCCTAAAGCATGAAAAAAAATAAGTGAAATTCAACATGATCAGAATTATTCCTATAAACAGTCAACTTGAGTATAACTCAAAAATACATGAAAATAACTGTTACTCTTTAAAACAGACATAAACCCAAAATTGATTCAGTATTTTCAATCACAAAACACTGCATTAATGGTGGTGGTACACTTCCATGTAACCTAGTGTGTTTGTTACAAAAATATTACAGAATACTAGCACAATAGTTTTGATGGGGACACCTGAATTACTGCAGTACTTGTTAAAAAGAGGTGGTTGTTAGTTGGCAATGCTAGACTGTGATTGAAAAGAGAAGACTGGCGTGCTTCCTTTCAAGAATTCACATGGAAACTATTCCTCAGATCTCAATCTCACAAGCTGTAAACTTAACAACACAGGTGTTTCAATGATCAAAATTTAGGAATAGATATCATTGGTCATATGCTTTTGCAGCAATTTGATGTGCGGCATGTATATTCACCTTGCTCTAGAAGATTTTGACCTGGCCACATACTACTATACTGAATGAAAACATTCACCTCAAGTACAGAATAAAATTGGTTAGTTTTAGGTGTCCACTCATTTCCCAGATTCCAATTCCTGATCATTTCCTCATTCTTCCAAACGTGCAATATTTTTCATATTTTTCTACCAAAGCTACCATAATCAAAATGATGAATCCTCCAATTGATACGCATATTGATCATCAAGCCTGTATTGCCAACATACTGCAGACTTTTGAGAAAATGTTTCATACGTACAGAAGTCATGAGTTCGATATTTATATATATTTATATTTTTCTGATATAAACATACTATTTTTAAACATATCTGTTGAATTATTGGATGCAGTTTTGCATCATCCACCACTTACTTGTTTTCATGATCATGAAAAACTTCAATTTTAGTCACTTCAAAAAATTGAAAAAAAAAACTAAGTTTCCCTGAACATAATGGTTATTATGGCTCTCTAGGTTGTATGTGCAATAATGCCAACCCAAGTCCATGCCTGATGACAGCCTTGAACTGGAATATTGCTTGAAGTATGTCAAAGACAAGTTTCATCAAACACTTTTAAGTGATGCTCCTTTCAAATAGTGAATAGGCTAATTTGAAAGTACACTCTTAAAATACACGATTAGTGAGTATTTCAGTTGGCCTGCATAAATATCAACCAGATTCAATCACCATTTTTGTAACACACCTAAATCAGACATGGATGGTACATAGTAGTGGAATAAGAGAGTAGATGGTAGGCAACTCATGAACTTTGCATTTAACTTCAACACACATGGATACAATACTTTTGCTGATTTAGGCTGTAAAATAACATGAAAATTACTTGAGAGGTGAATAGAAGTGCACATGTTTATTCTATGTTTTAGAATGTGAAAAAGCAAAACATATTGCAGCAATGTTCTTCAGCAGAAAAGGGATATAGCATGCGCATATTGAGTAATTTGCCAATAGGTACTGTATTCTTTTACTCTTACAGCCATACCATTTCTTCTCAGATTAAAGCACTGAGGTGGTCACAGCACAAATAAAAAAATCATAGTTTAGGATCAAACAATGAAAATCAAAACTATGAATGTACTTGTAAACATAGTATCAATTGTGAGCAGCAACATCCACATAACTAATTTAACAATTAATATATAAATACTGAATATTAGTAAGCTTTGTTTGTCATAAGTAAATTACTTCTAGAGGAAAATGTCTATATTTAACTAATCACTTGCTAAAAACAATAAATCTAAGTTTTCAGGTTCCCTATGACAGCATGCTAACCAATCCTGCATAAAATAGACATCAAACATGAAAAATTATTATACTAATAAAAGCTTGGAAGCAGCTGTAGCCAATTGCAAGATTAGCTAGTACTTACATTATTGCAATATCCTGATGATTACTGCCATAAACAAAGCAATCATCTTCCACCACTGTTGTGCTGGACTCTGTAGATAGTGGACCCTCAGGCCTGCAAGCATAATAACAATTTAAAAGTAGCAACATTGAAACAGACAATACTTAAAACTAGCAAAAATCAGACTTTCTTACAATGTTGATTTAGAATTATGGCTGGCCTGGGTCCCAGACGAATTGGAATCACAAGTTGATGCTGAGGCTGAGGCAGAGCCACGTAAACTCCCAGTTCCCGATATTAACTGCCAACTGAAAATGTAAAGCACATTAATCAGTCACCAAATGTGAAAATAAATTAAAATTAAGCATTGCAACTGGAAAGTACCATCTGGTTCAAAGTCCCGGGGGGAACGGGCCAAGAATTCTGTACCTCTGATGTTGCACGATAGAATTTTAACTCTTTGTTCACAATCAGCCATGTGAAATCAAATTTCAAACCTCAAGCACCCCACACACAATATTGTTTTAGAACATCACTTTTTGATCAATTAAAATTAGCAATTTTCCACATAATAAAATTTGTTAATACGACCGGTTTCAATGCAACTACAACATCTTCTGGTCTATCTGATGATGTACGAGGGTCATCCGGAAAGTAGTACCCGTTCGTGAAATAAAAAGACAAAAGTAAATATTAACAAACATAAAAAATTTTATTTGAAAGAGGATACTTTAAACTACTTCTCAACATAATCTCCAAGCAAATTAAGGCATTTGTCATAACGTGTGACAAGTTTCTGTATTCCTGCTGCATAGTCCTTCGCCGCCAGCTCATTAAGATACAGGGTCACTCCTCCTTTAAGTTCTTCATCGCTGTCAAATCTTTTTTCTGCCAAAAAGTCTTTAAGCTTTGTAAAGAGATGAAAATCTGAAGGGGCCAAGTCCGGGCTATACGGTGGATGGTCGAAAGTTTCCCATTTGAATTACTGCAAAAGTTTTTGTGTTATCCCAGCTGCATGAGGCCTGGCATTGTCATGAACGGGAATGACACCAGTAGACAATAGACCTCGCCGCCGATTTTGTATTGCCCGCCGTAATTTCTTTAATGTTTCACAATACGCATTGGCATTAATAGTGTCTCCACGGGCCATAAAATCAATAAGCAATACACCTTGTCGATCCCAGAAAATGGTTGCCATGAGTTTCCTGGTGGACAGAACTGTCTTGAATTTTTTTGGTTTGTTTGGTGAATGAGCATGATGCCACTCCATTGACTGTCGTTTACTCTCAGGTGATGCATAACAAACCCATGTTTCGTCATCAGTAATTATGCGAGTCAAGAAAGAGTCTCCTTCATCAGAATAACGTCCCAAAAACGTCAGTGCTGCAGCCATACGCTTGGTTTTGTGCTCATCTGTAAGCATGCGAGGGACCCATCTTGCACAAATTTTTGCATAATGCAGATGGTGTTTAACAATTTCATGAACAATTGTTCGAGAAACATTGGGAAAATGCTCACAGATGTCATCAATTGTGACGCGCCGATCGTTCCTCACGAATTCGTCAACTGAGCTCACCAGTTGGTCTGTAATGACAGACGGTCTCCCCGAACGCTCATCGTCGTGTGTGTTCCCCCTCCCCATGTTGAAGTTGCGACACCACCGCCGAACAGACGACTCGTCCATTACATTGTCTCCATACACCTCCTTTAATTGGCGATGAATATCACATGGGCGAACGTTTCTTGCATTGAGGAATTTAATCACTGCCCTCACTTCACAACTGGCGGCGTTCTCAATTTTTTTAAACATTGTAAACAATCACAGAAACAACACAGGCAATGCTAGCGTCACGCAACTTGGCTCAGAGAAGGCAGACAAGCCACTGAAGCTATCCGACCTCGTCCAGCGGCTACTCGCGTCGTCAGCACTTCATGCGGCACGAACGGGGACTACTTTCCGGATGACCCTCGTAGTTGCATTGAAACCGGTAGTATTAATAAATTTTATTTTTGTGGAAAACTGCTAATTTTAATTAATCATGTTATTCCACCATATAACGCCTAAAACGTCTCTTTTTAATCACTTTTTGATTAAGCACTTAAAAAAAAATTAGACTAAATTTACTCATAAAATCAAGAAACTATGTGGCAGATTTTAAACTGATAGGTGGATATGCATTAAGCACATACTGTCCAGAGCATTCAAGTAACCCTTCACCTATGCATTCACTGTCTACCTTATCTTTGACCATTGAAATGATTCTCTATAAATCGGAGAAAAATCTCAGAAAAAGTATTTGAACCAATATTTCCTTCACCAAAAATAATCATTTCACCGGTTCAAAATTTTAAGCATGAGTGAGCCTGGGTCAAGCACCCAAGTGTTAAGGGTAGAGACCACCCTCACCATCAGGTAGACAAAAGATCAGAAAAGTAATGATCATTGGCAGAACATTCCTTTGATGAGGAAATGAAGAATTACAAATTATAGATGATGCATTGGTGCACAATAGAAATAAGAGTAGACTGAAGGGATTTATCCACAACCTAAACATGTCTCAGATTGCTCAGGTGTAAGTGGTGGATGGAAAGCCAGAATAGGCAGTTTTAGGGAGACGTTACAACAGAGGTGCCCATTATCATCTGTACTTTTCAACACATGTGAAAATGGTAGAAGAAGAATAGGAAGAATGGGAGGAAGGAATGAAAGCCAGTGGGGATTTCATAAAATCAGGTTTGTTGTTAACTAAGCTTTATGTGGGTAGTCTGAAAAGTTTCTGACCATTAAAATAAATGAGGCCTTTCCTTCAAAGTTATTTTTACACTCAAGTCTCCTTTCAAGTCAACAGACTTTTTCCAGCTATGCCCCAACATTTTTATGATCGGCAATTGAGCAAGTACCTTCATTCAAAATGATTGACAAAATCCACAATAGGGTTTTGAGAGATCAACAAATCAGTTTGTGAAATGTTGAGGTCACAGGTATGTCACAAGGTAAAGTGTCTTCAATTTTGCACGAAAAATTTTGTATGGAAAAATCTTGATAAGGTGGTTGTTTCATTAGCTCTCAGTGGAGAATAAATGCAATTGTGTGGTTGATTCAGAGGATGGTATGGCTTCTAACACAATCCTTAAAAAGTTTCTACATCGATACATGTGGATAAAAAATGCATACCCTACTATGCTACACTCCAAGAGACGAATGAACTGTTAAAACAGTAGGTTTATTACCGCAATTTGGCTCAGGAGAAGGTGAAGACAGTGAAATTTGTAATAAAGACAATCATTTTCTTTGCCTGATTAGGGAAAAATTATTAATGGTAGGTATTTACCCCAGCGAATCAGTTTTTGACTTATAAAATGAAAAAGTAACTCCCTAAAGTAGTATGATAAATATTTTCCTGGATAGATGGACAGGCGATGGTTTCTCTGGCTGGATTCAAGTGAGGGAAGTCTCAGGTAAGGCTTGGAGGCCGCTGGCAGTTGGCTCCCAGCCTTTGTGGAGTGTGGATCGTTCTTTTGTGAAACCTCTATAACGTGACTTCATTATACTTTTCATGCACTGGTTATTGCAACAGTGCTACACCATCCAATTTTGCGTGAAACTGGGCTAAACCAGGACAGAGACACATGATATGCTCAAGGCAGCTAATGGTGATAATGCAATGGGTAGATAGATGGTTTTTGAGTGGCACAAGTTGTTTTGGGAGGGTAGAGACGATGTTGAAGACTCCGAATGCTAATGATGCTCTTCAACAAAGAGTGAAGAAAATCTTGCAAGAGTGAAGGCTTTGTTGGACAGGGATCGCAATGTGTTTGCATGCTTTCTGACAAACTTGGCATCCCTAAAAGTGATGGGCATCGACTTGCAACCAAAAACATGGGCATAAGAAAGTGTGTATTAAGTTTGTGTTGCGAGTGCCCTCGGAAGAACAAAACGAAACTCGCACATGCCAGAAGATGCTCGACCATGTGAGTGGGAATCCAATCCACGTATTGTTAAACAATACTCCACCAGACTTCTTCCTCTTCCCTCGCCTCAAATCCATGCTAAAAGCATGTCACCATGGCTTGGTAGGAGCATTACAACAGGCCATGATGAAGGAGCTTAGCAGCATTTGGGGCACTACCTTCCAGAAGGCATATGAGGTGAGGAAAACCTACTTGCAGCAGTGTGTGGATGCACAAGGGTGCTACTTCGAAGACTTTTGAGTGAATGCTCCATTTCTGGCAGTAAATTCTTTTTAATATACTCAGTCCTACTACTTTTAGGACAGACCTTGTATATTCTTAATAATTATTCACTGGTAAAACTGAAATGCTACATTCATCAACATTCAATTTCATCAATGAAGTTGATTCAATGAATTTTATTACGCTGTATTAAACTTTGATTGCAGAAAACAGCCATATTGCTTGCATGCCTTTCCATTATTCCTTAGAGGCTACATCCTGAGACTAAATTAATTGGATTGCTATATTGTCTAAGATCCTAATGGAGAGTCCAGCCCTTAAGCATATACTTCACATGCTACTTCATATTATGTGTATGATTTTCTATTGATAATAGGAAATTAACTAAATATGCAGAAGTTTTCTTTCACAGAAAATATTTTTATTCCTCACCTAGTTCCATTAAAATTTGGTATTTTCAGGGATAACGGTATATTCTAAAGAAAGTGAAAGAAGTCAAAGAATATAAATTATTATATTATGAGGTAATCTACCAGTTAAGGTAGATTTTGGATGGACACAACTATCAAATAAACATTTTGTAACTCCAAACAAAACCCAATCCAGCAACCTAATCTACATCAGGTCCCTCTTCATCTCTGTGTACTTCTTTCCTCCCTTCATCCCGTCCAACATCCCTATCCTGTTCTTGCCCTTTCCTCGCTTGCCCAACATTCCCCCCTCTATTACCTTCTTCAACATTCCACTACCGCTCAATATGCCTTTCATCCATTTTTCCTGCCTCCATAGGATTTCTCTCAACAAACCCCTCTCCTCACCCACCATCTCCTGTACTTCCTCATTTGTTTTCCTTTCGGTCCATTTCACCTTCTCCATTCTTCTCCACACCCACATTTCAAAAGCCTCCAATCTACGTCTATACTGCTGCTTCAGCGACCATGTTTCCGCGCTGTACATAGCTACGCTCCATATAAGAGTTTTTACAAGTCTTGTCTTAGCCCTCCACATATACATTGAACAGCACCGATGACAATGGGCAACCCTGCCTTACCACTCTTCCTAACACTGCCCATCCGAACTCTTAATTCCCCACTCGCACCTGAGCAGTCTGAGACATGTAGATATTGCGGATCAGTCTCCTGTCCTTCCAATCCATTCCTATTTTCTGCAATACACGCATTAATTTTTCCCAATTCACTCTATCAAACGCTTTTTCGAAATCTACAAAACAGGCAAAAACATCCTGATTGTATTCTATATTCCTCTCGATTAGTGATCTCATTACTGCAATGGCATCACGCGTACCTCTTCCTTTCCTAAACCCAAACTGATCATCCCCTAAGTAATCATTTGCCTTACTCTCTATCCTTTTGTTGATGATACTGAGAATAACTTAAGCTGCATGGGATATCAAACTTATTGTTCTGTAATCCTCACATGATGTAGCCTTAACCTTTTTCTGAATAGGAACTAACACTGATCTCACAAAATCTTCCAGCCAGATTCCTTCCTTATAGATACTACGAATCAGTCCACAAGGAGTCTTCTTCCCACATTTTCCTAAACATTTCAACAGTTCCCAGGAATGCTGTCTATCCCCACGGTCTTATTTGCTTTCATCTCCTGTAATGCCCTTTCTATTTCATCGTCGAATATGCCTGGACCTAAGCTATCTTCTTCTACGTCATGTTCCTTTTCTACGTCTAACCGTGTTGGTCTAAGTTCTTTACCATACAGTGTTTCTATATATTCCTTCCATCTCTTTTGGATTTTTTCTGGTTCAATTATTATCTTACCCCACTTTAACTGTTAGCACAGATCTTGCCTTCTTACTTCTCGATAAAAACTTAACCTTGCTGTATAGCTCACTAATTTCACCCTTCCTCTGTAAACTTTCCATATCCTCGCATTAGAGTTTTCCACTATTTTTCTTTTGCTTTATTTGCAGCCCTTCTCCATTTATTGTATAACTCTTTGTACTTCAATTTGCCCAACTCTATGCTTGTATTCTTTAATCCTCTTCTCTCAACAATCTTTGCAATCATCTCATCCGTTACCCATGTTTTCCTCATCCTTTTCCTGTTAACGGTTCCCATAATGTCTTTTGCGGTTTTCAAAATCACTGTCTTGATACATTCCCATTTTTCTTCAATAGTACTCAGCTCTTCACTGCCATCCATCATTTTCTCAACAGCCTGCTGATACTCCTTCCTTGTTAATCCATTTAATGCTTCTACATTCCATTTCCTAACGTGCCGTCCTTGCATTATCTTTTTGAAACAGACGTTACATCTCATAATAACTAAATTGTGGTCAGAGTCCGCATCCGCTCCTGGGAAACTATGCGAATTTATCACACTATTCCTAAGCCTGTGCCTCACCATAACATAATCTAACTGATACCTTTCTGAGTCTCGTGGCATTTTCCATGTGTACCTATGCCTTTTGTGGAGTCTAAATCATGTGTTGGTGATGACTAACCCCTGTCTCCTGCAGAATTCAATTGCTTCCTCCCCACGTTCATTCCCCGTGCCTAACCCAAGGTCCCCCACCTCACCACTATGTCTTCCTTCGCCTACCATCGCATTCCAATCCCCTATCACTAACAAATGTTTCCTTGCAGGAACACACGCGATTATATCCTCTGACTCATCGTACATCCTATTGACTTCTTCCTCCTTGTGATTGCTCATTGGCATGTATACCTGAACAATGACCAAGTTCATCGGCTCTACTTTAATCTCTACGAGTAAGATTCTATCAGTTGCTTGCTCTATGTTGACTATGCTTCTTCCTACCCCTTTATTTAATATTACGGCAATTACTCGTTGGCTCTCGTCCCCACCGCTGTATATTATTCTATAATTATCACTCCAGTAATCCCCCCTATCCTTCCATCTCACCTTGCATAGACCTAAAACATCTACATTGCCTCTTTCCATCTCTTGCTTAATATTCTCTAATTTGCCTGTCCTCAACATTGTCCTGACATTCCATGTTCCTATTCTAACTACTTTCATCTTCTTCTGCGTCTTCTGTCCTACTGCTGTTATTTCTCCCCCGCAAGGCTTTCGTGGGATAGAATATAAATATTTGATATAGAACAATGTCTGTATATTGTGTTGCTTTACTGTCATCATAAATGGATTTCAACTAAGTCTCAGCCGTGACTATCTTTCATATTGTGTTCATAAAGCAAGAAGATATTTTACAAAATTACAGAAAATTCTGATCTACCCAAGGAAAATGAAATTCCTAATTTTCCAGCATCCCTGGATACAACTTTTATGGTAATTAGATAATACATATTTTATGGTAAAACACAAATCAAGATAAACTACAATACCCTGGGATGTAAAATATTCCAAAGAATGATTCACCAGAGGATTAAGCCTGGAAGGAAGAAATGGTAACAGCAATATATGAAAATAAATTATCTGAATAAGGGAGTAACAAAAAAACTCATGAATTAGAGAGAACTAGGAAACCACGGAATGACAAAAATAATAAATTAAATTGTAGAATATTAAGAAAACACAGAATCCTAAAATTGTGAAAGTCTTTGGACTCTTTACTTGGTTTATGGAAGGAACCAAGTGATATGAGAATCAAAGAAGCCTAAGAGAGTAGTTTGAAAGGTGATGCAAAGAAATCAATGAAAGCATGTAGAAGAGAAAAACATACTTGTAAAAGGAAAATGCAGTTAAGAATTGCATTTGTTTTAATGTACTACCTCTCTAAGCTATAGATTCCAATTGCAGCTAATATGGACATGCATTGCAAGGCTAGTGTTTAATAACACATTATAAAACCTTTTTCTTTCAGGGAGTGAAAATTAAACATTCCCTTGATTTAAATTTTCTTACCCTTTATTCCCTTGCACTAAAATTATTTTATTGAAATATCCCCTAAGGTTCTTAAAACGTTTGCCATGTTTCTTGTAGTTACTGGGAGTTAAATTCTAAGGAATACCATGCATACAGCTCTGAAACTGAGACCATGCTGTATTGTCAGCATCCTTCCGCATCCTTCCACAGGTACTCAAAAACACTTATGTATCACCAACCGAGTATGCCGCTTGACGAAAAATCCACCTTTTCATTGGTATAAATTTGTTTCAAACTGTTCAACTCCAATAGCAACATTTAGCACCTATTTTATGCAATAGCTTTTCTAAACTTTTTAATTTGGCCTAAATGTACTTATAATATTTCATCCAATTCAACAGGTGCTGTGTTTGACATTTTGTCCTTGCATCAAACTGTCTCACCAGCCACTTCTCCACTTAAAAATTCTTTCCTCTAGCTTGGGTATTGCCGGTCATACAAAACCCAAAACTTCCACCTTGACATTCCCAAAATGTTTATATTTTAATGTCAAGGTGTAAGAGAATACAACAATAACCACATATTCTCAATTGTAAAATGACCGCTAAAAACATTAGCAATCACAGAAAATCCCAAGATCTATTCTGAAATGCATTGCAATCAAGTTTTAATTCAGTAAAAATTAAAATTATCCGTACAATACCAAGATTTGTACTCATTCACTTTTTGATGAACTAATAAAGTGTAAACTTACACTAATTGATGGCTATTAATTTCCAAGGTTTCAACTTGCTTGTATCCTGTTTTACTATTGCATTATCAACAATCTTTTCATACTAAGTCATATGAAAAAAAGAAAAGAAGTGAATTCCATAAAGCAATATTTCTTCAACTAATCACAAGTTTCACGGTGGAATATCATTTGACATTAATCAGCAATCTAGAGCCACCAAACTACACTAATTGCTAATATAAAATGCAAATGATACATTGTGATTTTGAGTGAAGTTCCATTACTTACAGAAGAGGTCATAGAAAAATAAAGAGCAAAGTCCTATCATTAGATCTTTTTTATGTACTTCATTCACAATGAAAATGTTAAAAAAAAACTACAACTTTACCTTCCTGCACTCACTGAACTACTTGACTCATTGCGATGCCTTAGACGACCTGGAACTGGTACAGCTACCGGACTTGTTCTGCTTGGATGAGGAGACCTTGGACCTGGTAGAGCACTTGATATAGAAAAGTTCCCTAATCCAGATAAAGGAGAAGAACCTGGTTCTAAACTCACTTGAGGTGACCATGCTAACTGAGGATTACAAGCTATGTTCCTGGAAAATCAAAAAACCATAAAATAGAGCTGAATGATAAATTACCAATCAAACATTTAAGATACTTTTAAAGCTTTTCATGATTATAATATTTTATTTCATTATCATTATGAATGAGATCACAAGTTTATGGCCAGGGAGGGGAATATAGGCACAGTTTCTTCATAGCAGATTTCTTACTTTACTAAATTACTTACTTTAAATCAAATTAATATTTTTATATATGAAGCAAAAGTGATGCAAATCCTAATGCCATAATTTTCCATTTATCATACAATTTTTCCAGTAATTACTATTTAAGAAATAAATGAGTACACATTATTCAGTAAATTATAAGCTAAGGTTTTATAGGCTAAGGGCAGACATAGTTACAGATGAATTCTATGGTCTCAGGCTCAACTTTGTGGAGGTTCATGTTCGTTTTAAATGAATACACTTTGTAACTTCCACACAATTTTTTATTCATACTACCGGTTTCAACGCTTCGGCGTCATCATCAGGTGACCTGATGATGACACCGAAGCGTTGAAACCGGTAGTACGAATAAAATATTGTGTGGAAGTTACAAAGTATATTCATTTAAAACGGATAGTTACACATGTATATAATAGATAACATTTAAATCAAATTTGATTACAATTAATATCTATCAATCTTCAAACAGTCTCTGGCCAGTAACAGGATGATGAATACAGTTTTGCATGGATTAATTGAAATATCTATAATATTTAATTCTTCTCTGCTCCCCCATGAAATGGTCTTGTTGCTCATTAACTAACAAGTGCACAAACACAAAAAGACAAGTTCAATGGGAAAGGTGGAAGGAAGAGAATTCCAAGCAGAAAAAAGTTCCTGAATAGCAAATTTAACCAGAAGACCTTTAGTTTTCAAGGCAGATGAAATCAGACCAGGCACTTTAAATGTCTCCAGCATCTTGTACTGGTACAAATTCTGGGAAGCCCATCCTAATTCCTAAAATTTCTTGGCTATCAATGATGTACTCACCAAATATTACCCCCTTCCCATATTCCCAGTACCCCTCTATATGCTTCTAACAGCCCATTAACTTTCCATCTTAAAATTCAATAAAATATTCACAAGTCCTTTGGGATAAGTTAAGAATAACCAATTCTTATCCTATTAAAAGCTGCTGCTATTAATATTTCTACTAAGATTAATGAAATAAGAATGTAATTTTTCTTAAATTTAACAACACATGACAACAGAAACCATGCAGCAATATGGAAGTGGATTAGAAAGTAAATTTCTTAAAGTGCTTCACCAACTATGCAAATGTACAGAGGTTACATAAATACCATTTAACCACCATGTCAATTAAGATGGTATTTAAATACCGACCATTTTAATCACATAATACATCAAGCGATAACAAATGTACGATCTTGTACTGCATCGGGATTGAATATAAATACATAGAGCCTAATTAGGAAGGCTACTGGCCATTAAATTATCACTTGTGCTGGTTTCCTTATGAATGTAATGTAGTCATGTTCTGTTTTCCTTATTTTTAGTTACTACATTGAATACAAATTCACCAATTTGGTGTTATGTTCTTACCCATTTGAATGCTCATCAGGAATATCAGGAACTATATGGAAATAGACAGGAGGATTATCTTGACTCTTACTACTGATTGAACTGCATGAGCTATTCAGACTAATATTCGATCCTCGTGAGCTTATGTGATATTCTGAGTCAAAAAGAACCCCATCTAGATGAGTGTCTGAATCATTCCTTAACACCGCATGCTTTGACTTTGACCTAAAAAGAATAACAATTGATACAAATTCATTCTGCTAAGACATTCACCTGACAAAACCTCAGGGGATAAATTAATTTCTAGAAAGTAGAACATAGTAGCAAAAAACATATAACTTAGAAAAATTAAATTAAAGTAACTTTTATTGTGTAAAATTATGGCACTGATATTTTCAATATAATTCTTATCAGTCATCTGAGTTGCTCTAGTTGCCAATACACCAATCAACTAACAGCTGAAATAAAGTTCACAGATTCACACCCCATCAGAGCATTCAGCACATATTCTGGTGGTAATGACTGAGAAACCTGATGATGAATAAAAAATGGACTTGCTGGCATCCTAAGTACCACCAGCCACGATACCTACAATATGATTCAGTAGTGAAGAATAATTTTTTTTTATAATGTGACTACCCCAAAGAAATGAATGCACGTACATTTTTGTTGGAAAATAGTCAGTTTCAGGCCATGTGGGTTATCTATAAAAGCATTTGAAAGAATTTAAATAAGATATCCCAAAATACACCTATTATCATTGCATTATGGCTCAATTGTGAACCATAGACCAACCTGAAGTTTTGACAAGTTCCATCTCAATAAATTTGGCAAAAATTTTCATAACTTTATTCTTTGAGCACTAGTCTCTTTTTCTGATTGTTAAAATTTGCTTTGCATTTTTTTAAGCTGCTGTAATCTTTGTCAGCAATATGGAATGAGTCCCTATACTCAGTTTACTTACATAGAAAATTCTAGAGACTTCAGAAATAACGTGGGTCATCAGTTTTCATGTGATACTTAAAACTTAACTGTCAGAGATTTTACTCTGTGATTGAACAACTTTTTCCATTAGACTTCCGATGAATACCTGAATGACCACTAAGGAAAGAGACACATGGAAAATCAACCTCCAGTGTAACATCGAGACTTAGATGAATGCAAATAGGCAATTAATTGAACTTTTCCAGGTTTTCCAAGTCAAAATTCAAATTTTCACTACTCCTTTCTGAAAAATGTGAGTTGCCTACAATGGACCATGTGGCCCTATAGTATTTCAAAACGTAAAGTGCCCGAGTGGTCAAACATGTTTGAATTTGAAAGGCTTATACAATTATGGCTAAAAAAATTTCCATCATAGACTGTAAAATGTTGAATTTTTACATTCAGGTCAATATTTCACATGCTTGTTCCACTATTTAGGATTCACTATCCACTATTTCAGGAATCAATGGTTACTCTTTTAAACAATCAACCCTGAGAGCTATCATGAATTAACCAGGAATGTGTATTTCTTGCATACACACAGCTACACTGACTAATCTCTACTATAGCATTATTCCAACTAATCAAAACAAAATCACCATAACAATATCAAAAAAGCAAAGAATCATTCAACAGAAACAGAAATATGTCACTTGGTGGTGACTGACAACTTAACTATGATTCCCTCATGAAATTTGCAGTAGAATTGAAATCACACTTGTTTTCATTCTTCTTGCATTAACCAAATCTAAACTTCATGAATACCAAAAGAGAAATTGGCATTTGTCTTTAAGGAGGCTGGAAATAAATTGTTTCACTACAGCAAAAGATACTCCCTTATAGTTTATCATGACTGACACACAAAAACATGAACATTGTTTGTTTTCAGATCATGTGTAAAAAATCAGCACATTTTTTAACTGTTGGAATAGTAAAATGTAGATTCAGTTTTGAATTACTATTCAAATTCAACAACATTATTCAGCATAACAACAACTTGAACAACAAGGCGTTCGATCCAATTATGATTAAAAAAACTCACATTCCATAAGTACCCGGCCAAACCTAAAGATGTCGGTAGTTTTTTGAAAAATATCAATGTATTAGAAAGCATGGAAACTATCAAGCATTTGTTTAAAGATGTTAAGTTTTTTAGTATTTGTTTGACACCGATCAATAGTGAACGTTTTCAATGAACTTGTGAAAATGGAGTAAAATTAGTCATCATTATGTGATACAATACTTTTATTTGAAAGGCCTCAGCCCAACCAATATAAAAGCTGAACTGGATTCTACTCTGGGTGAGTCTGCTCCTTCGTTTGCAACAATAAAATATTGGGTAGCAGACTTTAAACAAGGGTGTACGAGCTGTCAAGACAAACATCGTCTTGGTCGACCAAATGAGGTGACAACACCAGAAACTGTGATGAAAATCCACAAAGTGATGCTGGATGATCGTCCACTGAAAGTGTTCGAGCTAGCAGACATATTAGGCATGTCAAAAAGTGCGGTACGTGGCATATTAACTGAACATTTGGACATGAGAAAGCTGTGTGCAAGAAGGGTGCTGTTTGCTCACACTCGAGCAAAACCAGTATCGTGAAGATGTTTCAATTGAGTGTTTAGCAAAGTTTCACAGCAACAAAGCAAAATATTTGCACTGTTTTATAACAATGGATGAAACATGGGTCCATTACTTCACACCCAAGACAAAAGAACAATCAAAACAATGGATTCAAAAGGGATAACCAGCTCCCAAGAAGGTGAAGACCGTTTCATCATCAGGCATTCATGGCGTTGGTTTTTTGGGATTCTTGTGGGAAAATTTTCATCGACTATCTTGAAAAAGGAAAAACTATCCACGGTGAGTATTATGCAAACTTATTGCAACATTTGAGCAAAGAAATAAAGCAAAAGCAGCTGCATTTGGCTAAGAAGAAAATGTTGTTTCATCAAGACAATACACCCGTTCAAACAGTTTGAACTGGCTCCAAAGAAGGCGAAGACCATTTAATCTGCAGGAAAGGTCATGGCATTAGTTTTTAGAGATGCAGGTAGGATAATAAGCAAAAGCGGCCACATTTGGCTAAGAAGAAAGTGTTGTTTCATCAAGACAATGCACCAGCTAACAAATCCACTAATGCAATGGCCAAAATTCATCAATTAAAGTTTGAATTGCTGCCTCATGAACCCTATTTACCAGATTTAGCCACCTAAGATTATTTTCTGTTCGCAAACTTGAAAAATGACTTGGTAAAAGATTTTCCAACCGTGAAGAAGTGATGTCGGCAGTTAATGGCTATTTTGAGGAGCAAGAGAGTTCTTTTTATAAAAAGGTTATCAAACTTATTGAACATTGCTGGGAAAAGTGTAAAGAGCTGAAAAGAGATTATGCTGAAAAATAAATAAATTTTTTCCAAAATTTTTGTGTTTCCTCTGTTGGGTCTGGCACAAAGGTAATTTGAGCCCATTATAATTATATAGTGTATATATTTGTTGAATGACACAGGTAAATGTCAATAGCTGTGGCTTGCAGAGTACTAAATAAAACAAGCAAAACAAAAATACTTTTAAATTTAGACTGCACCACAATCCCTACTGCCTATTAACCACAACTGCTGTAATGCCCAGAAAATAGGGCATCAATACATAAAGATAACAAAAGTTGATATTATAATCCTGATGTTATACTTCACTATATCTTTTGTAACTGCAATTAAAGGATACTTTTATCATTTCTAAATATCTTTGTGACTGACCCTTAGAGAGATACTTGAGCATAACCACTTCAAATGGGCTTAGGCTCTGTTGGAATTGTAACGGATTCCTAGTTGTGAAATGTATGCTACTCTCAGAAATTTTCAACACATGAGCACAGTTCACAACAGAGGCATGAATGCAGCTATTTTTCTGCCAGTCTAAGCCACGCCACCTAGATTAGTATTGGCTATTGAAAAGTCAAGTGTTTGGAAACTTACTCCTCCCTCAGTTGCTTGAACATTTGAAATGTCATTCAACTACAAACAAAGCTAATATTCAGCAGGTGAGTGCAAAGCTTCATTAGTTTAAATTTTGAACAGAATCAATCTGAATTATGGAGAAGTGAATCACACTTGAAAGATTACACAGGCCTACAAAAAAAAATTTTTTTTGGTGCCAGGAATCTTTGTGTTAATTTTAACTATATTTGTAGAGCTGAATCCAAATATGAAATCCGTTTTTATTTAACAGCTCTACTTTTTTAGATATGGCACATCTTACGATTAGTTGTTTTAATATTTGATATATTCCGGAAAATAATTTTCAAAGTTAAATAAATCTATAAGTATAGTAATTTATAACCACTCTGCGGTGTTCCTTTTATTTCCAATAAACTGTCAATAAGTTTTATGTCTATTTCTATATTGTAGGCCAATGAGATTAAAAAACATGTGTGTGATTGTGTGTAAAACATGTACTGAACAACTGCGGCAATGGACAACAGGACAAAGGAAAAGTCTAAAATTTGGTGTGCCAATGGTGTGGAGAGAGCCTGTGAACCATATTGACAACTGTTATTTTTGCATAGTAAATGTTTCGGGAATTAATCGAAAAAATCGCCACAAGTGGACATATCCAGATTTGCCTTCAGCTAGACGCCCGGTACCCCATTCAGAAGAAATACCGATCCCAATATTTCAGACGTTACCAGATATATCTAAGGAAGAATTTGAGTTATTTGAAAACATTTCTCATTCTATTGACGATAGTGGCAGTGACTACGAGGGGGTATCAACAATTCCTCAACTATTTAATCAAGATGAACTAAGCGATCTTGCTAGAGAACTGAACTTATTTATTTATTTATTTTCGACTTAATTGGGCGAGGTTGAGACTTAATAGTCCCTTCTTCCACCTAACCCTTACATTACACACATTACATTGAAGACAATTACATACAGCCAAGCCCTGGATGGAGAAAAATCCACCCAGACGGGAATCGAACCCGTGACCTCTCAGTTGGTAGACGAGGACGTTACCCCGCCGCCACCGGGGCCGGCAAAGGAATCCTTATCAAAGGAAGCATCCGAACTACTAGCATCAAGACTGCATGAAAAGAATTTACTGCAACCCGGTACAAAAATAAGTTTTATCGCACAAGGGAAAAGGATATGCTACCCTTCTTTACTCAAGAAGACAATCTTACGTTTTGTTTAGACGTTAAGGGTCTTTTGGAAAAAATGGGATTACTATCACAATATGATGCTAGTGATTGGAGTTTGTTTATTGATAGCTCCAAGCGTAGTTTAAAATGTGTACTTCTTCACAATGGTAACAGGTTTGGCGCAATACCAATCGCTCATTCAACTAAAATGAAAGAAGAATACAATACAATAGCATTGGTCTTACAGAAGATAAAATACCAGGAACATCGCTGGGTGATTTGTGTAGATTTAAAAATGGTGAACTTTCTTCTTGGGCAGCAAAGTGGCTACACAAAATATCCTTGTTTCTTGTGTCTCTGGGATAGCAGGGACAAACAAAACCACTGGATTAAGAAGGAGTGGCCTAAGAGAGAAAACTTGGTTGTTGGGAAAGAAAACATCATTGCTGAATCTTTAGTTGAAAGAGAGAAAATCATCTTACCGCCTCTACATATTAAACTAGGCCTAATGAAGCAATTTGTAAAGGCTCTTGACAAGGATGGGCCATGCTTTGGTTACTTAAGACTAAAGATGCCCCATATAAGTATTGAAAAACTTAAAGCTGGTATTTTTGAGGGGCCACAAATCATACAACTTACAAAGGATCCTGCTTTTGTCGAGTCAATGAATGAGATTGAAAAAATTAGTTGGAAGTCATTTGTTGAGGTCATAAAAAATTTTCTAGGAAATCACAAGAGTGAAAATTATATTGAGCTGGTAAACATTATGCTCAGTAACTTCAAATCACTTGGATGTAATACGAGCACAAAAGTTCACTACCTACACAGCCACTTAGACAATTTTCTTGGAAATTTAGGAGACACAAGTGAAGAACAAGGTGAAAGATTTCACCAGGATATAAAAACAATGGAAGCTCGCTACCAAGGAAGATGGGATAACCATATGATGGCAGATTACTGCTGGTGCTTAAAACGAGACTCTTTGAACAAAGTGCACTCAGGAAAATCGCGGAAAAGAAGCTTCCGATGTGTTGAGTGATGTTTTTATGTATTTTTTTTTCAATTTGTTTTATTACAGTAAAAAATTTTAGTATTTGTGTTCAATTGTATTGTAAAATTCTGTTGTGTTTGTGGGTGATTTAACAGCCCTAGAAATAAATCAAGTCTTTATATTTAGTGGGTTTTATTATTAATATAATATTCCCATATCATCATGTGGAAGATTTTTTTACGTAAGTAACAACATATCTATATCTTGAAAACTATAGCTGATAGGAAAAAACTAGTGTCATAATTGGATTCAGCACCCCAATTGTTCTTTAAATCAACATTAAAAGCTCTGGCACCAAAAACACTGTAGGCCTGTGTTATGAACTGAAATAAGGGAACTGGTTGCATTCGTGCAAAATCTTCCCTCATGCCCAGTTGCAAACACAGAAACAATTCAAATAAGCTAATTAAGCATTAATAGAAAGATGGGCTGATTTGCTACATTAATTATTCACTAATTAGGAATTATTTATTATTTGATTTGAGATCTGAATCATTGATGAAACGCCTGCTCCTAATGTTAAGTATTAGGAGGGATATGTTCTGTATTTTGACTTTATCTATTCTCTGAGCAGAAAAAATATAATACACATATTCCCAAGTACTTTGAAGATCACAAAAAAAATTGAGTAAAGCACTCATTAACATCAATAATTATTCAAATTGTCCCTCATTGGGATGTGACATATTCACCAAAAGTCTCCAATAATCATTAAGCATCAATTTCATAATCATTCTTCCATCAAAGCCTTGACTAAAACAAAATTTACCAGGCACAAAAGTATGAAATGCGAATTTTTTTTCAGAAGAATGATAAAAAGTGCTTCATTCAAAATATGCTCCACTGCTAGTTCGATATTTTTCCCATCGTTTAGGCATTTTTGGATACCAAGCCAGTGACAATTTTTCCCTTTGTTGCAAACCATTCATCGTGCAGTTTTTTCCACATTTTCATACGATCCAAAGTGCTGCTCTGCAAGTGTGTGACCCATAGATGCAAATAAGTGATAATATGTAGGAGCAAAGTCTGGTGAGTAAGCTGCATGGGGTAGAACTTCCAAGATGAGTGATTGCAATGTGTCACAAACCAGTTTTGCTAAACGTGATGGAGCATTGCTACGAAGAAAAATGGCCATGTGTTGCCTCTTTAGGTATTCTCGTCTTTTTTCAAGCAGCAAAAAGTTCAAATCAAAAAATGGTTGTTGGCAGTGTTCAGTATCAATGGTTCCACCAGGTTATAACAGCTCATAATACACCACCCCCTTCTGGTCCCAGCAAACACAGAGTAAAAGCGATTTGGTCTTGCAGTCGAAGTGGATGACCTTGGTCTACTCATGATTTTCTACACTTGGAGTTCTCAAAATAAATCCACTTTTCATCCCCAGAAATTATATGATGCAAAAATGAATTCCTCTTTTTTCACATGTGCTTTAGCGCCTCTCCATCTGTCCATCATTCACCTCCTGTGTTACCCTTCTGCCATTTTTCTGAATCTTTTTTTCAAATCTCTTGTAGGCGATTGGAAACAGCTTGTTGACTAACACCATATTGCTCTGCAAGTTGTTTCTGGATTTGTGAATTATATTTGCCCAACAATGTTTGCAATTCCACATCTGCATACCTTTTTGGCAGTTTTCTGTGTACCATCATCCACACACATCTTGCGATGGAGCATGTTCAACATAAACTTATTGAAGAATTCAAAATGATTCAGCAGTATTTTTCTTCACACGAAAACAAAAAAATTAATGTTGTCAGCGAATGCTCTTTGTTTGGTATAAATTTCGACATATTGAACACAGCAACACAACACTACACAAACACCATTTCAATTTATCACTAGTGCGCATCTGAAACTTGTTGATGTAACAACAAAATGTTATAGGTGTCAAATCATTATACCACAAACAGCACTGGTGAACCATCTATTTTACTTGTACATGTGGTACACGAAAAATATTATCAATTTGAGATTAATTATCACTGATTACATTTTTACTTGATTAATAGTAATACATTGGACTCCCAAAGTTCAGATGACACTTTTCAAATGATTACAGTTGCAATTTGGATATCGAAAGTGTAAACTTAAAAGAGTTGTGAAATCTGATGAAATCTTCTCATTATCATGAAATTATTATCAGCTCATAATTTAATCCACTAAAAGATTCATCTCGTTGAAAGGTCTTTTGGAAAATTATTTTTAACATGAAGTCATAACAATTCAACATTTTTTTTGTAAATGACACAAGCCCAAAAAGTATCATTTAATACTGAAAAGGCTTACGAAGAGCTGGGCTAGTGGCTGACAATTTTCCCTATGCTTCTTTACACCCAAAAAGAAGATAGTATTCTAATGATGTCAGCACTGAAATAGGTGTATGTACACAATGACCCACCACCACAAATTTTCTATTTACATCATTAGGTTTGTCATCTTTAATTCTACCTTGAGATCTGATCAGGTTGAGTATGTAAGCCTCTTAAGGAAAAAGCGTAAAAAAGAGATTTTTAGATATCACATGTTTGAAGAAGCAATACTAATTACATCCAAAGACTAGTACAACCATGCCATGAAAATACGGCAGACACAAAAACCAAACAAAGTTATATTATTATTTGTGTCTGTATTTCAGGAATTCAAAGTGATACTAAATAACTTGGTACTATTAAAAATAGTTTTATCTGAGTTTTGAAAATAATGATTGATTTGTTAGAAAAAAACCTGAATAACAAAAACAAGCTTAGGACTCACCAAAATAATATCAATTTTTATTCTGAACTCCTGAGTTTTCTGAAATTTTCAGTAAATAATTTCTTCTAAATAATTAATTTACTTATTAGTATACTTGCTATGAAGAATACCAAAATGCATTTTACACTGCTTAAATACCCTAAGACACCTTCCAGATATTTTATAATAATGAATATAAGCTATGCTATAGGGTAACTTGATTAGTTCACCTAGGTATTTAAGATTTCAAAATGATTAGTAGTTTTTGGCCAGTAAAAACATGCCTATGGCTCCTCTGCCCCCTTATTCACCTGACTTGAGTCCTTGTGACTTTTTTCTCTTCCCAAAGTTTAAAAATCACCTCAAGGGAACTCATTTTGGGACAGTCAAAAACATTCAAACATAACCGACCAGCTGAAGTCTATTCCAGTATCAGAGTTCCAGCACTGCTATGAGGAGTGGAAGAATTATCTCCAGTGCTGTGTGGCTTCAGAAGGAAGTTATTTTGAGGGTGACAATATAAAATTGTAATTACATTTGAATTAAAAAATTTTAAAATTCAGTCTCATTACTTAATTTACTGACGTCATAAATGAAAATTCCTGACACTGGTAAGTTTGAGCTCCAACCTCTCATATCAAACACCAAGTTTGAGGTGAAATATTAACAACAAATAATTGATTTTGTGTGCTATGCATTGTGTACCAGTGTATAGAGCCTTCTGGTTTCCAAGCAACTGTAGAGTTCCAAGGAAATAATAATTAAGTCTTACTTTTTTGTTGTTATATTCAGTGTTACACATTTGTGAGGACTTTATGAAAGGAGTACATTTGGAACTCTAAGTGTCTAGATGAGAAGTCCAATGGTTAAAAGTACACCTAATATACAAAATATATGGCCCAGACCCTTGCCTCCTGAATTTCACTCAGTCCGACAAAATAATAATGAATGGCTACATCTTATGTACAGGGTGCAAACATATATATCATGATTATTGATGGTTAAAGAAAATACAAACTCATACCCTTAAATAATATAATTTAATTAATTCAAAGAAAATAATAAAAATCTTACCTTGGTATGACACTGAATTCATCCTCCACTATATGCTTCAAGAAATAGAAGCAGAAGAAGAAAATCTCCTCTCCTTTACTTAACCTATCCTCTAAATTATGACCAAACAGCATCCAGTCATATGCAATGGTGAAGTACAATATTTGCGTTGCATTTAGTGACTGATGAATGACACCATCAGCCCAAAGAGAGAGTCTTAGTAAGGACACAAATAATGGAGTTCGATCCCACCCACTGATACAGTGGATTAACAGTCCAGTGCTGTTATCTTGAAGATAACGCAGAAGAAGCTTAAGGTAGTTTTGAGTAAGTTTAACCAAGTCCCAACCCTGTAAAGAAAGTATAGGTCATTTAACACACAAATTTAATTTAAAGAGAGGTCATTCAAGAATACTAAAACAATTAGAATAGAATTAATTAAAAAGAACTCATTCCTTGAACATTTAATTTACCTTATGAACCAAGTAATAAAATTATAAAACATTATGATGATTCCTTTTATGGTCACTAATGGTATAATTTTTAATAAAAGTAACAAATGTTCCAGAGGAGCTAACGGAAACTGTATTCCTAAACAGACCACTGAAGACTTTAAAGAAATCATCACAGGCATTTTACTTCGTAAAGCAGACTTAGGATCCTCAAAATCCTCACTGATAAGTAGTTTAGCATAACTCGATTGGGCAAGGACAACAATTGCTAGAATACCATATCACATATACATCTTAATAAGAATACATATAACAATTTATAAATATTTACAGCAGTGACAGCAATCAAGATTTACAAGACATGACTTAAGAAAGAGACCCAAAAAACTTGACTATGTGTAAGTGAAATAACAATAGTGGTACAAAGAAAATGAACACCAGTCAGTGTTAACCGCATAGTTAAAAAATATTCCCACCACTGTTAATTCCTCCTTCAGTTTTTATTTTAATATTCCTTGATAAAATATCTCTATAACTGTTTACCCTGATAAAACTTTGATGCAAAAATTTATCCTGACTTGCTATTATTGCTGTAAATGTATGTGCTCACTTGATTACTAGATCACTTGATTTGAGCATGTTTTGTTGGTTAAAACACAGATGAAACAAATAACTGAAATCTGCGAAGTCATCAGAAATACTGTGAATGGATAAAGTTATTTCTTGAAAAAGGGGAAGGATTTCAGATGAATCCCAAATCATTCTGACTAAAGGGCACTTATCTCAGTCCCATTCATCTAACCTCATTGAATGAGAGCAGCTAATCAATTGCATACACAAGGGTGGAAATCTTGAAGAGCTCCAGTAGCATCAGCTTTAAATATTATGAAATTTGCCATCACGGCAGAGGCTACCTTTTCTAGACCATAAATTTCCTATTAAGTTCTTGCCATACTTTATCTTTCAAATATTCATATATTCTCTCTGAAAATTGTTGAAAACCCAGATAATATTTCCAAATTTGAATATAATAAATGATAAATACTTAGTGGCAAAGAATTTTATTACTAAATACATAGGCTCTATCTAGTATTAGGGGATGATTACCATCTCTCATAGATTACCCTCAGTCAACTTTCTATTCACAGAATATGTTATAATTGATGAGGAAATCACAAGATAAGGTCTTGGCATGTGGAATCAATTCCCATTATTAAGTATAAGCCAAGGCAATTCTTCAATATCAGTTTAACGATGGTAAACTGACCACAAAGATCATCTTGAGAGCTTGCAAGAGTGGAGAAATTTAGAAAGCATTGGAATGAAAAAAAATTGGCAAAATAGCATTCAAAAGCCCTAATGATGATGACAGAGTCTGTTCTCGAAACATCAACAGCAATGGAGAGACTAACCAGGATAGGATTTCATTCAACAGTACATTGTACAGTACACTTTGAATTTCATGCTTTAAGATTTTAGGAGCAAATGTTAATAGTGAAAATGCTTGGAGAATTATATAGGCCCTGAATAATAGATATTCACTAAGGTCAGGTCAAAAAAACCAGAGCATTAAATATTTCCATGATGGTCCACATGTGTGATGATATGCATGGAAATATTGTATGAGTGAAGAAGTGAAAACATTTTATTTAAGTGAAGAAAACTTCAAGATGAAAAACAAATGGGTTAGTGAATAAAACATCAAGAATTAGGTGATTGTGTATTCATTCAATCTCAATTTCTTATCCCGAGGCCATCTTTTAGACAGACCAGCTCTTAGTGCATTCATTATGCTCTTCAGCCATTTGTTAGCCTTTAGTGCATGTGAAGTGTTTTCATGGTCTAGGTGTCACTAATTTACTAAATAAACTAATAAACTAAAAAGGCACGGGAGAAAGCACGCTGGTTGCTGCATTTTTTAACTTTGGACCAAAATCACATTTGAACGAACATCGGAGCAGTTAAACCGAAATTAGTCAGATTTTTTGCATTCATTCATAGATGCAGATGAAACTTGGACACAACACAACACTTCTGAGATGAAAGAACAGTCAAAACAGTGGGCTGTAAAGGGTGAACCAGCCCCAATAAAGTGAAGATTGTTCCATCAGCCAGGAAAATGATGGCCACTGATTTTCAGTTTCATCACAAAAATGTGTACATCAATTGTCTTTAAAAAGGTCAAACAATAATGGGAGAATATTATGCATCATTAATTTTCCTCCAAGATATTTCTTTATTTTATGACTTCAGCCTGTTTTCTAACCATGATATTTCACTTGGAAGACAGAGATCTTATTTCAGGAAAGGTGGTTATCGCATATGTAAAAGCCTATTTTGCAGAGAAAGATGTTAACTACTATTGCAACTGGTTAAAAAAGTTGAGTGCATCACTAGAAAAAGTTTACCAACTTCAAAGGAGAATACGCTGAAAAAATAAATTTGAATAAAAAAAGGTCTTGCTTATTAGAAAAGCAGGAAACTTTTCATATAATCCACCTACATGGATTATTTGAAAAAAGCACAAACGATAATAAGAATACAAATAAAAAAAATATTTTAACTATATATACACTGTGTGTATTAATACATAAAATATCAAGTTTTACAAATTATCTCCAGAAATTGACAACCAGTAGTCACAGAAAGATGTACATAGCATGAGCACAAAGAAGGGTGTGGTGGAAATCATGACAACAAGCTGTATGTGCAAATGAGCAATTGAGGCCAACTATCGGTCACCAAATCCAAAATTATTGATTTCATCGTTTACAATTATTTTTCTGTACTTAGTAATTTACAGTTTATGAATCCAAAAATCACAGTAATCTGATATCACAAAAAATAATTCAGTTAGTGGCAGAAGTTTAAAATAACCCTGCAGTATTGGAAATTTTAACCAGGTCCACTTCTCACATACAGGTAAATCAAGATTCCACCACATTTATATTATTTATTCACAAAAGTAATCTTTTTTCTTTTGATAAGCATGAAAGCAAATCAATATTAAAATTAAAAGCTGTACCTTATATTGATCCCAATCTATTCGCAACTGGGAATGGACGGAATCATCAGGGATGCCAATACTTGCATCTACATGAGCTTGCCTCCAATCAAAAACAAGGCCTTCAGCAGAATAATCATTATCACGATACTCTTTAAAAAACTCACATCCAGGATAAGGCAGGGAAATTATGTTGAAATCGCTGTAGCGATTTTCCTTGTCAACTTTTTCTGATGAGGTAACACTAGAAACAAGATAACCATTATAAATTTTTCCAAGCAATATATCTTTTTATTTCATATTATAACTTAAAATTCATCACAAATGAATGTAGTAATGAAAAGACACTAATGTAAGGGCTTAGGATATTAAAGATTATGTAAATAATATGCTTAACTCTAATAAAGCATTAATGCACATGACATTTTTAAACTAATTTAATTTGATGCAACCATTTCAGAGAGTAAAAATCATTCGCCTTGACCGGGATCCCAGTCAAGGCGAATGATTTTTACTCTCTGAAATGGTTGCATTATAATGCACACATAGCGGGTGACTCCGTTAAAGTTACTGTTACAGTTTCTTGTAATTTAAAATGATTGGTAATATAATTAATTATACATTAATTGCAGAAATTTGGAGACTGAAAAAATATTACAATATTTATTGCAATAAATAAATCTCATAAAGCATACATAAATCATGAGCAAGAGATTAACTTCAAAGTTTCAGGCTTAGCTTTGCTAAACTTACCTATTACGAAGAAAAATAATGCTACGTTAAAGTTAAAAAGTGTTAATGTTATGTCAAAGATATTAGGTGGAATTAACATATATGTATTTTTTCTACCCTGAGCAAGAGTCATTAAAAAGAACATTCACAGTTAATTTTACAATTTCCAGTTGCAACTTGAAATTTTAGAAAAACTTGAAATTGTAAAATTAAATATGAATGTTCTTTTAAATGACAATATTTTTATAAACCACTCTCCTCTCCTCAAAATCCCATTTCCACAGCAAACATTGAAACACCCTCTCCCCTACTGACTCCACCATTTGTGTATTTATTTTCTAACCACCCCCTACCCTCCACTTTCAGTTCGTGTCAAACAACCCTTCCCTGATAATGTCCTTCTTAGAATTAATTATACCTCATCCCTCAACCTGCCTCTATCCCTTCTATGTCCCCTTCCCACTTAACCCTTCTTCATTCTTCCCCCCTTCCTACCACCAGAATACCAGCTACCTGCCACCGTCCTCTCCATTAATGACCACAAGTTCTTATCTTCCCCCCCTCTTTTTGCCTCTTCATTTCTTTAGTTTCTCTGTTTCTTTGGGTTTCCATATTTTCCCTCTTTGTCCCCGCCTACCTTACTCCTCACTCTTTCTCCCCACACTTCCTCAAACAGATACAAATATGATGTATCACATGCTCAATCATGTCTTGTACTTGAAGATGGTTCAATGAACTGAAACATATTGTACGTTACAAATAAATCTGTGGAAAGTGCAAATTTGTTTTTCTCATAATGATGAACTTCCACTAATTCTTGCCCGAATCTGTTAAAGGGACCAAGCGTTTCAAGGATGCTTTGCGGTTCAGCTGCTATTGAAATGGGCTTAAGACACAGCACCCATTAAGCAGCCTTAGATCCCCTTATCAGAAAGACTCACTTTAGATGGTATCAGTCCCTTACTCTATACCATAGCAAAATTCACATTCCAATATCTTCAATCATTCCATAAGAGGTGGTCAACTGACTTGAGGACTCTCTACATGTCCGTCATGATAGCAAAAAACCTACTTTGCTGAGATAAGGGAAAGAATACTAACGCTACACCTTGAAGCAAGGAAAATGTCCAGAAGCAAAAGCTTCCCTATCATGCACACTGCATAGCATTTTGACAATTTTTGCAAAGATAAATGAAATTAAATGGGTCATTTAAAATTGATTTAAAATTGTAAGAGAGAGAATAAATATGTCAGTATTTGAACAAGGGAAAAAATGCAAACATTTGGATCAACATGATGAAAAGTCAGTAATAGAGAACCTGAGATCAAAAAAAGAGAAAAAACAAAATTGAATTACTCAACTGTTTCTTACATTTATAGCCATCACTGGGAGCGAGCTGGCACTTTGGAGAAATTTTGTCAGCATCACTCACAGTTGGCACTTGAGGAGTCAAAAGTCTCGAGGTTATGCTAACCACTTAAACATAGCTTTCTATCTCATTTATTTTATAAATGTATTAGAACATTGAACTCAAATAACTAATTTTGTAATTTTTTCAATTTATCTGGTTAAAAAAAAACATGATTTTAGGTACATTGAACTAACACATTTATACCCAGCTAACTTCCATATTAAAGGGGATATTAACTCAGCAGAGCACAATCAGAAAAAAGATTTTACCAACAACATCATTGATTTATTATAATGATAAAAATTATAAACATTACTTCTTGCATAAAGCATTACAATTTGGAGAGATCATAAAATCTAGTTGTTTCAACTCCTCAACTGGGAATAATTGAAGACTTTAGCCACTGCACCAGGCTTCATAATTTGAAATGCTGGTGGTTACGCCTATTTACTGCAAAATTCAAGGGACCCAGTAGCCAAAATTTAGCCTTTTCACTATACAGAATTGTATATGATTTTCAATAGTAACAGTAGTTTTAGGGGAGGCAACCAACAGCCGAGGTCATTTGCACCACTAGGGCTGGATGAGAAAGGAAAAGGGTGGAGAGAAATCTGGCCTCTGCATCAGCCTACTCTTAACGTAAGGCACCAAGGGGTCTGCAGTTTAACATCCCATCCAATGGACAGCGTACTCGAAGTGCTCTCCACAAAGCATCTCAAGTAGGGATCTGAATACCAATGAAAAAATATCTGTCACCTCCAGGTTTCAAACCTGGGGCCTCTGGGCAGGAACCCAGTACGTTAGTCCTGCACCACCTCGATCCCCAAGATTTTCTATGCTATGGTTGGATTAGATATACTACAATAGCAATTTAGTACATAATATTAATAATTAATTATACAATATTTAACAATGCTTCATTGAAACTTCTCAGTTTCAATGAAGCATTGGTAACATTTTACAATTTAAATAGAAAATGATTAAGATCAGATTCAGAATTTTGTATGTCACAGGGTTGAGCATCACATGAACTTCAACCACGACTATTAAATTAACTTTCAGGCTGAAGACTGTGATTTGGTCAATTCATCATGAACTGTCACAACAATGTCTGATCTTTGCTCAAACTACTCAATGTCTTGTAGAGCATAATTCACAAATAGTTTTCCAGGAAATATCGTGAGTGGAAAGAAATTTTCACTTGCATACACGTCATTGCTCTAATTAAATTTTTGCTACAGCCTAACTTAGATGAAACATTCTCTGAAGAGGGCTTAATTGTACTCTTGCAATAAATAATGAATTAGAGGCATGGTAGACCATGATATAAATATACCACCTGCTCTTGTCCATTACACTGATAACAAATTACTAACAAGTTATGTTTGTGAATTATCATACGAGGAAAGAGAAAATAAATTTTCCACTACCGAAATCAATGAAAATACTAACTTCAAGCTACTAATACTGATCATTGGCTCAATTTCACTCATGAGAATATGTTTTCCTTTGGCAAAAAATTATTTTACTTCACTAATTCCCCTCCACAACTTCAACGATTTCCTTTACCAGCTACATGCATCTTAATTATAATCACAAAAGTACTTACTTGACACCAAATTTAACTTTTTTCTTTTCGACCATGAAATCTACAATGGTACCGACATTTAACGTTTTCAGCAACCTTATGTCTTGGCTTCTAACACGGTCAAAAAGTTGCCATTCGCTTTGCGTTTGTGGAACCACAATTTCATCATCCGAATCACTATCAGCTGCATTGTCAGCTCCAGAAAAGAAGTAGTCAAATCCTGATCTACCATATATTTCTGGCCCTCCAGACAATGTGGCAGACCTGGAAAGGATATGAATTATAATTAAATAACCTATCCACCATATTAACATTGAATAACTTCATATAGTGTATATATAATAAACCATACATAGTGAAGCCTCCATCAGCATGAGACACTGTTCTGTTATGGTGGGATATGTTAAGTAATTTCAATTCTGGGGAATTATTATACATGGGGAAAGAATATATAATCTCAAATTCAGAAACATATACACATTATCAACTAACTATAGTATATTAATTAATAGCTTGTTAGCTGTTAGAAAAAAGTCATGAAATTATTAAAACTAAGAATTCTGGTATCATGTTGTACATAATTAGCATTCAATATCCTTCAAAAATATTACTTAGCAGTAATTAGCAAAAACTAAAGAAATATTAGTTATTTCGAATCCAGTGCCTAAATAAGTCATGTTTTAATGAAAATTAACATGTATGGCTGTAGAGAGAAGTTTGTAACTAAACTCTCTCATTGAAAATATCTATGGATTCCTTGAATAATATTGACCAGGAAACAGAAAAATTATGAATGAAATCCCAATTTTAAGAAAAGCCATGCTGATGGTATTGTTACCGAAATGACCATCCTTAATCTGAAACATGAAGCAATAGAAAATGTACTTCTCAATATTCAGAATAGAAGTACATTAATTAGCATAATAAATTAACATTGGAATCTTTTAGTAGTTGCGGAAATGCATCTTAAAAGACAAGAATAAAAAAAGTGGATTGCAGAACATAGCTGCATCATAAATTAGTTTTCCAATGATAAAAGGGTGAAAATAGCTTCATTGCCCCAATAACTTAACGGAAATGAGTGTGACAATGCTAACACAATTTTTAATGTACTAAAAGCAACTATGCTAGGCTTCTCTGGACCAATTTATCCCTAGAGCTGTTACTGTATTTAAACTTTTACAGTGGAACCTTGTTTAATGAGCACCTCGCATTGCGACTAATTCACGTGAGGAAATATAATTTTCAATAAATGACTCATTTGCAAGCGACTTTTCACATAATGAGTGAGGGAAAAGGGGAACTCTCAGAATAATTGCCCTCTTGCTGCCACAATGTTTAGCACTTGTTCTGCAAGCATCTTAGTATCACTAATGATCACACATTTTTTCAAAATTATGTTTAGACACATTTGTAATTTTTTTGGAGCATAGTTTAATAATATTTTGTTCATAGTTTAAAATATATCACCGAAGGAAAATTTCTAAGAAGATGCCATTAGAGAATAATAATAAACACAGAAATGAAAATTAAAATCACTGAAAAGCAAAAACGAGGTGTGAACATGGCTGACCTAGTTATAAACACAATTGGTCGTCATCAGTGATTTGCACTATCCTCAAGAAAAAGGACAAAAGGGCAAGGCCTCTAATTTCTCAAAAGTAGCATGTGAAACCATAAAAAACAATAGCATGTTAAATACTGCAGTAAGACCTCTGCAGGTAAATGATAACTATGGTAATATAATCAATGAATGAGGTGAAATATTCAAAGCTTTTCTTTCCCTGCCAAATTCCCACACCCTGTGCCTCATAGCCCATGACATCCAAGAGAGTAGCCCACACATCAATGCACCTAAAGCCCTGTATTGAGAGAGAATTATGCTATTATCTTCATAAGATTGGAAAAAAATTCTG
Organism: Hetaerina titia; assembly: GCA_037158775.1. NCBI lineage: Eukaryota > Metazoa > Arthropoda > Insecta > Odonata > Calopterygidae > Hetaerina > Hetaerina titia. Next base: position 66,014,316 of record CM073779.1, on the reverse strand, counting down.
CTGACATTCATTGGTTATCAGGCAAATTATTAAAAGACTGTGGAGACCTTATCCTAGCCCCACTGCTAATGCTCATGAAGCTGTCCTTAGTGAGGGTATTTATCCAGATGCCCTTACAATGGCAAAGGTTATTCCAGTCTCCAAGAGTAAAGGTGAACAAAACGATTTAAATAATGAGACCCATATTGATTATGTGGGTCACAGTAGTCCAGGGGATAGCGCGTTGGACTACTGACCGGAAGGGCCTGGGTTCGATTCCCGGGCAAGTCACTCTAGGCACCTGCAGCTCCACCCAAAATATGTGATTTTTTGGGTACCAGATCTTCCTGGGAAACCATAACTGCCACAGGGAAAAGAACTGGCCCCCCATACCCTAATATGTGAATTTCACATGCCGTCGGGCTTAGTACTGGGTGAACTCTACCATCACGTACCAAACCAACCTTCAGGTTGATTACTGTGTTAATGGTTTTTTTATATTGATGATATCCCAATTTAGTAAAATTCTTGAGTGTGTTTTCTGTAAAAGACTGTTAGAATATTTTGAAATTCAAAATGTGCTATCAGTTCATCAGTTTGGTTTCTGCAAAGGGAAGTCAACAAATCTTGCTCTTTTAGAAGCTGTAAATTATATAATTCAAGAGATTGACTCTAAGTGTAAGGTTTTGGGCATTTTTTTTGCTACAAGCAAAGCATTTGACGATGTGATTGATTACAATGATCACAGTAAGTCGATATCAAAATGTGAACTATTGGGCACTCGGGGAGTGGCATTAAGCTGGCTGAAGTCCTATCTTGAACATCAGTACCAAAGGGTAGCCTACCAAAGTGATGGAAATATTTACCTCTGTATCCCTCAAGAAGTAAACAGAGGAGTACCTCATGGTTGCTAATGATCTTCCTGGGCAACTGCAGATTAATGGTACTAAAAAAGGTGTTATGTATGCTGATGATGTGAGTGTAATGACATCTGGTAAAAATTTATGTGATCTAGCTGTGGCCAGTAAATTGTGGCTGAAATGGTGCAAAGACAATAATTTGGTCCCAACACTGAAAAAACTCAAATGGTTATTTATACTCCACACAGCATAATTGACAATAACTCTTTTCCAACAAATGGTACTCTTAAATACAGTTAATATTTTAGGTTCTCCGGACTCCATGTTGATAATAACCTGAACTGGAATTTCAATGTTATGCATATAATTAAAAAGCTAAAGTCTGTGTTTTACTTACTCTCCTTCAGTAAATCAAAACATATTAATGACATTGTATTATGGATTGTTTTATTCAATATTTTCGTATGGTATAGTATTATGGGGTCTACACTCTCACCTTCTCAGTGAGTTGAAGATATAGGAAAACATGGTAACAGTGATATGCAACCAAAATTATCATGCCCACTCTCGAATTCTTTTCAAAGAATTGAAATTGTTATCCACACTTTGTATATATCAATCTGTATCACTTAAGAAACTGTATAGTGCTGATTTTGAAATGAACAATAGCATCCAATTGTATCATAACGGACAATGCAATAACTTACATGTGAAGTCAACAAATTTAAAATTATATAATAACCTTCCAGTATATATTAAAAAAGAAGAGTGTATACCTGTCTTTAAGAAAGAGGTCCAGGTATACCTCATTGATAAGTGTTTTTATAGTGTCAAAGAATACTCGAGGCCAAATTTACGATAATTCTGCTTTTGTAAACTTTACAAATTTACTTTAAATTATTACAGTGCACTGTGTCTTATAAATAATAAGAGAGTATTATTATTATAAACAATTGTAATTAATAAGTTACAGTTGATTTCAAAAAGTAGAGAGACTACCAAATTGTAATTGCAATGCACAAACAACCCAGAGTTTGACATAATATTTGGGTATAAATAAACACAGTCTCAGATATTTATCACAATAAGTGAAATTTACGGTAATGGGCAAACTGATTACAGGCTCAAAAGTGGTTTGAATTAGAAAATTAATATACCAAAATCAAAAGCATCATGAAAAACTCACCGGCATATATGCTTTCCTCGGTACAGAATCACAGGTAATGGAAATCTAGCTCGACATCTTGCAAACCGAGCCTTGCCAAAGAGGTCCCTTAATTTTGCCACATCATGCATGCTCTCATAAATAGTTCCAGTGGAACGCTGAGAATCATTTGATCTCATCGTGCCATTTGATAAATTTCCTTGGCTTCTTTCATACTCCAAGATTATCAACTGGCTAGGGTAATGGGCACTTAGATCACCAGCCGTATTATTTATAACCTGTAAGTGAATAAAACTTTAGCCTGTAATTTATACAGAAAACATGGGGAAGGGAGAAACATAGGACATGTTAATCGCACTGGTAGCATTGCAGAAACCCCTACAGACACTTGATTTCATTATTATTTGTTTGTGATAACCAAGTAGATGAGAATAAACAAAAGGTGAAATAGAAGCAGGAGTGGAGAAGTTTGAGGGGCCTAGTTTGGGCTTGGGCAAGTTCAAATTTGGAATGCTACCTACTGAGGGAAGAGCATTTCATAGGCTAATGAGCAATTTATACAGTGCCTGCCTACATGGGTGGAAGAATGGAAACTGGACTCCATTATTCTCTCCTCCTGTGGACAATTGTTTCCTACTACATCCAAGAGGTTGGCTGCCATTCAAGGAAATACAAGCGGTTGGAAATTCCACAAAGTGCATGGAAATCTAGGAACTGGTTGAAATATTCACGATTCACATCTGATCACAAAAGAAAGGGTCTCATTGATGTGTTACAGTGAAAATGACAAGGAAAATGCAACAAATCTTTGTTCTTACCTAGGGACCCTAAAATATTCTGAATCTATCAATTTTGTAATGCCAGTAGTGAAGACAGTAGATTAGACAAGTCATTCCATTTTGCCTAAATTTAATATTGATACCACAGTCCTTGATGAAATGCTTGATATTACTCACTGTTAGAGCTTCTATTCAATTCCCATAATGACCTACTAATTCCAGTCCTGTTTGGAAGATTTTGTCATTAATATGCTCCTTCCTCATCAAAAACTTAGACATGGGTAAGAATGCAGAGGACAAATATGAATCTTTCACTTTACTGAATGGATTTGATCAAAGATTTGAGACACTGATCATGATGAAGAAGATCGCTCTCTTTAAGGAAGGCACTCAAAGAAAGTATTCTGTGCAATCCTCCAATTGAGGGCCAAGAGAAAAATATAAATGCATTGCTGTCTTCTCATGTTGTAATGAATGAGAAAAAGGAAAGAAGAGAGAAAACTGGGAAAAAATAAGGTAATTCTTAAAAATAAAACTCTAATAAGAAAAAAGAGAGTAATCAACTCTTCTTGGAATTTTCAACAATTCAAATTCATCCTTCTCACCAAATGAAGGATGACTCGTCCATTGTCTTCAATGCTGAATCATCAGATATATAGACTAGATGATTTTAAAAAAGGACACAATGGACTAGTTGTCACTAATAATGTACAATTCAACTCATTTGAGCTTTCAAGAAAGGCTTAGCAATAGTATATTTCAGGAAATCACCACATATTTCTACTATGCTATGGTTTCTGTTATAAATTTAATGAAAAATACCAGATACATTGTGTTCAAAAGGTTAAGAAACCAATCAGGAACCAAAATCAAGTTCAGGGACATATAAATAATTCTGGGAATGCTAGCAAAAGTAGTAATCACTTTAGTGTATAAAAAATTAACTTTTTTTAACACATACATATTGCCCATTTTGACAATCGGACAGAAAATCTTGGCGTAGTTCAAATGCCAGAAGACTGATTTTTCTTCTTAATCTTATCAGTCATTTTACACATAAGATTACGAAGGATCTAACATTTTTCTATGGCAAGTCACAATAAAGAGTTTTCCGAAAGTAGTATGAAAGAATCATGAGAGTAAGTATGAAAAAAGTCAAACTTGAAAGCTTCACCTTTGATGAAGAAGCCATATCACCTATTCCTGACAATTAAACACTGGTAAGTGGTTGGTAATTTCCTTTTGATAGAATGTTATCACCAAAAATAATATTTGCTCAAATCATACCACTCTATGAAATATTTACATTGAAAAAATACCAAAGACCTGGTGATACAGAGTTGGCCAATTCAACCACCCAGACTATTCACATGGTCATCCTAATATTATGAATCACCTGATTGGCATTTCTACGCTGTAAACAGCGATTTAACTATAGGATTAGTGCATTCACTTCCCACCTCTTTACACGCTAGTAAAAATAATGTAACAGTAGGAGGTCATTACTTACAATATGATTATAGTCTCGTGAGACCAAGTCTAAACACTTCTGCATCACATCTTCACCCTATAAAAAGAAAAGAATAAATGTTTTACTTCCTGTTAAGTAAAATTTCATCTTTAAAACATATTCCTATAAGCCCAAATCAGGAAATCGCACGATTCCTTTTGCAACTAATTAACTTGACAGAAAACCCCCACAAAAAATGAACTAAAAGATTACGATTTAGTAGCATTAACGTATAAAAACAACTATAACTTTACTCTAAGAAGCCCTCAATACACCTACTCTATAAACCCATTTTAATAATTCATTATCAAATAAAAATTATAATGTACAAGAATTCAACCGAGTAATTGCTAACATATAAACCAGGCGCCTATTAATAAATACTAAAAAAAGTTAGTCTAGTCACAATGTAAGAAAAAACATTCCACGAAAAAGAAAAATATTAATAAAGTAGTTTTTTGTTTACATTCAGGCATGAGATCCAAACGTAGGTTATATTGCTTTTAAATGCCTGACATTCTTTTGGCAAAACCCCCAAACGATATCTGATAAGAACAAAAGCATAAGCAGGTTAGGTTACACTCCACTGCCAATCGCGAAATCGAACATCTTTTAGCCAAATGCAAGTGTTTATGCTTGTAACATAACTCATCCTCAACCCAGCATTTAAAATGCCTCCATTGTTAAAAAAATGTTGGTCAGGCAAATGAGAAAACGGGTTAATTGCAACAAGGATGTGACCAACTTAAGGGCGAAAGTGGCTTTAATAACACAAATCAATACACAAAGCAAGACAAAACGCGAAACCGGCTCCAATGTTAGACCAAATCCTCTTATATGAAGGCATGTGGATAACAAAGATTTTGAATAACTCCAAAATAACCAGCTAATATAAAAAGAATGCGATAATTGATAATAACACATTACTAATACGTACGAGAATATTCACACTTACAGCTTTGTTTCATTAAAAACGAAAGAAATAATATTCACAACTGAACACGACTATGAAAAAATTACCCACACCCTACCTGCGTATCCGTGTCTTTAGCCTTGTATGTGTTCTTGGAGAAGTATTCCAATATTTTATGGATGTCCTCCTGGCAGATTTCTTCCATAATAATGAAAAATTTAAGAATAAGTAACAATTTACGTAGTTCGAATTCATGAGTCTGTATTACCGACAGACACGCCACCAAACCACCTACATCAGTATCATTGGCCGAGACATATCATGCCCGGTCGACTCGGCGCTAAATCTGTTTGAATTCATTTCAAATTGTAATTTAAAAATGGCGACGTCGACACTACGTGCGACATCTGGTTTTCTCTCTCCCCACATACAAATTCTCGAAGACACCGCTAGACAGCAGAACGGAACGAATACCGTGGGTCTATTAAATAATTAAGCATTTATATTTAATATAATTAAAATTTAATCGGAACACAGAGCTTCTGCAGAGCAAAAATCTCCCTAGAAACAGTTTTGTAAGAAATTGTGCACAAATGGTCGTAAATCGGTGGTCAAACAACTCAGAACTTGTACAATCCATAATTTTTGCAGAAAAACACTGCTCTGGAGCTGTTTTGCTCCACACTAGGCAAAATCCTCAAAAATTTACTTGCGAGTTGTCTTCGTTTTCTCAAAGAACAAATTGGGCCAAAAAATAAATGTGTGGCAAGACAAGCACAATGATAAACACATGAACTGCTGTAACTACTAATGAATTTGACAAATAACTCTGTATTGCTAAATATATACCAAATTAACTGTTATTTATAATTGAAAATAAACTGAAAAAACTAGGAAATGGTGCCAGGAAAAATGGAGTTTTGACTGTACCACCGTGAAATCTCCAAAGACACATGAAACTCTTCCTACAGATACACTACATCAGTTGTTTTATGAACACATGCTGACCATGAGGAAACAGCTAATTGATAAATATGAGCATAAAATGACAGTCTGCGAGTGCTTCCAAATGGAAGCAATGTACAAGAAAATTAATCATGAGAGAGAATGTAGTGCGAACACTATCTATCACAAAATAGCCAACACAATTTCACTAACACAATTCACATATACTCCTCACATGCGCCAAAGAAATGCAGAAAAGTCGCATTATTGCAGTCGGTCCAACTCAACAAACGGTAAAAAACATGAAAAAATGCAGATGCGGAAACCTCTAAACGAAATAATTCATTATACCAGAAAACTGCTGTGGCATCACTGTCCAGTTGCATGATTATCTCATGGTTTAGGACAACTTCCCCTTTCCATAACCAGCATCTAAAAAAGTATCTCAAATAATGTATCCCAAGGATACCTATGATAAACATTAATTCTTCAAACTATTCACTTTCTAATTTTCAAAGTATCTAGGTATTTGTAAGGTGGAGCCTCACGATCGCCCAAATTTACATGTAATAATAACAAATACAAACAGCTACTGAAGTATTCAAATCCCTTGTAGTCATTGAATCACAATCGTTTCAATTTAAAGTTACAGCTTTTTAATGAAGAGATATGCACGATTTTTCTTTTAATTGGTGTATTATTTACCGATGCAGCAGAATGAATGGACAACGTAGACATAACCAAAAATCTCTAGAGTGGATAATAATCGCATCCTGAACGATACTAGCTCGTAAACTTATTTCAACTGAGAAAGAGGATGACTTCAATTATAGTCCTTAAGGAAACAACGAATGAATAATATATTACCTATATTCCTAAGCGTAATTAGCCGATTATTCTTATATAATTAATCAAAAAGTTTTGACAGCAAAAACACTTCTTGGAGGGATTTTTACGATTAGTGAAGGAGATTGATACCCTTTAAAATCTTCAATCGGAACAACCGCCTTAAGTGGAAGTAGTTTAAAAGTAGCAATAAAGATGGCGAAAAACGACGTCAAATTTTGTACAAACTTTTCGACCCGTCTAAAGGCACATGGGCTTAAATACATGAAGAACGAAATGCAATCGCGTAAACTTCCGTGCTTCTGCGATTATGAATAAACACTCCACACGGTACTAGCTTATGTGACTTTGTACTAGCTCTCATAATTCACCAATTGCACCGCATTTTTCGTAATTATATGGGACCTAGTCATTCATCATCACGTATGGCATTAGACTTTTGGGGGCATGCATCTGACATTAAGCTAATCCTTCTGATGCAGAAGAAGGCAGTCCGTATCTTAAATAACTCGTGTCCACTTGGGCACTGTAGACCTCTCTTTTTAAATTCAAAAATTATGACTGTCTACAGTTTATATTATTCTATACTTTAGTTCATATAAAAGAAAATACAAGCATGTACTCCACTAGGGCTGACGTTCACAGCCATAACACGAGAGCAAAGTCGAATATGGATTTACCACACTGTAGGCTAGACAAGACCTACAAAGTTGAAGATCTGCCAATTAAGTTGTTCAACATGATCCCAAATGTTTTGAAGTCAGCCCAGTGTGGTGTTCCGAAGGGTGCTGCGTGTTTGGCTTACCTCCAATCCTCTATACTCAATTATTATAAGATTATAAGGTTTAGTGTCTATGTGGTGTGGCTAGTGTCAGTTAAGGTGTAGTGTTTGGTGTCATATCAATGTATATGTTTTTTATGTGATTGTATATTGTGTTATTATCTTCCTGCAAAAATGACGACATCCACCATATGTAAATATGATTAAGATGAATAAAGTTTATTTATTATTATTAATAGATACTCTCTCCCCACACTTCAGGACTTCGGTTGGAAACTCGAGTTGAACGATTTTAAGTGTGGCAAGATGCATCTAGTAGCTTAAAAGAAACTAGCCCCAGGGAATGTAAAGTGTTTATTTTTGTTCAAAATCTTGTAAATACAAATTACCAATTTACAATAAGTAAATTTATTGCTTTAAGAACATTTCATATTCATTTCATTATCAACAGTCTGGGTAACAAATTCTTGAAACAATTGGATCATACACATTTGAAAACATGGAATATATATAAAATATATGTTTTAACAAAAAGCAGAACTAATACTCGTTACACAAACGATTTATCCAAGGGCTCAGCCGCTGTGCAAAACCTGATTAAGAAATCTCACAATCTTGCACAAGTCTTATCAAAATTACATGGACGGACTGGAAAGAACCTCAAAGAGTAATCCTATAATTACTATTCTTCAAATTAATACACCATTTGTATACTTGTACACTCACCATGATGAAACAAAAACATATCAACACAAGAAAACCCTAAGACACATCACACTCAGGATTTTAATCTAAAAATTATAGGCAACCCCTTCTAGCTATCGAAAACAATTACAATTGAAAATGGATTGTCAACATGCACATTGTCTGCATTAAAATTAAAAATCTTACTAAAAATAGTAACTCATAAGTTAGTTTGAAGGAGTAAGTCCATTTTAATTACTATTTAAAATCATTTAAAAAATAGAAATTATGGAAAAGCTGGAAACATTTAATAAAAACATTCTGTAGCTGAGACAGTTTCACTTGGACGGCAATGTGTTGCACTCACGAATCAAGAGATTCATTTTAGTTTTATAAAAATATCTTTGCTAATAATCCCATTGGAATAAGCGTTATTAAAAATGAGGTGTTGACACTAGTCGCCAAGTTGCATCCATCAGTTGAACATGTGTACATGCAGGAGCGGTAATCTAGTTGATCACCACGCTGGCTGCCATAGATGCAATAATTCCCGTGATCCAGAGATGAGCATGATCTGATTGTTTCCAATCCCCCTGTAAAATAGAGTGTGTTAGTACTGTAAGGTTAGATCACCCCTCACATTGTTTCAAGAAAATTATCTTACATATAGCCATCCAAGTTTATCATTAAAGTTTTGTAAACTTGAATACCACATTATGTGCAACCAAATACATAGCACGTGTGCGATCTGAATACTGAAAAAGCATCAATCTTATTCATCAATATAATGAATGCACCAGTACAAGTACTTGAGGTACTTTAATCCTTCTACATGCTATAAATCAACTATCAAACAATATGATGTCATAGATATTAAATTAGAGATGCAAAAAAAGTGCGGGATCAATGAAAGATTTTATTTTAATTGTAAATTGAAGTGACAAGGCAAAGTTATAATTCGTCATACTTAGTGTTTTTGTATTCAGCAATTAAATCAAATTACTGCCTAATGTTGGAAAATCAATTTTATGTCTAAATAACCATCTATATAAACTTAAAATAATGCACTGATGACTTAATGAACTCAACATACTAAACCACCAGGATGAGATCAAACTAGTTAGAGCATAAAAACAAGGATGAACATCAAAATTTAAATTAAAATCATATTCAAGACATCGGTGAGAAATAATAGAATTTGAAAATATGTAGTGAACAACACCAAATACCATTCCATACTAAAATTTATAAAGAAAATTCAAGTAACTGTAAACCAATTGCTTTGATTTTAGCATGCCACGAAACCCTTCCAACTAACTGACAGCAGTTATATCCTGGGATATCGTAAGGTGACAATTTTGTTATGAATAGCATGTAATTTGATAAATCCTGATCAGGCAAGCAGTACATTTATTTGGAAAGCAAAAAAGCCTTAAAATTCACTTTAGTAAATTCGTTTCTATCTTGTTGCTCACCTGTAAAATATGTGAATGATGAATTGTGAAAATATTTCCTTACAGAGGATGAATAGATACAATTTCTCAAGAGTATGAAGCCCAATAATGCTTACTGTGATTATGGACATCACTCAAACAAAATGAAACCAATCTTCAACACAAAAGCCAATGATACACACGTGAATAGCTTTCACCTATGACACTTCCCTGGTGAAGAGGGGAGTAATGATGGACATTTTCACCATTCTCTCATCATTGCTATTGATGTGAAAGGCAAAGAAAACATCCCCAGACATCAAGAAATCAGCAGTCTCTGAACTAATCTGGACATCTCTTTTCTCCTGATGATACAAAACAACTTAAGTCATCCAATGAATATTGAAATGGGCTCACAGAGAAGATAGAAATCCAAATAGAGGCAAGAAATTTCTACATGAGGTAGGTGTACATGTATTTAAGACCTGACTTAAACCCAAATAAACTTGCAAAAAGATCTTTGATTGAGTTTCAGTTCCTATCCTTGTCCAGAAAATCACAAAAACATATATTAAAAAGGGTGTATCTGGAAACATTACCTAAATTTGAACCTGGGGCTCTTTCACCTGTAGCTAAATACTTGACTCACTGGGCTGCCACACCATTAGAATTCTTTCATAGGAGTATAATCAGACCCTTACTTTTCCTGAACAAGACTTGAATGATATTATTAAATAAATGTAAAATTCATGTTTGGAAGTAAAAGTGTAGCTTTCCGAGAAATGTGTAAAAATTATAATCTCACTGCAAAAGGACTTGGGAATCACATTGAAATGTTGTGAGGAATATAAATTAAAATTAGCCATAATAAATGCTAAGTTGTCCAAATTTTTAAAAGATATTATATGTAGGGATTTAGGAAAAAACTTTTTTAATCACAAGGTGGGGACTACTTACAATTAGAAGTGGGTAATTTAATATCTTGGGACAAGTGTGCTAATCATTATCTTGGGATACTACGCTAACATCGATGCAAAGTAGAAAACTCTGGAAATGCATCATGCATTTATCTTAATAACGACATTTTCAATATATTATTTAAACAATTGCTTAAAGATTGGACATCATGATAAGATGCCCTGAAAAGACAACAGAATTATATTTAATAAACTCAAGTACATTTTGATTTTATCCATTGTATGACATTATGAAAAGAAAACAATGTAATAAGAGACATGAAGGACATGATGATGGTTCTCCAATTCATCCCTTCCCTTTACCTTCGCGGCAAAGTAAAAATCATATTTAAGAGAGGTAGTTCTTGGATGGAATAAAATGTTTGTGTACATACTTGTCCATAAATATTTGAATTAATGAAATATCAACATTTGCTGGCAATTGGGCCTCGTCACAGAGTCATGCCATAGGGACACATCTATTATACAGGGTACGAATTACACTGAATAAATGTAACAACCTCAAACCTGCAAATGCATGTGGAGGGGGAATGTTGCTTCCACATGCCACCAGGCATGCTTCTGAAGGTCATTTTGTTTGTGGTCTACAAGTATATGTGCATGAGTTTTCAGCCTACCCTTCTAGTTGAGACTGACAAGATAAAAACGAAAGGGCTTGAAAACTTTTGAAGATCCTCAATAATAACTTCACTATTTATATATTTCTAGGCTAATTTTTGGTTGCAACTTGACTACTATTAAATCTAAATTATTAAAAAAGTACTGCATGATGACAAGATTTGTTAGTGTATGCAGAGGATCACAATCAATGGGATTCTTTAACCAAGAGAAGAACGCTGCTGGCTGGTGATCTGATGTACCTCCAAAGACAGAGAAAGATTAATTTAAAGGTGGTATTAGTCCAATGAACGGAAAGAATGGTGTTTATCACATAACATCTACACAATACCCTGCAAGCCGCCGCAAATTGTTCATTACACCCAAGTATTTTACCGATTCCATGTGAGTAATGTTGTTTCCCAGTATAGTGTGTTTTCTGGTGAAGTACTTTTCCTCAAAACATTTACTGAAACACATTTATTCAAATTAAATTCTGGCTCCTATGTCTTGCACCACTTTTGAATTGCACTTAGGTCGTTAGCTCATGATACCGTATATTCATGACTGGACACTCCCTATACATCACGGCATCGTCAGCATATTGACAAAATTTACTGGAAATCTGGTATCCGATGCAATCAATGTATGAAAGAAACAATAGCTGACCAATAACCCTTTCTTGTGGGACACCCAATGTTACACTTACTGTGTTCGATGATACCCCATCTATTACAACCCTTTACTCACGGCCTGTTAAAAAGTTGTTAATTCAATTTATTACACATTTATCAATCCCACAGCTTCCCGACTTTTGAAGCAACGTTTTATGAGGGGCTTAGTCGATGCCTTTTTAAAATCTAGCAATATAGCATTGACCTGAGTGCTATTTTATCCTGAGACCAAAATATCATAAAAGAAAAGTACCAGTTGGGTCTTGGAAGATCGACCCTTTCAGTTACGCGTTGGATTTTTGTAAGTAAATTCTGAGAATCGATATATTTCATGATTGAACTTACAATGGTTTGCTCTAAAATTTTGCATGATATGGATGTGAGAGAGATTAGTCTGCAATTACTCGGATCTTCTCTGTTGCCTTTTTAAATATGGGACTAACATTGGCTATTTTCCAGGCTTTGGGTACTGTATGATCATTTAGGGATTTATCGATTACATTCCTACACTCATTTTGAAACACCACATAGTCACAAAACCACACAGATGTCATCGGTTTTTTACAGACAGCAACCATAATATTCCCCTAGCAAAGAGAAATAAGGGACAAGCAGTGCCACACTTGGAGCTACCCATACCCTCCATAGTAATAGTAGGAGTCCATGCACAGATATCATTTCCCTTTCTACCAGACCTAATTTACAAAGGTATTTATGAAATCATAACAAAAACCAAAAACGCAACTTCAAGTGATGGTCTGGTGAGTTTAAAAGGAATGGCTGTTGAATGCTCTAAAAGTGCATGTGAGGGGGATGAAAGGCTATACCTAGTGAAATTGAGAAGTGAATGATTCTCCTAATGAAAAGAAAGAGAAGAGGATGGCTGGAGCAGCTAAAGGCAAGGGAGCTTGGAAGGTAGAGCATGACATTTAGACAAGAAAAGGAAGGAATCAAAAAATGTTGTGAAAATAAGGCAAGAATATGAGTAATAGAACCACGAAAATTCAGAATAATAAACAAAGATTACTGAAAAAAATAAGAAATTTGCAATGGGTAAAATGGTACAATTAACGTGAGATTAAAAGAATGGCTGTATTGAAAAAGATGTGATTACTATTATTAACAGTAGTCTGTGGTTAAGGGAAGTTTTTGATGGACACAGAGACTAAGCATTACTACACTTCTAAGCTCTGCCTAACAGGACACTAAAAATTATACATCCCCATGCTTTGCTGATACGACTCAAAGTAGGGACCTCTAGTCCTCATACACAGTTAATTGTCCCTGTGTTGTGCTAGAAATTAGAACTTAATTAACGAAGTCTTCCAGTCTAACTGCTCCCTCATAAATGCTATGGAATGGATTCGTGAAAACAGATGAGTGTAAAGTTGATTTAGGGAAAGCATGTGTTAGAAAAATATGCATGAAAGTTGAGGTTATTTTGAGAGGACACTGAGTATACAATAAGCTATAGTGCTACAAAAAAAATAACTTACTGTGACTGGCAGGTAAGATACTGAGACAATATTATACTGTGCCAGGAATATTAGTTTGGAAAATCAAAGAATGAATATTTTTTTTGTTACCATGGATGTTCAATGTGCTTTTCAATAAGTATATGAGATATGGGAACATGGATAAGGAAGTTAAAGGATTGCTTATTTAAATATACCATCTCCTATAACCGAACAACACAGCATTATTGTCTGGGAAAACCAAAAATCTAGAGAGCCCTGGATAGCTTCAATACAATAGAGAATTAAATTAGAGTAGCTATATACATCTAAAACAAAATGTTGTATTAAGATGAAAAATGGGAATAATTATCACATAGAGAGTGTATATGACAAAAGAAGTGTACATTTTGTTTACTTAGGTAGAATGTTTGCAAAGAGTGATAGAATTGATTAAGAGAATAAAAGACATGTAAAGGCTGTAGAAAGATTCTTGGCAATACATGAGGCACAAAAAAATGATATATCTAACATACCAAAAATTACTATATACAAATGCACTCATGTCCCCATCATTATTTGGAAGTAAAGTTTGGGTATTTCAGGGTTAAGAAAAATATTGAGTATCTTCCATGAGGTTTCTGTGCCAAAAAAAGGAGATATACAGCAAATAATGTCTTGGTTATTACAATGGTAAATGAATGCACCCAAAATAGAATAAATTAAGCATGAGTGATATGACGATTTGGTCATGTGGAGAGAATGAATGAGTCCTACAACCAAACATAATTGGAATAAGAGTAAATGGTCTAAGAGGATGGGGTAGATTGTGAAGGCCATGAGTAAATTTGGATAAAAACCTTCACGATGAGAATTATTAATCATGGGGACAAAAGATCAATATGAAACAACATATGAATGTGACAGATACAAAAGGGACATACAAGAACATGGCAGTGTGAAAGAACTAGCGAAAAAGAGATCCTGAACTAACTTCACAATAAGCATTTTGTCTTATCTTGTCGGGAAAGTGAGCAACTTGAAGGCTATGAGTGCATATAAATTCTAGGAGCTACTGATTATTCAAGGTTAATATAAAGCTAAAAAAATAAAACAAACATGCACCCTCTATAGATGTAGACCAGCAGAGCCCTAAGAATCGTATAGCCTTTAACGATCTTAAAATTATGTATGAAGTACCAGAACTCCTACACTTATGACATCTAGTAAATCGTTTCTTAAACACACGACCAATCGATGACAGTGTAAAACATGTTTACTAGGTACCTATGAGAATAAATCAAACTTAGCATACTTTACTACCAAAAATAAGCCAAAAGCGAATATGAATATTGATGGGAAATTGATTCCACAAAATATCAGTTCTTGCTTCCTGAACGCTGAAATAGTAAATTATCTTCGGATGATTATATTAACAAGTTATGTCATAAATTAAGCTCCATGTGTTCTCATCAGAGTGATCAGGCATACCGTTAGTAATGATGTCCTAACAGCTCTGTATTACGTTTATTTCTATGCTCATGTCATGCACAATGTCACTTTCTGGGGTTCCTCAACAAAAGCCAGTACCATTTAAAATGGAAAAACGTTCAGTTCGAATAATGTGCAATGCATCTTTTATGCACCTTGTCGCCCCCTGTTTAAAAAGCTGCATTATTCCCCTTCATTGTGTGTGTGTGTGTATTGTGTGTGCATATATAAAAACCATAAACACAGTAATCAACCCGAAGGTCGGTTTAGTAGGTGATGGTAGAGCTCACCCATGTACCAAGCCCAACGGCGTGTGAATATTCACACATCAGGGTAGGGGGGCCAGTTCCTTTCCCTGTACCGTGCAACACCCAATTCTACAATAGCAATGAACATTACACACATAATAGTACTCGGTCAAAATTAATTTTTCCATTGGCCAAATCACAACGATATAATTTCTAATACAACCTTTCTAAGGATGAAACTCTCTAATTTAGGCTCACCTTCGTGGCGTCCAGTGAACTTGATACAGTACTGAGCATTATAAACATTAGTACACGGCGTGGGTTTTATATCTTCAGAACCAGTCATAAATTCTGCACACTGATATGGGTTATCCGTGTCAGTGGAATTACATTGGTAACACATAATGCTCTCCGCTGAAATACAATGGCATCGACATGTAAGCTCACATCACACTTGTCCTAATTTAGCTCAACCATGCTCTACACTAATTGATTTTCGAAAATAAAATCATTGAACATAATTTTTTCTGAGTGAGGAACACGATCTGTAAAACAGAGTTCTTCGGATATAAACAATAACAATACTCCGATAAGAATTTGTTAAAAATTACTTACCAGTTTTCGAAAGAATCGCTAGGAGTGAAAAAATAACAGTCCACTTAATAAACATGTTCACTGCTAACAAACCAAGTCCTTCCGAAAACCAGGCTAGCTGTTACTTCTCCCAGATCAAAGTTAATTATCTTTATAAAACCATAACACTAAAAGCCAGAAAAATGAACGTGACATGACTCATGCTAGAAAAATCAAAAACGGTCAAAAGATTCAAAACACACCCCTAATTATAGCGTACCTCAATGCGCGACGACGCCCTTGTGAAAAAATTCATCGCAAAGCGCAATACGTGAAGTCCCGGAAAAAGGCGCGTAGTTTAAAACTTCAAACTTTTAGTAACTAGAGTTTTACCATCTTATGAACATAATTTTACTAGTCAAAGGGGATAAAATACCTTCATGATAAAAAATCATAGCACAAAAATAAAAAGGTCCCTTGTCACCCTAAAGAGTGCAAACATAAAGTTCCAATCGAATTTTGGGGGTCCATATCAATCAAATCCTATGGAAGTCCTACTACACATACTTATTGGTATTCAATAATATGGTTATAATACAAAATACTTCTGCCCTCATTCAATCATCTTTTTTCAAAATGTGTTTTAGATTTTGTGGCACACGCAGAAAACTTTCATTAATATACGTAATGTTTTAATTTTTAGTGAGTCTTTGGGTGTTTGGCCTAGACTCTATGTAGGACACAGCAACATGCTACCTCCCATCTATGTACCCAGGTAGCCTACTTAAATTAATATACCATGCAATTAAAAGGACATAAAATGATATTTAGAATACTTTTAAATTAAGTATCTTCATGTAATATTAAATGAAGAATCCCATTTTTGTAAATATCAAAGGAAATATCACATCATACAATAAACAGAATCTACATCCAATCATAATTTGATGAAAGATTTACTTTGAGTTGCCAATTCACACAGGTACCTATTTTATCAAATTGGCTAAAGAGTAAATTTAGAAATATAATTTACCTGCATAACTTGGTTCTCAGAAACTTTTTATCAAGTTTAAAACTTTTATGAATAAGATTCAATTACCTCACCCTTCAATATATTGATATTTATGAGATTATGATCAGTCATTGTTCTTGTTGGCTGCCCAGGAATATTTTTAGCAACAAAAATTACTATTTTTCATTTTCCACATTGTAATCACTATCAATAAATGATTTCTTCAAATATATCTTTCCTTTCACTTTCTTCCATAAGGTATCTAATTCCAAATATACATAATTTCTTTTCAACAGCATAAGTTATCAACACATAGCCTGTACTTTATTCCTATCAATACCAAGCAATTATGTTTTGCATCATTGTTGATTTTGATTACAATGACACTGAGGAATTTCTTAGCGCTGCATTAGGCACCCAGGATTATAAAATGCCATTATTGTTACAAGATCTGATAGACCAAAGTAAACATTTTGATGTGTGTTCGAATATTTTAAGTATCAATATTAAAATAACTCGCCTTTGAATCTTTTTTTTCATTTTGAGGTATAGAAACCTCACACCAATGAAATTATCCATATGTAACATTTTATTTTCCAAAAAATATGCTATGCATCATTTAAGAAAACTCATTAATAATCTTTAATTTTGCTATATATTCAAAGTCAATAATGTTTTCATCAAAAGTTTTTTGGAAAGCCATCACCGATATTTCTCTTAAATATTTGTTAAAGAGCAAAGAGTATTGCACTAATCCACTTATACTTTATGCATGAATCTATTTTGGTATTTATGAAGTAGGAATGAACTACAACCTTGACATTAGAGGCCTTGTTAATTCTGATGACACATTGAGCTGTACTGGCAGGAGCAATGGTAATTGATGCTGGTAAGGTCATCCATACTAGTTGGATACAATGGTTTGAGTCAGATTAATGGTAGTCCATGCAGCATCTATTCCTCCATGAGATGGCTGGAAAGACATCTTACACCTCCTGGGCTGCCATATCAGAGATGGTATCACATTAAAACACATATTTATTATTATTTATACTATGAAATTATGAGAGTCATATTTATGGTTATGAGTCCTGACAACTACCCAGCTCTCTGAGTCATGTGTCCTGTCTGGCAGTCAGAGAGAGGCAAGGTTGTTGTGGTCATCATCAAATGAAATCCTTGCAAAGTAGAAATGGCAGCAGCAGCAGAAATGAAAAGAGAAGAGGGCCAAACCATTTAGAATAAGGAACCAGAATAGAAGATTGATGTTAAGGGTAGAGAAATTAGAAAATATAAAGTGTGCAATGGAGAGAGAAAGTACAGATATTTTTGAGTTGTGTGAAATGAAATGGGAGCATGGCAGGCATTACTGGAGCAATAGTTATGGAGTCATATACAGCAGAGGGAAGAGAGCCAGCCAGCCAGGTGGTAATAATATTGAGCAAAAAGGTAGAAAGAATAGTAAATACAGAGCAGTTGAACAATAAAATATTATTTGTAGAAGCAAAAGTTGAAACAAATAATTTGGTCATTCTTCAGGTTGATATGCCAGCAAATAATCATAGGGATGAAGAAATAGACAGTGTATGATAAATTAAAGGAAATAATTGTGGGTGTCCCTGAGATGAAACATTTGATAGTGACTTTGATGGGTGACTGACTCTATTGGGGTGTTGGGAAAAGTAGGAGTGAGATAAGGCATTACAGTTTAAGAACAAGGAATAAGCATGGGAAAAAGCAGTTCAATTCTGTAGGAGGCAGCGTTTATTCATGAGGAATAATGCTAACAAGACAGTAGACAAAAGTATATGTGGGAAATATAGGGGATTCAGAAAGATATCAGTCTGACAATAATATTGTTTGGCACAGTGTGGAACATTAAGGAACAGTGTGATTCATTTGCAGAGTTTCTTGGGAGTGGATGCACATTCATATTATAATTTACTGCTAATGAAGTGTAACATCAGATTCAAAAGGACAAAACAAAGAAGGCAGTTGAGGAAATGGAATATAGAACCATTAAACAGGAATGATACGGAAGGAGTATCAGCAGTCTGTAGAAAAAATCATGAATGAGGATAGAATGATAGATACAGTAGTAGGGAAATAGAAAAATCAGAAAAGGGATATCAAAATCAGCAAAGAAGTTGGTTAAGCAAACAGGAAAAGGACAAGGAAGCCAGGAATTATTGACAAGATGGTTAGAAAGATAAATGAGAAAATGAAATGGAAGAATAAAATTACAGAATCTGAAAGAAGGAGCTACAAAGTGATAAATTATAAACTGAGATGGGAAACTAATAGGGCGAAAAAGTGTGGTAGAAGACATAGTCCAAGGATGTGGAGAATTTGCAAAGAAAGGGAGAAATGTGCTACCTGTAAAGAAAGAAGCAACAAATCAGGAAGAAGTAAGGGAAAATCTGCACACGCTATTAAACATATGAAAGGAAAATTATTAATTGAACCAAGAAAGAAATAGATAGATATTTATTTAAGGGAAGAACCCTTTTATACAAAGAAAGGCAAAAACATTTATTAGTTCCACAACTATAAAAAAAAACATTTACAAACAGGTACATATTACATAACATTACATACTCATTATTGAGAATTAAAATATAATTTAGGATTAAAGAAGAATTTTGATTTGAAATGCATGAAAGATATTTTCATATGATATACAGGTACACAAACACATCTAGTTAGGTTAATTAATGCAGACAAAATAATAATAATAATAATAAACTTTATTCATTTTAATCATATTTACATGTGGTGGATGTCGTCATTTTTGCAGGAACATACTAACACACTATAGAGCACAATACACAATCACATAAAAAACATAAACATAGATATGACACTAAACACTACACCTTAACTGACATTAGCCACACCACATAGACACTAAACCTTATAATTTTAGGCTCGTAAAATCAAGCTCATAATACTCCTCTATTGAGTATAGAGGATTGGAGGTAAGCCAAACACGCAGCACCCTTCAGAACACCACACTGTGGGCTGACTTCAAAGCATTTCAGTAAATAACAATATTAAAGAATATTCCAAATCAAAAAATGGAAACAGAATATTAGAAATATAATATTTGTTAAAGGTCAGATGATGGAACAAAATGATAAATGTTAGTAGTAGTTATCAACCTTGAGGCATTGATTAAGAAAATTTTCCTAATGGGCATAAGGACAATTTATTGACATGTACAGATATCCTAACAGCAATAATTAGCATTCTACAATTCTTCAGATATTTATGATAACATTTTTTAAGGGATCCTCATGAGATAGAAAGTAGGTCAATATAATCACAACTGTTGGCATCTCTCATAATCTGGCTTATAGGCAAGTAGTAAGTGTAATTTTGTGCATGATACCTAATTTCAATGAGTGTTTCATCCCTTGTGTTATGTGAAGGTACTCAAAAAGATATTGCCCTTAGAAATCATTCTTGTTATTCAGTAATTTATAATGAAAAGTTATGTCATTAATTGTCTATGTTAATGCAAGGAGGGAAGATTTAGTAGAGGTAACATTTCATGATAACTATAAAGATCTTTGTGAAGATTGAAGTTGAATGCAATTTTGCACATGAATTTTTTATGAACACATTCGATTGTATGAATGTGGAGTTTATAGTAAGGTGACCAAACAGTAAAGGAGTATTAACAGAGTGACCTAACTAATGAGATGAATAGAACTTTAAATGGCCCTATATGTCTAAAGTTTTTATAGTATCAAAAGATAAATCCAAGAAATCGAAGAATACATAGATATCTATACAGCACATGTATCAGGCCAGTAAATTTAAAAAGAGAACATGACATAGATGAGAATAGGATAGATCCAGACATACCAGATGCGAATATATAAAGGGCATTAAGGGAGCTGAAACCTAATAAGGCCTTGGGGAAACATAGCATAGAACATTCCAATAGAACTAATTAAGTGTTTAGGAAAATTTAGAAGAAAGACTTTTTATGGGCATTTCATAGTACATATTTGTGATGCATGAACTTGGCCTGAAGATTTCATCATATCAGTTTTAGTCTCTATCACAAAATAAGGTTTTGTGGAAAAAAGCTTGAAGTATGCAATGAACATACTGGAAAATTTCAGTAGTCCTTGGCCTACTTTTTATAAAGCCAATTTGGCAATCATTTAGCGCATTGAAGGGCAGAGGGTAACCAGTATATTGGTATGAACTAGCTTTTCAAAAATCGTAGAATAACTTGAAAATACAGATATAGGTATTTAAATTATTGAGTCAAAAATGAGTGCTTTTTTGGAATAACCTGGATCAGCTTTAAAGCCAAGCAAAACACCCAGAGCTGAAAAATTGTTTGCTAACATCACTAAGTGAACAAGCAATAACAAGGTAAGCTATGATGACATTCAAAGGAATGCAGTCCAGTCCTATGGAAGAGTTATTTCAATAATGAATGGCTCTGAAGACCAGAAGGACTAAGTGGAACACAAAAAATGGGGACAATTTCTTACATGGAAGCCTTCAACACCATTTTTAGTCTATTACAGAATTGATTGAAGCAATTGACTATTTCAAGTAGATCTGACAATTTCTCCATTGAAACAAATATTGGGCATTGATTTCTCAATTGAGGACAAAGTATTATGGTTAGAAACACTCCATGTCTCCTAGGTGATATTTGATGAACTTATCATCTATTAACTATCTGATCTATCTGTCATCTATTATGGCTAACATCATTTTCTCATTCTGTAGGTGTCTTAAAGCCTGTGATGGGTTTAATGTAATATCCAATCAACAAATTCACTTTAATAATGTTAAAAACTTGATCTTACATTACCATTAGCTTTTACCCACGTAATCATTTACCTACCCACTTTTTCCAGGAAAAATTCATTAACCCACCATTAAGTGTTCATTATATCACTGAATTTCAGATTGACATCTATCACCTAAAACATATCATCCAATTCATCTTGAGATAGGCAGTTAAGTGTATCAGCTGTAAGCTGATCTCGAGAATGTAAAAAAGAATTGATTTCTTACTTCTGCCAATCTTGAGTCACCACAACTTTCCAAATAGTCTCTGAATAATTCAATAATATATAATGTAGATAAGTCGGAGGGGAATTCGTAAAATCGGTTAGGTTTGCTGATGACCAAGCATTAGTTGCTCAGTCAGCCAACGGGTTGCAAGCATTGCTGAGTGAATTGGAGGTTCGGTGCGATAAATATGGGATGAGAATTAATATTAATAAAACAAAGGTTATGCGATTTTCCAGAAATAAAACGGTTAAGCTAAATATTAAAATAGGCAGGGAAAAAATAGAGCAGGTAGAACAGTTTACATATCTCGGAAGTGTTTTGGACCAATACGGTCAAAGTGGTAGGGATATAAGGAGAAGAATTGCACTAGGCAAGGAGGCTTTCTCGAGGAGGAGGGAGTTGATGATGGGGACGTTGAGTAGGGATGTTAAGAAAAGACTCGTAAAAACTCTGATATGGAGCGTAGCTATGTATGGTGCGGAAACGTGGTCACTGAAGCAGGAGGATAGACGTAGATTGGAGGCTTTTTAAATGTGGGTGTGGAGAAGAATGGAGAAGGTGAAATGGACCAAAAGGAAAACAAATGAGGAAGTTCTAGAGATGGTGGGTGAGGAGAGGGGTTTATTGAGAGAAATCCTATGGAGGCAGGAAAAATGGATGAAAGGCGTATTGAGCGGTAGTGGAATGTTGAAGAAGGTAATAGAAGGGAGAATGTTGGGCAAGCGAGGAAAGGGCAGGAACAGGATAGGGATGTTGGACGGGATGAAGGGAGGAAGGAAGTACATAGAGATGAAGAGGGACCTGATGTAGATTAGGTTGCTGGATTGGGTTTTGTTTGGAGTTGCAAAATGTTTATTTGTCCATCCAAAAACCTACCTTAACCGGTAGATTACCTAATAATAATAATGTAGATAAAACTAATAATTATCTATATATATATATATATATATATATATATATATATATATATATATATATATATATATATATATATATATATATATATATATAAACTAATAATACATATTCACCATCTATTTCCCTTGAATGCAATGTTTAAGTGGCACCTCAAGTCAAAGGGATAAATTCTTGGTGTTACTCTTGATAATCATATATTAAGATTTCTAAACTTAGTTTAGCATGTTATTGCATTGGATCCATTTCAATGACAGTGCCACCATAAGTTCTTCTATCACCATGAGTACTACAGCCTATTCCATAGCCATTTGATGTAAAATATTATTCCATGGGGTTCATTCACCAATGCTCGAGCCATTTTGAAATTCAAGCAAGAAATAAGATTGGTTTAGAATAGATCTTCTCAAACTCCCTGTTGCATGTACACAATGAACGTGTATAAAGGATCTTGTTAAAATTCTCTTGGATTACTTTACTAAAAATGTATAAGCTTATGCCACCAGGAAATATACTAGTATATATATGACTGTCATCTGTGCATAGAGGGCTGTGAATGAATTCAACTAGATAGATGTTCAGATCTATAATAAATTACCAAAAGTCCTGAGAATGCTAGTAAAGTGCTGAGAAAGTCTTAGTGAAAAATTTAAGGACAATTTAGTTTTCATTCTATTAATTCTTTGGTGATCTTGTGAGTGTATATTTTTTAGCATTAAAGTTAGATAGAACACAGTACCTGTTCATTGGTCAGGCAGCTGTAAAGGCATAGAGGCATCTTGACTCCAATGAGGTGGTAATTTTAATGATGGCGTGAAATTCCAACCAATCAAGTGGGAATCTACATGTGAATGCCACCCCAGTAATTACTAGGAGGAAATGGTAGATTCTATGTTGAATTAGAAGTGTTAATATGGTGGGATGAAAACACCAAATGTTCACTGGAATGCAGTGGTAGACCAAGAGGATGAGCAACGATGGGCAGCTATCTGCTGCTCTATCTGCTATCATTAATACTTTTAAAACTTTTAAACTGCGGAAACATTCCTAATGACATGAAAAATTTAAAATGATAAAAATAAAAAAAACAAAGATTCAAAATATTTGAATATTTAACTATCATACAAGTGAATAAATGAAGATTCTGAAATTTAATCAAATGAATTCAGATGCAAATTAAATGTTAATCTTCCTTTGATGCAGGAATGCTTCCTAGACTGCTGGCACCAAATTTAGCGGCCGTTTCAAAAGAAAAATTCTCACAAAGGTACAAATTCAAAATGAAATGAACAATCCCAATAAATAGTTTTTTGTGCATGAAATCAGCAACAATACTAATATGAATGGATTTTATTTAAAAAATGACTGTGAGGGTAAAAAATGTTATTTCTTTAAAAGGTAAACTCTTGAAAATAGAAACCAGAAAGAGAACAAATAATAAGAACCTCCACCATACTTATGAGGAGGGTCTGCTGCACCTGAAAAGATTATTCAAAAGTGGGACCTCTCGATAGTGAACATAATTGCCCAAAAACAACTTTAGATGAACCAGCTTTTCAAATTTTCATCATCAAATAATGATACTGGACACCTCTGACTTACCCAGTATCGGATAGACCTACCTGTGGTCAAAATACAAGAATTTGAACAAATTTTGAATGCAAGCTATAATTTTCACAGGAATGAAGATGATGTTTACTTATATGGATCATCTTTTCATACATTTATGAAAGTTGAAGTTGGTCTATCTAGTTATGCATTAGAACCAAGAAATTGACGAACCCATCTTCAATTTCCCTCAATGCCTACTTCATTATTTTACTGAGAAAATGAACACCTTAGGAGAGCAACTTGAAAATATTTTGTTGCTTTTTTCCAAAAAATAAGAAAAAAAATCATCACATAATTCTACAAATTTTAAATTTTCTTTAAAAATTCAATGACCAAACTGTTAAAACAAAAGACTGAAGAACCAATCGACATGTAAGAAGGGTATAAATGAACAAGAGAAAACATTTGGGTGAATGATAAATTCTTTAATGCTTCTTGAACAAGATTACGAGCATGTAAACATTATATACAAAAATGATATGGTCATGTTTAAAATGGCTAACAATTAAAAATCAAATATAAACCCTGGAGCAGAGAATTATACCATAAAACTCTGAAAATATTATCATCAAACATTAAATATCTATTACTATATCACAGTTATCTGAAGTTGAGAGTTATGTTCATTTCACTTAAGAATTTATGATATCACATTAAAACATCAAATCTGCAACTTCAGATATTCTTTCATTTAACTGGATGGCACATTATAAAACATGTTGGCACATAACATTAGAAACACATTCCTAAACCTAAAACAAGACTGATGAATGCACGTCCACAGCCAGGCAACATAAAATGTTACTTTAAAGTAAGATCATGTCAATGGCCCAAAAATTAAGCACATTGCAGTATTTCCAAACAGATGACCACAGGTGCAAAAATATATAAATATGTCAGTGTTGCATATATGGTCACTTGTTAAATAATGACCACTAGTTAAGGCCAAATGCAGGTTTACTGCATGTAACATAATCAAGTTCAACGACACAATGAGTTGTAAGATAAATACACTTTAATTCCCATTTCAGGAATAATAAATGCAACATTACATTGACAAAACTCAAAGAGTTATAGGAGAGAACAACAATAGGAACACACAATGGTGTAGTTCAATGACTTTTTCCAACGGTATCAACAAAACCACCAATAAAACACCCAAAATGTAATGCACATTGGGGTTGTAATGGGGTAGCTAGAAAATTTGAACTCACATCTTCAACCACACATTTTTAGGGTTAGGGTTTTTTAGGGTCCAACCTTTCCTATACCCTGCAACACAGCACTATTTATATCCAAAAATTACTTGGATAAGCAAAGGATTTTTTATATTCCCACAAATGTAGGTGAGGGCATATGAAATCATATGCCCTTATCACAGCACTCACTGCTTGAGGTGTCATACTGAAATG
The DNA here is from genome assembly GCA_037158775.1 of Hetaerina titia. NCBI lineage: Eukaryota > Metazoa > Arthropoda > Insecta > Odonata > Calopterygidae > Hetaerina > Hetaerina titia. The sequence goes on along the minus strand of CM073779.1, from coordinate 65,988,408 downwards.
GCTTAGCCTGCCTCTGTTCTTCCTACTTGAGTATTATTGAATAAAATCGTGTAACTTTCACTTTAATACTAGTAGTCACCCGTCAAAACTAGGAATTAAAATGTGAGACCCTCACATGTCCATTTATTTGTCTAATATCAAGTTGAGCTGAAAATATGCAAGTCTTGGTGCACCATTGGAGCACACATGCATCCGATTACAACTATGTTGAATAACTTTAATAAGACATAGCCTTAATCATCTTCATAAAACTTTGCATAATCAATAAAAATACATTACTTCCATTATAGAAAAATTAGCTATACAATATTTAAAAATAGTTACGATAGGGATGATGTAAGTAAATTCTTTTACTCTATAAAAAATAAAGATGAGTCAATACGTAAAATAAAATTTTCCAAAATCTCTTATCCTCTAAGAGGTTGGACATAATATTCCTTCATAAGAACATCTTTTTCATAACAGTTACCCCATTATGACATTGGCTGAACCTTTAGTATATTATTATATCTTTGGAATGCCAATTTCTTTGGCTGTCTCCATGGAACTATAAACACAGGCTATAAGTAAACAAACTATAGAAGATTAAAAAATAAAAATCCCAATGAATAACCACTGTATACTATCAAATTCTAAACAATTGAATCACAGCTTAGCAACTTGAATTCAAGAAAATCTCCCACCCTTTCTAAAGGATCCATGGCAACCGCTGGCCTATCATTAAATGATGAGGAGATAAGAACAGCTTACCACCTAAATACTGAACTGTGCCTCCTTGATTTTCAGCTTGTTTACTTTGTCAGGCTCAATTTCAGTACATCCTATCTTTAGCCTTGACTAAGTTGACCCCATTGATACAATTTCAGTTTTTACAAGGGGGGACAGCAAGGCTTATCTTCCCCATTACTGTGATCTTTATCCGGTTCAGAGAGCCGAACTACCGCATCAAGTCTTTGCGCAGTTTCCTCAACACTCTTCTTGGTCACTTTCTTCTTCGCACCACCTATTTCCTTATTTGTTGAGGGGGCAATGGCTGCCCTTCTACATTCCACTCTTGGCATAAACTTTGGATGAGTACTTTTTCTGGCTCGGCTGTCTTTGGCAAGATCCTTCACCTTCTTTTTCAATTCTGATCCATGTTTCAGAGTTTGTTGAGTGCTCGGTCTGGTTTCAGTTCCTTTTTTCTGAAAAAGAAAAGAAGCCAACTTAAAAATAAGTACGTAACATAAGAAATGGTAAGAATTCGTGAATTTCATAGAATGAATTTCCTTAGGGTGGTATGATAGTACTAATGTCAAAGTTTGGTTTAATAGGAGAGGTGATAGAGATCAGGTTGATGTGGAGATACCAGTAATCACTTCCCACACTGAGGACCTGGGTATGAATCCATCCCTAATAGCACAAATGATATAAGCCATCAGTTGCCTTCCCTAATAACTACCACTATTAGGAGAGGTGATAAGTATACCTATGCCAGTTCACATGAAACCAGTACCTGAACAATAAATCAACAGATTTTTAAGGCAAAAATTGAAAAACTTTGGGGACTACTTTCCACACAGTCCAGTAGGTAGAGCAGTGGACTACTGTTGGGAGGAGCCTGGGTTCAATTCCTGGGACACAGTGCCTCTGGGCACTCTCAGCTAAACCAAAGTTGTGTCATTTTTTGAGTATTATTTCTTCCTGGGAAACCACTCATAGCACATGTACAGATAAACCCCTAAACTAATGTGTGAATTTCACACAATGATGGGCTTATTACTGGGTAAAGTCACCTATAAAAAAAATTTGATAACTGTGATTTTTGGTCCAACTTTTAGTGTTTTCAATGACCAATTTCAGGTGTTAAATAAAAATCCTGATAAAAAATTACAATATTTAAGGTACTACTTAATCTTAATGCTTGACATTCAACTTCTCTTATCAAAACGTGTACATAAGCTTGGGATTATGTGGTTTGCTCAGCCGATATTCACCACTAAGGGAACATTTCATTGGGCCTACTGTTAAATTGGAAATGATAATAGTTATCACTCAACAAAAAAATGAGCATGTTCATTTCCTCTTGAACTGAGCTTACGTGGAAAAAAGCATAAATGCACATTTAACCTTAAATTTTTTCACACTTAATTGAATTTATATGCATAGTGAAATTGGTTTTGAATCCTTTTATTCTGTTGAGGTACACAAATAACTTGTTGACCAAGGATATCTATTACAAGCATGTCTGGTAAGCATTTTAAATAAAGACATCATGGGATATTCACATGTGTCATAAGAGTGCTAGATAACTATGACATGAAAATATACACAGTTACAGCGCTCTTTCAATTAACATAGTTTTCATATATTTTCCTTAAATTTCTCATTCCATATTCTACTGAGGTCAATAATAGTAAACTTGCAGGTTGAGAATTACTTTACCAACACATTAATCCCAAAGGCAAAAACATGAGTAATATTGGAATTATGCTATTAATTTGCAGCCTTACACTTTAAAATAGTACTACCAAAATAGACACCAAAAGCCAACCTCTTGTTGATTTTGAATAATTACATGCCTCAATCTACTACAAAATTCACAAGAGTAATACTGGATTACCTTAGGAGTAGTCCCAGAAAGACTTCTAAATGTAGAAACCGTTTTCACTCTTGCTGATGTCTTTAAAAACAACGGCAACGTTTTTTTTTGAGTAGTCTTTGCACTGATTTCTTTCAAAATGGATTCCCTTAATTTAGCAAGGGATTTCACGCTTGAACTAGCAACACGGCTCCATGCATTAGGACCAGTCAAGTCAAGGATTGACTGCAATATGGCTCTCCCAACCTGCAATATACATAAAAGTGACAATTTAATCGAAAAACATGAAAAAAAAACCAAAAACACTTTGGTTGAAGCAGTAAAAATAATAGTATTTACTTACAGCGAATATGGTCCTAAACCTACCATAGACATTGCTATTGACAAATGTAAATAAAATATTGTAAAATGAAAAAAAAGTAAAGTGAATAAAATGGGGTTGGCCTGATATAACAAGTAATAACCAAGGTAGTTTATTTCCCCATAATTCAAATTTAAAACAATTGATAATAGCACGGAAAGCAAAGTACATATAATTCTTACACATACCACCAACAAAGGTTATTCAATTTTATGAGTGTATAACTATGAAAATCATAAAGCTTCATCTTTATTTTACGACCAAGAGCCCACTTTTCAGCATTTCAGAAAGGAAATATATGTAAGGTTTAAGCTTATGTGCTTTTCACGGTTCATTTGCTTTCCACAGGACTTTGGCTACACAGTCAGTGCTCACAAATGGATTCAAATTAAAATTTGTGGACATACGAGAACCTGTACTTTTTAAAAGAATTTATCAGAGGAGAGAATGTCTTGGAAAAGGTATTTAATACCAGCTACACCAGCAGCATGATTATGATGAGAACATCAGCCTCTAATTAGAGGAGAATGAAGTACATCGGTATGAGACAAAATATACCGATGGCTGAAAATCTTGGATTAGAGGATAGATATACATAGATGGGTAATAAATCTGAATAGGATATTTAAAGAACAAATCAGCATTCTTATCAAATGGAGCTTTTCTGCAATGTATTTCTTCACAAAATAATCACAGGATAATGTTATATATGAAGATGGTGATCGGTGATCAGAGGATTATTATGATGTTAAAAAAAATCTGACAATCACCTTTGGGTTTATATTAACCATTCCACATAAAAAGAATCAGAATAGCTAAAGATAATGTTTTATTTTGACAAATGTCTTAAATCTTCAGCCATCATCCGTTAACAAAAGTTGACATTCTCAATGTAACCTAGTCTTTTTATCATAAAACAGAAATGAAAAACATATCAAGTAATGGCGCCGTTCTGAGCTTCTTAGAAGTCACCAGTGCTTTATTTGCTCGCATGACTTAAGTTAGTTTGCATATTAAAAGTGTTCCATGTAAATTCTTACTAACATCATGTAAACAAATGTAATTTGCAATCTGCAATTTTGCATCAGAAATGACAAAGCATATCACCCCATAAGAAATTTTTAAATGATTATTGATAAGTTAAAAAAGAAAATAATTAAATATCCCCTATCTTAAATAAGTTTTTGCATTCTCGATTACACTCTCAACCCATCCAGAGATGTGATGTGTCACCTCTAGCCAATGATACCATTCATGTATCAAACTAATGTAGCCACCAAGCAACCAGAAGATATTTTTATGCATATTATTACAATACAGTGGACCTGCACTCAACACGCACCTGGCATATTAGTAATTCACATAACAAGTAAAAATATTTTGACCAAAAATGACTCCGCTTAAAGAGTATATTGCTAATATGATGAAGTCTTTTGGCCAAATTCCCCCCTCATAAATGCTACAAATTAATTCATATAAATTCCTCCTACAGCACTTTTCTAAACTTTGTTAGTTCCACATGAATTTTGTCGATCACCACAGCTTTATTATATTTCAATTTCTCCATCCTGCCACAGAATAAGCCTGGACCTAAGCTATACTCATCAATGTCATATCTTCGGTCTATTCTCGCTGATCTAATTTCTTTACCATAGAGTTCCTTTATATATTCCTTCCACCTCTCAGGGATCTTTTCTGGTTCAACTAATATCCTTCTCGAATTATATTTGAGAGGAATGATTTTCCCTATTTACTTACAATACTTTCACCTTCCTATATAATACACCAATTTCACCCTTTCTCTACAGACTTTCCATATCCTCCCACTGGATTTTCCACTACACTTCTTTTGCTCTAATTGTTACCTGCCTCAGTTTATTATTTAACTCTTCACACTTCCTTCCATCTAAATCTACCTTCTTCATACCCTTCTCTCGTCTATCATTGTAATCATCTTGGTGGCAATCAGTGGTTTCTTGTCCTTTTCCTATTAACAGTTCCTATAAGTTTGCTTGCAGGTTTGTATCTCTTTTTTGATAAATTCCCATTTTTGCACTACAGAACCTAACTCCCTTTCCTCACTTGATTTTCTCTACAGTCTGCTCATACTCCTTCCTTGTCAATCCGGTTAATGGTTCTATGTTGCACTTCCTAAACTGCCTTCACCCACAATTTTTTTAATTGAACATTGCACTTCATAATTACTAACTTGTGACCATAGTCCTCAATTACTCCTGGGAAACTGTGCATATTGATAATGCTCTTCCTTAAACTGGGCCTAACAATGATAGAGTCTGATACCTGTCTGAGTCACCTGACAATCGTCATGCATACATATGCCTTTCTTGGCATCTAAACCAAGTATTAGTGTTTATTTACCCATATCCTGCAGACCTCAATCGCTTCCTCCTCATGGTCATTTATTGTTCCTAAACCATAGTCCCCAACCTATCTTCTTTTCCTTTGTGTTCCAATGCCCCACTATCATGTTATTCTAATAATTGAAATAAATTTAGTAATTCAATTAAACAGTCATGAAAATTATTATTATCTGGATTTTGCAAATCTGGGCTCCTGGGCCAACACAACCTGGATTAGTGAGGGTTTACTGTATATGGACCAGTGAGATTGAAGTTGCACGATATTTTTATTAATAAGAAAACTCTGTTTATGGTGGACCAAACTCTTATTGAGTTCATTACAGAGTTGCAGATGATTATGATATGTATCTGTATCATATATGTATCTATATCATATATCTGGAAGAAAATTGCACTACTTGTGGAAAAATGATGTACCCCATACTGAAAGAAAAACAATCAGCAATTAGGTACCTTAAGACTACTGATTAAAAGCAACTGACAAACATCCAAACATTGCTAAATGATTGCACCAAATTATAAAAAGTTCATTACTGGGATTCCACTGCAAAGATATGTTGATTAATGCAATTTTGCTTGGGATTTAAGTGTTTACATAAGAAAAACTGAGATGAAAATACCATGGCCATATGAAACTCATCCTCTAAACACATGGTTAGCATTTGCTCTTTTATATAGAAATAACTTGACACATTAAGGAAAACGTGAACTGATCATGGTTACCACCTGGCTAAAAAATATTCAATATATGACAAAAATATTTACCCCCTCGTAGGTTGGAGGTGAATACTCAGAAGGAATATAACTTATCCAGTTTTTAGACTCAAGCCTAAACATTTTTCGTGGAATACATGTTTCCACTTGTCCAGTGTTATAGTGAGCTTCGAAGGTATAAGAGTATACCAGTCCTGTTTCATTCATCACCCACACACGGCCAGCTCCTTCCCGACTCCCAGTCCCAGATTTATCTCTGAAACAAAATAAATTAATATTGATGAACAGAGCTACTAACTTGAGGCAACTAAACATGTTCTTAAAAATCGAAAGTATTGAAAAACAAAAGGTTAAGTTTAAATATAGCAGTAAATTTGTGAAAATGGAATGAAAATTGTAAAGTTGACCAATTATTATTTTGTGGAAAATTGCCAATTTTAATTAATCATGATATTCCACCATATCACGCCTGAAACGTCTCTTTTTAAAAGTTGACCAAACCTATTTTCCTATAAATAATCACAGAGCTAATTAACTTAAAAAGTGTGCACCAATCCCAGTGAACTTATACCTGGGGTACATTAATCACCCAATTAACTTTAGTAGCAAGAATAACTGCACTATCAAATAATTATTATTTCACAATCCTCAAATCCATTGAAGCAACATTATGAATGAGCATTTATAAATCAACACAAATGAAACTCTTTCATTGTCAATTCATATGCAGTGAAATGAAAATTTGCAGTTAATAAAAATGGTTAAAATAAAAATTCAATACCATCAATTTAAAGTCAACTTTTTACCATAATTTGCATGGGATCAAAAGTAAGGTGCAATTATGTAAATGTACTAGCAAAATAAATTGCATGCATTGGTGAAGTGGACAACACAAAATATGTGAAACCAGCTTTATATTACAGCATTTTCTGTTAATTCAACCTTAGTACTGCCAAAGTATTCCAATTTCAAAATCCTTACACATAACTAAGTCTTTTCAAAATCAGAAATTTCCAAGTCCTGTGAGGTACTTAGAATAGCCCAAAACTAATCGTTAATAAATACAATTAAACTACCAGTACTGTAATAGGATTAGATTCAATATCAATTACACCTTTTATCTATAAAGCAAATAAGTTGCATTAAAAAACTCAAGATTTAAATAACCAGAAAAAAAGGAGTCCAACAAGGGAAGAATGAAAATACTAGATGATATAATGCAAATTTTCAGAATATTCAAGAATTACGGTACATGAAAATTTGGAAATATGAGTTGCTGGATTTAGAAATTTAAATTATAATATGTTATACGATAGTACATATTAGGGATATGAACAAAAATTTTAAGATCAAATTTAGCAGTCCTAAGTACCAACTGAATGATCCTGAAAATTGTATAAAAGATGCAAATAATCCAGTATTAATTTTGGATTTTGATTGGGTCCTAATTTTCAGATGAGATAAACCATAAACTCATGTGTTTTTTATTGAGAGCTGTGTAACAGCTCGATGCTGAGAAGGAAAGCAAAAGAAGTAGCATGTTCAATTTTGAATCCTTCATAAGTATGGATTGCTTCATGTAAAAACAAATGTGATGGGACAATTTCCCTACAATTATTAACAGCATTATTACAATAAAATTGATTGTAAAAGAGATAGATAATTTTTTGATTACACAATATTAGTTAGTACAGATTAGTACACTGCAATTTATTAGTAGCATGCAGTCTAAATTCTGACACCAAATACAGATTATTATTCAAGAGCTATGGAAATGGCAGTATTTCTTTCAGGTAGCAAACAAAATTGGTTCTAACTGCACTTTCTTACCAAGTCTGGTGATTACATGGCATGAACTTCTCATGAAATTAACTGACATGAACTCCTTTATAAATGATTCTATCCCCTGGTTCCCCTGGGTGGAAATACAACATCTAGTTGCACCATCCCATGCCTGTGCCCTTCCCTTAATTATTAGTCCTCAGTGCCTATGCACATTTAGGTTGCCACTTTTTTTTGCCACAGAGTTTTTGTGTGATTTTTGGCAATTTCAAAAGATATGTTGAGTCAGTGAAAGGAAAGGGAATATGAAGCAAAAATGACTAGGAAAGGGTCTAAAGCATTACTGATCTTCATATTGCTTTCCCTTACCAAAGATTTCACATTTTTCTGAATTGTTCCCAATTAAATCTTACCCCTGAAATTTCCCAAACCTACAGCTAAGGCGAGTCTGTTCTTTTCAAGAAAAAATCCATAAATAATTAAATTCAATTTGGAACTCATAAAAGGAAATGTTTTATTTTGGGATTTCATTTAAACCAATAATATGTCTATATTATACTTCTTTCTATCCATTAAGAAAAAAGAGCCTCTTGCAAACTCAGTAACATTTTCACAGCATGAAAAACAGAAATACTGGCTTAATTAAGCCATGATAAACTTACTTCAAATGCATGGATGCCTCGCTAAAGTCACAGGAGTTAAATACAAACCCCCTACAATTAATTTCCATCAGCTTCCCGAAAACTCGCGTCTCGACACAGTCTTCAATTCTAGGGAAATTGTTCCCATAAAGAAAAAATCCTGAGTAAAAAGAGACCAATAAAAAACTTATTTTACCCTATGAAATTAGAAATACTGAAAAAAAATTTAGGAAACTTATTTCACAAGTGTTATCATGTCGGGTGATTCTTTTCATTTACAAAATGAAGTTTTATTAGGTGCCAAAACATGAAATTTTACAGGCAAGCCACAGCAAAATACACAAGAGCACAAGAATAAGAACCAATTTCCAGATTTATCTTTTCAAGAATGAATTTTGGATAAACACAGTGCATCTCAAAATTAATACTTCTGTGATGCATTAAATAATAGCATTAAAGTAACATGCTAGGTTAATATCAATTACCGTAATTTTCCAAATATGCATTCATACTCGAACCAATTTCCACATGTATTTTTGTAAAGATGAATTTAGTGCGCGTCCAAAATAATATTTAAAACAATGAGAAAAAACAAGTTGATCATGTCAATTACCATAATTCTCATATTATAATATGCACTCATGCCATCATGAGCATGATGTAAAATTTTTTTGTCACACTATAGTACACACCTTGTTCTTAACCTCATAATTATATACCCTCACCTTACCAAAAGCACTGTTGTAACATTTATAGAGGAAGCAAGCTCCTTTTCTGTGTTTCTATCCTACTTTTCATCCACACCATTACATCTCTACCTTGTAAGCACAAAAACATTCAAATGATGATCATTTCTACTATTCACTCACTGACTTAGCTAAAAACTAACTGCAGCTCATGTGTCAGGGACACAAATAGATGACATATTTTTTTCAGTGTCTGATCTTCCCTTGCTTTAGCTGAAATGGCTGAAGTGACAATGTTTTAGTAAAAAGAACCATGCTCTTAACACAAAAATGAGCAACTTGATAGGAGAAAAATAAATATTTGACAGAATTATGTAGGTAAATATTTGTTATACATGTCCCTTAAAACTATATTATACCAGTAGTTAACAATCCTTGCACTGACAAATTTGAAGTTTGCAGACAAGTGTTTTCACTGACAATTGTAATTGATGATTAGGGTAGAGAAAAAAGATTTTCCTATTCCACATAAAAAGGTTTATTATTTTACACGATCATGGTTTTATTGCTGCTCATCATTATCAGGATCATTTCAATAGTAATTGAAGCTGATGCAATAAAATTTTTCATTTTAAATTAGCCCTTATTTTCTGAGATGTTGGTTCATGAGATATTGATATCCGAAGATAAATTTGTAATGAATATAAAATCTTCTACAACAATAATTGCTTAGGAGCATTCTTACTGCAAAGAGAAAATATAACATATTCTTCTGTTGGGTGAGGTTCAGAGGAAAATGAAATCCTTGCATTATATGATGCGGTCATGAGAGAAATGCTGGTATCAAGTGATAATGAGAAGACCTAACTTAGCACTACTTATTCACTCCTATTTACTTGATGGAGGGGTCCAAGGATTATCATTCTTAAAGAATATTGCAGACTCCAACAATAATTTCAATAAAAGGCAAAAGGAATAAGGACAGCAGCACTTGATGCTTCAAGATATAGTTGGTAATTTAAGATTGAAAAAAACATTTGCTAGATAATTATAATCTCCAGATTCTTCTTCCTATGATCTTGAGGACACTTCACTTTCCAAATGAAAGGCGACAAATGTGACACCTCTCTTCTGACTCCCTTCATCCACCTTGCACATGATACAAAATTTGACTTTACTAGCAACTTCAGCCATCATATTAGTCAAAACTGGATACATGAAATTGCGAGTAGCATAATGAAATAGCTATTAAAATGAAAAACAATGAAGTTATGCTCAAGGTTCCTCAGAAATCCTTGTGCTTTTCATCACTAACATATCAGCTTATCTTCACCAAAGATGTTGGTAAGAGCATGTGAAGTTATCAGAAATTGCCAGGGAGTGTACAAATCGTTTTTAACAAGTAGTATCTTATTTGATTTTTATGTGAATGTTTGTGGGTCACAGGACCTGAAATGCTTAGAATTTGGCAGTAGACATATTTCAAATAATAAATGCTAAAAAAATTTGCAAAATGGTGACTTTTGCTTAAGGAATATGATGATGATATTATTATAATGAAGGGAAATTGAAAACTGAGATTATGTTTTATAAATCATACTATTATTTTTTTTAACATTTCAAAGTTGATGAAATTGAAATATGAGGCAACTAGCCAAATATGTATACACAAAATTTGTACCCACACCCTATAAAAAACAATACCCTCATTACATAGCATATTTATTAATATGCATGCATTCCAGCTGGGTAGGAAATTTATAAGGAAGAAATGCATATTAAATATGAAAAATTATGGTAAAAGAACATATGATAAAAAAATTGCACTCAAGTAGGCAACGAAAGGCCATTACCTGGATGTGGATTGTTTTTCATCACAAGAGTAATAGCTAAAGGCACCATATTAAAAAATTTAAAATTGAATAACTAGGAGGCTGAAATTGAAGAATCCTACTAATTTCACTTCTAAGAAATTAATTATTGCAAATCCACAATTTGTTAATATGTACACGCTAAACAGTTGGGGTTAGATGAACAAAATTTTATAGCATGCCCATTTCCTATAATTAATATTAAGTAAGATTTCCCTTGGCACCACAGACTGAAAATCCAGTCAAGATTTAGAAGTAACACAATTATGTTAGAGCTCCAATTAGAATAAACTTTGAACCTTGTCTTTCATGCAATTATTAGTTTCTGTTTTGAATTATGTACAAGGAATTTTATTATTTTCACACAACATTCTGGAATGCGTCTGTATTTCAATTTTTAAAACATGGTTTGATCCTGGAAATAAACACTGCCAGTTTTTATTTATTAACTCTGACGCTACAAGCAGTATTCTCTAATTTCATTCCTCCTGAGAGAGAAGTGGAAATTGAGGTTCGAAGATAAAGCATTTGAAGCTACATAGAAATTGATTCAGGTTCAGGTCCTTGCAATTTAGTTGTTTAGGTAAGTTACATTGCAAATAATAGGTAATTATCCATGAATTTTGTTCAAACTTCAAATTAAATAGAATTATTGAACAGCACAAAGGAATTTTACTGACAATAGGACTCTGTTGCTAACTCAGTGATAGCAGTTTCAGTTGTCACAGGAATTGCTCTTGGATCTCAACAATGAAATAATGCAATTACAATAATGTAAGGATGAAAAACTTTGGCATACTTGCTCTATGATATGCCTACTTCAAAGATAACTACTTATAATCCAGATACAAACCCTAATTGTATATTTCACTGAATTCACACTACTTCACTCATTCATCAAGAGTACTTTGAATATATTCTTGTAATCAATTGTTACTTTTTATTTACTGTCCATATAAATTATATCATTAATTCCATGAGGCAATAGTCTCAACCAGCCAATTAAAAGGTTTTTATTGCAAGTGCATTTTGTGATGGAAATTCCTTTCCTTACTAAACTTCAAATAAATGTTCAGATTTAATAAGCCCACATACATTAACTATCCAATACTTACAAGTCAACTGGGCAATAGTATTCCAAGTGACACAATTTATACCAAGTATAAATGGGAAAACTTTGCTTGTTACACTATGAACAATTTTCTCCCTCCATATTTCTAATGAAAGAGACTTACTTTTCCACAGAATTTATTAGGTATGAGGCATTTCATAGGGATTTGAATTCATCAGATTATAAACCTAATGATAGCATATCATGGTGAAACCTGCTGTACCTAATAAGTTCTGTTTAAATGTATGTCTCTTTCATTTGAAATATGGATATACATTATATCTAAAAATTGAAGCCTGACATTGTAAGATTTAATTTTTTTAATACTTTTAAAGTCACATAATAGTTTATTTTTGTTAACCATCATTTCTCAAATAATTTGTTCTTCAATAGTAGTGTAAGTAGCATAATGTTAGTAATAGCATAGCGTGAGTAAGCAGCAGAGTGAAAGTAGCATCAAAGCAAATGATTCTTTGGTCGAACAATATTATAGAAATCCTTCCTAAGTATGTGATAAGGAATACAGTCCAGAACATACTGGGACTCAGGTGAAGGGTTGTTCCTCTCTGACCTGAGCCTTCAGATTAATTTTGTGATTGGTCCTTATCTGAGGAGCAGAGTTCCAGTTTTAAGAGTGTATTGCTTTTTGTTTTGTCCGAGTTCTGTAAAGAAATGAGCACTTTAGGTCAGATAGTGGTGGAGGGGGTCAAAGATCCAGGAGGTGGTACTCCAGAATGGGTTTGGTACAAGTTCCAAATCAAATGTATTAGCAGCTACTATGACTATTCTTAAAAAGATTTTTATTTTGCTTTTCAAAGGGCATATGTGCGCACACAAAATTGTATCACATTCTATACAAATTTCCTGTTTTCCCAACATATGTAGAACCCTGTTTTAACCAATCCATTTTCAGTTTTCCTACAACAGTAGAATCCATTATTTACACTTTTCTAAGGACACCAGAAAAAAGTGTAAATATCAGGAAAATGCAACTCACGGGAAAGGGAGGATTTTCACTTTAACATGCTGGCTTTAAATTACTGGAATGAAGGTAAAAAAACAGACATGAACAGTACACAGAAGGATAATTATTTATCTCCTAAACTATAGCTCCCCTCATTTCTTTACACATGTGAGAAATGACATGTGACATATATGTTAAATGAGAATAACAAAAGCACATTGAACATCTTGGATGCATAAATGTGTAAAAATTAATGATTTTCTCCTTCCTTATCAGAATATAATTAGTTATGACTTCAACATATTACACAATATTGAGAAAAATAATAATTGTTAAAGGAACCACTACTTGAAAATGCACTTTATAGGTGCCTATGGACCCATCAAATTAATCATATGAAGTATCAAGTTTGGAATACTGTAAGAAGATATTGTAAACATAGCCATAAATATTTTTCACAATTCATCATGTTTGGGTCAGAAGTCATTTTCATTCCTCATGATACCAAATTATTTAAGAAATGAATCATATTCAGCAGTTTTTCTTTCAATGTATAAGTTATGTAGCTAACTCCTAGTCACCCAATGTATTAATTTCATTGCTCACATCTTTTCCTGGCAGACTAAGATTACGAGTTAAAAGTAATTCACATTTTCATCAATAGTGCCCACCATGGTTTATGTGGCTAAAATTTCCATCACAAGTGGTGCTAGTACTACCATGCTGTATTTAAATTCTGCTTTAAAAACACTTACATTACTGCTATTTCTTACATCTTTTTAACTGCATATGTTCAAAGTGAATGAAAAAAAATAAATCCCCATAATAATCCCCATAAAAATAATGCCTCATAAATTCTCAAATCTCTTGGGATGAGCACATAAGTACTTTAACCAGTAAGTTAAGCTCTGTCTGCTTTTTAATAAGGCCCATTAGATCCACAGTTTCAGTGGCTGTTCTCTGTGCACTTTACTATGGAGAATTTCATTCTCACATAGGCTATAGCATCCTCTACTGGGATTCGTCTTCAAGGCCATGATCATTTTCAGGGTCCAAAAGAGAGCCATTCCGCTCATGTGTTTTGCGAAACATGATGCCCCTTGCCGTCCCCTGTTTAAAAAATTGGATATACTGCCAGTACCATGCATTTATATTTTTCATGTATTAGTACATACAAAAAGAAATCTATCTGAGTATGTGAAAAATTGTGATATCCATAAATATTCTACTAGGCAGAATGAGCAGCTGCACGTTTTATATGTACATACAAAAAATGCAGGTGCTGGCCCAAATTTTATGGGCCTCCAACTTTACAATAAACTCCCAACTGAGATTAAGTCCCAAAAAAGTGTGGCTGCATTTAAGGTCAACCTACTCAGGTTCTTAAAATTAAAAATGTTTTATTCAATTGCCGAATTTCTTGTTAATGCCTGATGTGTATCATGTATCCATATATGTATTCTGTTACTTACTCTGACGTGTCTTATATCAAGTATACAGTTGTAACAACTTGATCGCTGGACAAATAAATTGTATTGTATTAATAAAGAATGATGCAAATAAGCAACTATTTCAGAATGTGAATTTTTTTAACCCAGCACAGTGATGAAAACACAAAATGATGGCAGAGGCATGGAAACCCAGGCTTGCATATAATAATTTCCAGAGTCCTGAAATCAGTGAAAGATATCAATTCAAAAAATTTCCATCTATAAAAAATATACATAAAATATTTTATGCAAAGAACCACCTTAAAGATAAAATGCATATCTCAAAAATAATAAATGTAGCCTATCCGGAAGTTGAAAATTTAATTAGACTACATCACTATTTATGTTGGACAGTTCATTTTAACAAAAAACTAATACCGTCACATGGCAGAAATAGCATTTTTTAGCTTCACTGAAGCAAAACTTGTGATCATTTAAACTGCTACCAATAAGTTTTTCTCTATTAAAAATACTACATGAATGAAATTTTAATTGCTGTCACTATAGGGTGCTCATTTTGACAGTTTATGAAAAATTAAAAAGTCCACTGGACATACCTCTACGGGAAGCATGGCTGTGTAGATCAAGGTAGAAAACAGTCTTGATGAATCTTCCTTGGCACATGCTCCCAAATCTCTTTTGGGCACAGCTCCTTTATCCTACATTGTGATGACAGAAACTTGTTTTCAGAAAATAATAAAAATATATATAAAACAGAAAGAATAGTTAAAAGCTTATGAGATAAATTATCTCTGCCAATTTCTCACTAATTAATCAAACAAAAAAGAAAAGGTTTATGACTAGCATAGTTAATATGAATTATTCTAATATATTAGGGATTAATGTATAAACAATAGCTTAAAAAGAATGACCTTATTAAAACAGATGGACTCTAGCCTTCTAAAATAAAGCAGATGACATAATGAAAAGTTAAACATGCTTCAACCTCAAATGCCATTCAATACATCAATTAGCTAATGACAAAGGTCACTTTAGGTGATCAGCTCATGTAATTACTTGTTGTAGATAAGTTATAAGAGAGTGTAAAGAGCAGTAAACAGTCATGAGCTGAAATTAATTTGGCATTATCAAGTCACATTAAAGTGCCATTATGAAATTCTATTCTTTAACACTGCTAGGGTAAAAAAAGGCAATGATGTTTAATTATAGTCACAAAAGAGGAATTTAAGTATCTTGGTGAGGTCACCACAATGGTTTACAAACTTAAGGCCTTCTCTGACCATGAGTTCTGTTTGAAATTCCCTGAGATCCAAGCCCAAATACATCCAGTGATGACTAAGTTGAAAAGAAGTGACTCGGTGGCAATTTGGGTAAACCAACTAGCAATTCAAACTCATATATCACTTGGGAGTCCTCTAACCTATTAAAGAGTCACCATGAGAGGAAGGTAAGCCATTAGTGTGGTACATATGATCAATGTAAAATATGGTAAATTACACAAAAAATAAACAAACACATTCTCCAGTGGGGCATACCCTTTGGCATAAATTGATCCATATATAACTCTCCCAACAACCACTTTGCCTTAATGCCTGGCTGAACAACCTTGAGAATTAGCTCCAAGGAACTTTTACTTGACACACATCCACTGTTGCTACATTTATGCTTATTGGATAGTAAAAGCTGTGTCTGACGCCTGAAAAATACTAAATACGTATTTGGATCCGGGATTGGCAAGCCAATCACCCTGGCCAGTGACCACAATTGTCCCAAAATCATGGTTGTCTCATAAAACATATTCATGCTTGACTGGACCTTCTGTAGAGCTATTATCAACTCTCACCTGTTTCATTCATTAGCAAATTATTTGTTTGTAATAAAATATTCTTTGGTAGCAAAAAGACAAGAGAGAAAGAGCAAAAGGAGGATTAGGAGTCACAAAACAAAATGGTAAAAATGGACAAGTAGAAAGAGTTAAATACTGCTTTTTAAAGATATTTCTCTAGATTAATGAGTTTGCACAAAATATGAGTGTTTTTACATTGACATCACTGTATAAACCTTCATTATATACTTAAGGTTTATATGGTGACATCATTACCATCACCTGTTAATGTTCTTTCAGCTCTCGTAATCCCGATCTTGGAACACCGTCTTTATAGTTACTTTCCCACAGGGACTTTCACAATTTCTTAAGATTTTTTTATAGCTTTACCATATTTATGGAATCCTCTTTAGTATATATGATGAAAGTTTACCAATTTTATTTCAGGCAAAACACCCTTCTCATTAACTGTTGCATCACTGAAGCATTTCTCCCATTATGCCTTTCACTTGATTTATTGCTATCAACTTGATTCAGTAATTACAGCATCTCTTTAATTTGTGGAAATGCAACTGGGTCAGTAAAAGTTTTTAATTATTACAGTCTATTTATTCTTGAAATTTTTAATTTTATTCTTAATTATTTTAACTAACAAGGATACAATCCACATTCCATTCCATGAGAAAAACTATTGTATCACTTTTCTGATACTTTAAAGAAACATTTTTGCCTTGCTTTCACATATTACACTTTAGAAAGGCCACCTTCTATACTTTTTCTGCATTTGAATTGATGACTAATTCCAAACATCAGATTACTACTGACTTACTCAAGCTGCTTATGGAGTAAGACTTACAAGGCAATAAAATTCAACACTTATACATTAAATGATTTTATTTTATATTACACAAGGAGAAAAGAAACTTTGGAAAAAAACATTTCTTAGGTAGGACTAACATTCTTTACATATTGGGTTGGATGAATGATATTGATGAGTGGCTTATACTGCTAGCATGCCAGCTTTGAAGGCAATATTATAACTAAATGAATGCTCAAAAAATTAAGTAGGACACTACTGCAACCCTCAGACTACAACTCACTTATTCTTTTTTAACTTGGTAATGGATTAGGACATGCAGGTGCATAGGCGAAAAAATTATGATGAAATGATGGACACAATTGATACTTGAAAATCTTGGAGAACTGAACAAAAAAAATGTTAGAAATTTCTGATGAAAGTAGTAACTTCTAAATACAATATACCTCATGATTTTCATCTACCATGCTACAAATTTATCAAACAACCTTTCAGGATTTTGTGGATTATGAAAAAGCTGACCACAGAGGATTATCTTTATCTTATCACATCTATCCTATCTTTACTGATTACATCTTTTGGCTTCATTTTGAAATATGTCGGTAATAACAATGTGGAATTACCTAGACTCAATGGAAGTTTTTGGTAAATCAATCAGCTGATTGAGTTGCATGGAACATTTCTGCAACTAACATTTGAAAACCTGATTTTGAAAAAGTAGAATAAAAATGGTGAGAGCAAAGCTGAAAAATATTCAATAATTTAAGCAGATGAAAAAAATGGTCAAACTGGTAATTCTTTCTCTTATATAAATATCTAAAACAATTTAATCTGTCTGATTGTCGTATTTAAAATATAAAATTCTTGTGAATATATGAATATCCACAACACTCTTATAACAATATCAATCAAACGCATAAGAATAATGGATACAAATGCCTGATGACTCTCCCTAATTACACTTTGACATACACAAAGGCCACTCCTTAAAGACAAAAAAACTGCTATCATAAACTGTTGGGTGAAAAATGAGGCATACATCTAGGTTTTCAATCGTGCTCTTGGTAGCAATTTGAAGAAAAGGTTAGTTAAGTAGGTTGCTAATAGGTTAGTCATTTTCAATTTAATGAAATAAGCAATCATAATGCCAAATTAGAATTTTTATGAAAGCCAACTTTGTAATCATTTATGTCACATATTCCATTTGAGTGCATTTCTAGAACTGTGTTGTTTCCAGTCAAGAGATTTGAATGCAGATGGGGGCAGTGATGGAGGACACGAAAGATCAGCCTGCCAATTGCCAGTGTCTTATCAGTAGAGAAAATGACTCTTGAGAACAACTGAGGTGAGCTTTACTATGTTTATCTGGGCAGGGTGTTTGTCAAATTTCCACAAGACAGGGGTTCAGTGATCTTGAGCAATTAGCCACAAAATATTTTCATGACGTTAATTAACAATGCAATAAGCATTGCATCATTTACTATACTTATTTTCCCCAACAATTTAAAACTAAATGCATACATATATGTACATGAATATATACATATATGAATGATCTTCCTGGGATACCATAACCAGCACAGGGAAAGGAACCCTAATGTGTGAATTTCACACGCTGTCGGACTTAGTACTGGGTAAACTCTACCATCACCTTCCAAACCAACCTTAGAGTTGATTACTGTGCTTATGTAATATGTATGGCAAATGATATATTAATTATTTATTAATGAAAACTGTTACCATCTCTATGAATGACGATTAAATTTGCAATTGCTAAAAATTCTGACAAAATCCAGTCCCTAGGGCTATAAAAAAAACTGGCTTCTAGCTAGTCTATAAAATAAATAATTTTTCAGTTATGCTCAAATCTTAAATATTTGTTTTAAATTAAATAATTTTTCAGTTATGCTCAGATCTTAAATATTTGTTTTAATGTAGTGTAATAGGTAGTAATCATGATTTATGAATTAAAGAAAATGGGCATGCTAAACAGATATGGATAATTAAGTTCTGGCAGATACATATATTGCAACACAGCATGGTACTTAGGAGGGTTCACATGATTCTTGACTCCATATATGCCTATTGGAGCAATCAAATGAAATAAGCAAGGTAATTCTAGGTGGAAAAACAGGTTTAAGTCGCATTGGCCAAGAAGTTATTATAAAACATAGCAAACATTCTTAACACTACTATTCAGCATGAGTAGCAATTCTTGCTGTTAAGTGAGAGAACATCATAACTAGGCATATTTACCTATATATTACCATAAATTCGAAAAGTATACACATAAACAAACTGTATTCATCTATTAAAATAATACAAAAAGAGCAGTAAAATTGGAGAATAAATAAAAGAGAAAATGAAAACGAGACCAAAATTTGGCTTCAAAACTCCTTGAATCAACTATACCAATATGTTAAATATATTATAAATAAAGAAAATTTCATGAGCATGCTGATAAACACTTTGTTACTGTGACTACTGTAACCATGACTATATAAGACTTGCTATCAGAGAAGTAAATTAGTAACAGCTTATAGAAATGAGTGTAGCAAACACAAGAACAGTGTATGCAACAAACCTTAATCATAGTATCCACATGGCTGAACCCCACCTGCCACACTCATTACTCTGAAAATAAATGAGTCACAGTGACATATAGCCCAGTCATGCCCATGTTACCTCTTATTGTATAAACTGGCAACTGCCTCAATTAACTAACCTCTTCTGGGCATGGAACAGCTCCATCCACTAATATCTCACTTTCTTCATTAAGTGGAACACCATTTTCCTCGGAGGCCAGATCATCCACAGCTTCTTTTCCTCTGTGATAGTAACGAATCAGGGCACATGCTGCATAGATTGGTGGATGCAGCTCAAATGATGGATTTCCATAGACCCGATTCAAGTTTGTTCCGCGTGTATCTGTTCTATAATGGCCCCTTACAACCCCATCTGGATTGAGCACAGGAATTAGCTTGAAGAGGAACTTTCTTCTAAGCAGAGCTGCACCAGGGTCTTCTTTGTTTAAAAGAGATGCGATGATACCATCCAACACGTAGCTAGAAGAAGTCTCTGCGGGGTGAACCCTGGCTGAGATGAATATAACTTGCTTGTTTGGAAACTGATGCGGGCGTGGTATAGAGGTATTTGGAAATAAGTTCTTCAGACGGCATTCTCGCTCCCTTGAAATGCCCCAAGTTGAGGTAATTGTTATAAGGTCTATATTGCGACCATCAAGAGAATGACATACACATTCTCGGTAATAGTATATCTCGTCACTATTAAAACTTGATTTGTTAATCGAACTGTATTTCGCATCAATTTTTTTAAGGAAAGCTGAAATGTCCCGATAAGGGTATGGATAACATAATGCAAAATAAACCTTCTGTGAACTCTCAATACGATGACTAAACGTCAATATCGCATTGTCCCCAGAGTCCTGTTGGCAAAAAAAAATAAACTTCTTTAAAAATAATAAAAAACATGACAATTTATTACATAAGCATTCCACTATGATTTTTACATGCTGACACTTATTTTCATGAAGGTATCCTGAACATGACATTGAGAATTAAGAACCACTACACAGCATGGTTGAATCTTACTTTACAAATTAAAATATGCAACTACTTATGAACTGAGGAATCCTGATTTTATGTTCTCCCATTTATTGCTTAACATTTTATCCACATTTAAGGAACAAAAATCTGGTCCCAAGACATTGCTTCAAAATTAGACTGTAAAAACTAGTACTATACATGAACAAGAAAAGCAATCATAACTTGCAAAAATGTAGTTAATGTAAATAAGGATTAAAAGAGGTAAATTAAATCTCCCTTGGAAAAAACTAAGTGACATCTATTGCATTAGAGCAAATACCTACTAAGACTTTTCTTTGTTCCCAACCATTTAAAGTCTTCAATCCAGCCCAGAGTATTTTAAACTATAGGCTTCTAGCTTTGTGAGTAGTTTACTATGAGGTACTTTTACAAAAACCTTTTCAAAATCTTGAAAAACCGTACTCACTGGAACATTGGTCTCTCCCATACTAAGGATATCATGAACAAAAAGCACCATCTGCCTTGCAGGATTTTCTCTTTCAGAAACTATGCTACTTTTTCGTTAATAATTCTTGATTATCGAGGTGCCTTACTATCGAACTAGGAACTCTGTTCCATAACCTTGCACAAAACGGATGCAAGGGAAATAGGTCTGTCATTGCTTTATCGTTTTTGAGTGAATTAACTGTAGACTTCCTTCCCTGGACCCCTCTGACATTTTTTTTGCAACAAAAAGTTAGGGAAATTTTTTTAAAAGACCATTTAAATTAAATAGTCTTTAAGTATACATACTTAGAGACTATTTAATTAAAAAGTATGGATCAATTGCAAATCTACAATAAAAGTGCAATTAAGTTGAGACCTCACATATTTTCATTAAAGAATTGGTGATCTAGCAGAAATGTTTCAAAATGAATGTTCCAAGGTGAAGCATTATTTTCATTTTGTACTGAAATCTGACATCCTCCATTACCTCTTGAGATGTCCTGTTTAAAAGCATTGGAGACATATTGCCAGAAAATTGAGGTCATCAAGAGATAGCCCTCCAAATAAGCAGATATTTCACGATCCTATTTTAAATGTCAAATTTTGTTCATTACCATATCATGCAGTGATTGGTCCTATTCTATTACAATACATTTGGCATACACATGAATGGTTGAAATAACAAATATAACCCCCTCACACCCACAAGAAATTTTAGTAACACCAGTGAACCCAGAAAAATTTAGCACCTTTACCTTTTCCTCCCATTGTGGAATGTTACTAGCATTTTACAAAATGAGCAAAAAATATTAGTTATAATTAAATTTAAAATAAAACACATTGACTGTAAATTCTATGCCACATGATGAGGACTTTCATCAGACTGAGAGAAGGAATATGCTTAAATGAATACACAACTTTTCAGTAGTTAATATTACGGAAGCTCACAAAAATAATTCAATTCTTCTTCAGCCCCATAGGTTTTCTCAAAACATTGGTTTCTTAACTCTTATATTACTCTTGAAAAATCTTTAATAATAATTTTGAGAGAGAGTTAAAATCATTAAGTTTATTCAGGCATTTGATGGAATGATATTCATTGTTTGCCGACAATATCACCTATCGATGATTATTAGTTACCGCAAGATGTTGGTTTGAAAGACTTCTAAATAATAGCCAAAGAGATATCACATGCCATCTTAAGATTAAATTGGCAGACTAGAGTTTAACTATTTATATTTAATTTTTAACCTTATGTTAAAACTTATAATTGAGTCAATACTGAAAAATAATGCCCTAATTTTATGCAGACATTCATTTCCTGGAAGGAGATAAAAAAATTGAGAAATCATTGCATATATTTTACAAGAATGTAACATCATACCGTGAAAGAAGGTTTTTCTTTTATTCTCTGCCAACGCTGATGACCATGGATCATATATACTGGATACATATGATCAGTAAACACTTTGCTGTGCCGGTTCAAATTAACTATATTGAACTTCATTTGAATAGGCTGCTTTGCCCCTGCAAAACATAACAATGTACTGGATGAGTGAAAAACATAAAATTAAAAATTATTTATAACCAAACCGCACAAGCATAATAAACAAAATATTGTTGAGGAGATATCCTACAGTTCTTCCAAGGAAAAATTACATGGTAGAAGACACTTCATAGAATGTGCACATTATCAACAAGATTTGCACAAAAACATTTCAGGTGACGGCAGAGCATCAACTCATGCTTATTAAATGATCCATATAAATTTTCATACCTATTTGAAAAGGTTCAACAATTAGAAAAATGCAAACAGACATACACAGAAAGAAAAACTAATATTGAAATGAAAAATCACATTTGTCTATTTGCTGAGTTTGAATTAAGGCATAATGAACACCATTCAGAGATAGGTATTCATTGCTTATCTGCTGTGCCTCATTGGTGATTACTTGATTTTTAATTTAATACATCTAAATGAAATGGTTCAAATCTACCGATGGTCAATTTTTTCTTCACTTTTTACTGCAATCATTGCTGTGGGTGGCCACAAAAATATGTCGAAATTCCAGTACATTTCCTGGTTTTCCACATCCAAGTTTGGGAATTTTCCAGCTTGTTTTTTGCCACAATTTCCAACATATAGGTTCATAAGACCATAAAAAAGTCCTGCCCTTTCAGCCACATAGCTTTCATTTAAACAGTTCCACTAGGTGACTTAAAGTGCATAAAATGTGACGGGATGGAGCCACACTGTAATGATTCAGCATTCAGAACTAATTTTCTAGCAGAAAAAACCAAATGCATTTTTTCACTATATATGAGGGAATTTAACAAGGTTCTCAGAAACAACAACAATGTAGGTCCTAGCGCATCAACTTGCCCAGAGAGTTATAGGTAACCCTTTATGAGGAAACACGTTATGTATCAGTACTCTGGGAAGAGATCTGTACATGCAGATGCCATTGTTGTTGTTCCCATTCATTGATTTGTGAAGATGAAAGAAAATGAGATTCGAGCAGTAATTAAATACTTCATAAAGAAAGGAATGAAAGCAAAGGGAATTCATGCCAAATATCAGAACACTATGTGAGACTCTGATTCTTAATATTTAAGTGTTGCTAAGTGGACAATCAAGTTTACGTTTGATCGTGACAGCTAGCACAAAAGATGATCTGCAGAGTGGTCAGTCAAAATGCACAACTACCCCAAAATTTATGGCAAAAGTGCACAGAAGTGGATGTCATTTTAACGGGCATATCACATTTTAACAGTGGAATTAGATGAGAAAATTATTTTTAAATGGGTATCAAGACCATTGATGCAGGATCACAAATGCATCACAATGGAAATTTCCAAATGTTTTAACCTTTTAAGAGCAATGGACAAGATTTTCTGCACTTGTTTGTGACCGCAGACGAAACTTGGGTCCATTACTATACCCTAGAGACACAACGGCAGTCAAAGCAGTGGAAACATGTTCATTCACCACCACCAAATAAAGCAAAGGCAAAACAATTGGCCAGAAAGGTGATGGCTTCAGTTTTCTGGGATTCGAAAGGGATTCGGCTGACAGATTATCTTTCCACTGGTCAAACAATTAATAGACAATACCACGCTAACCTCCTAGACCAACTGCAGTAAAAGATACAAAAAAAGGCCAGGTTTGGTAAGGAAAAAAGTTATCTTTTATCAAGACAATATACACACACCAGTGTTGTTGCCATGGCAAAAATACGTGAACCAAAATACAAATTGTTGCTACACCTGCCCTATTCACCTGATTTGGGTTCATCAGATATCTCTTCCACAAGCTCAAAATTCACCTCGGCGGAAAGGGATTCTGTTCAAACAAAGAACTAACAGTGGAAAGAGACTGGTATTTTGCAAGCCTGAAGGAATCTAGTTTTCGAGATGGGATCACGATATTGGACCAAATGCATTAGTGTACAAGGAGACTGCAATGAAAAATGAAAAAGGTTCACCGAGGTAAGTAATTTATTTTTATTCCATTCTGAGAACTTCTCAAATTACCCTCATATATAAAAACAAAAATTCCAGGTTTTTGAAGCAATTGGTCGACCTAGAACAATGCTTTGATTTGGATTTTGTATTGAAATGCTTACATATTAAATCAACTTAGGTTATTTTAATTTTAAATTATTGAAGCACAGCCTAACAGATGATTGCAGGAACCTCTATGGAGAGTTGCAAACATAACCACATTTATTTAAATAAAGGAATACTTTTACATACACAATAAATTATTATGAAAATGTTCATTTTCACTGCTTCTTTTAGGACCATTGCAGACATGCCAACTTTCAAAAATGAAAAATCGGGAGGACATGCCAACTTTCAAAAATGAAAAATCGGGAGATTTTTAGAAGTGTATCACGAAGTAATCACTTTTAATTACCACAATATTTGCATGGCACCTTAATCCCTTTATGACACTTTGCCAATTTTTAATGAATGTCACACTTTATTAACATGTTAAGCTAAGTACACAATTTGAACAGTTCATCAAGAACGTAAGAAGGAAAAATCGGGAGTCTCCCGCTTAAATCGGGAGAGTTGGCATGTCTGCCATTGGTTTGAAAGAGGGACAGGATGCTAAGAAGAGAGAAACGCAGCATCAGAATATTTTCTTAACCAAGAACTTTAAAAGAAACATTATTAAACATCCATTGTCTGATAATGGTATAATGCCTTATCAGTCCTCAAGATGCATGCAGAAACTGGATGTCCAGTGAAAACTCAAGACATCACACCCAACATAAGGAATGGAATCACCAAAATTCTCATGGAATGTCAGTACTGACTAGCCAGGACAATTTTTAAAGATTTTTTACATTTATAAACTTACAAATTATAATTTACGAGACCTACCACATAACATGCAGTGAATTTTGTTGTTTAGAAATGAGTTGCAATTGCGCACAAGACCATTGGACTTAATGAATATTTCTTTATTTTTCAGGTTAAAGAAGGTATGAAACAGCACATGGAAAGGCTACCATCTTCACAGACTTCAGTGAAAACTTCTATTCACTTTCAAGATTTAACAATACATTAAAATTGGACTACTACACCATGCACTCTTACCCTTAAGCTTACAAAATTTACACAACCTAATCTCAATATAATAATAATAATCAGATAATCTCGATCATAATGTAGCCTCCAAAAATGAAAAACGGTGTCATCCAATGAATTAAATAAACATGAATGTTATCATAGAAGTGCAACTGTCTTCTGACAGATTCATGTATACTAGTCAGTATAAGAACTATAAATCTTTATCTAACCAGAATAATCATTATTTATAAAACATTTGAGCAGTAGAAATAGGTTTTGGGCGAGGCAACAGAACCAAGGCCAACTACACTCATTAGTGGCTTTGGGTACAAGCATCTATTGTCACCCAACGTGATTAATACATTAACCCCATACATTGCCACCACCCATGAAATCATTGTATTTGGCATTACGAGGTTATAAACAATATCCCCGAGAAAACCAGCCTCCAACAATATTTAGTGATACATCACAAATTGATGAAACGTGATTTTTCAAGAAAATAATCAATTATAAACATTTACTTCATCAAAACATTCGATTAATTCTCTTCAATTAATGAGATATTTACAAGAATGAGCTATAAAGCGTGCAATTGATCAAATAATGAGATAGAGCAGATGCTAATTACAAGGGTCTTCATACAAAGTAATATAATATATTCGATTTTCGCCCATATCCGAGTTACTTCACACCTTGTCCAAGTGAATAGAAGTTGATTAAGCTGCTGGAATACAATTTGAATTAAATACCTAACAAATAAATTTTAACAATCAAACAACCCAAAAATGGATTCAAAAGACGAAGATCTTTCATGGAAAAACATTCAGTTAATCTGAACAAAATTAGGCAACCGAATATTTCCTATCCGTTAAGCGGTCCAACATTTACAAAAATCACAATCACCAAAATTCCATTAAATTAGTATCATACGAGACAAGGCGAAACATTAAAAACTGATCAACAAAGAAATATTATGTATTTTTTCGTTTTGATATTCCAATTTCATAAATTCACCAATAACACTACGAATGCATGTAACATCAAGACAAAATCAAAAACTGAGTTCGCTGAAAGGAATAATTTACCGCATAAAGGTCAAATTTGGATGAAAATATTAATCCAAAGAAACCGAAAATAAAAAAAAATTACTACCTTTCACCGAGAAGTGAAACCAACTGCTGTATGAGTTTCGAAATTCTGTATCAGCTGCATCGTTTCGGGTCCACAGATTGAATTCCTGTTCCATAGGCTCATTTTGAGACTTACCTAAAAGAAAACCCATTACCACACCAGGAAAATATTGAGAACATTACTTATAATGAATAAATAATCGAAGAAAACCTCGTTTTTGAGGTAACACAGGCTCCACTCTTGCTAAATTTCCCGAGTCAAACTTGGAGCTGAACGTAAGTCCACTAATAATCGCTTCCATCGAGTCTTTTGGAAGCTAGTCAGTAAAAAAAACCTAAATAAGGATGCAAGGCTGATTGAAAGTAAACTAATAATGTGAAATTAAACGTTCTTCTACTTTCCCACCAAAACTTTCCCTCGCGATTGCGCATTCAATTGCTAACACTTTTAACAAAAGAGCATTTAAATGTAACATGGTTACCACGATTACCACCATTACTAAACCATTTATTTACACATAGCACGACTCAATGCAAAAAACTAATATTAGTATGCCCCGTTGAATAAGTAAAACAAGGAAAAGTATGAAACGAAAAACATTCTGCACACAAGTATTATCATTATACCTTACACATATGTAACCCAAATAACAATTCCTTAATTAAATTCTGAGTAATTATGGCGGAAATTTCAATGTTCAGTATATCGTTACCATTCAGAAATAAA
Source organism: Hetaerina titia (assembly GCA_037158775.1). Taxonomy (NCBI): domain Eukaryota; kingdom Metazoa; phylum Arthropoda; class Insecta; order Odonata; family Calopterygidae; genus Hetaerina; species Hetaerina titia. The sequence goes on along the minus strand of CM073779.1, from coordinate 65,960,730 downwards.
CTTATCCATGTTTTCCATTATTCTTCAATTATGTATAAAAACGTACAAACGTCAATTTAAATATTTAAAAAAAATCTACTTGGGCTGCAAAAACCAAATTTTATAATAAACCAGTTTTTTTGAAGGAATATAAAACATTCAAAAAGAAATATAAACAGAATATGGCAATAGCTAAGCATGCCTAAAATACCAATAGAGTTGTATATGCTTAAAACACATCAAAAGAATCTTCACTAATAAGCTCAATTCTTCTCTTTACGTCCCTACTATTTTGACTACTGTTGGTCTAAAATACTTTCGTGATACGTTAACTGTTCAACCCGCTCTAGTTTTTGCCCTCTTATTTTACTATTTAGCTTGGACTTTTCCTTTCTGGAAAATCGCATAACCTCCAAAACGAATTAATATTGATTCTCATCCCAAATCTAACACATTGAATTTCCAAATCACTCAGTAATGCTTGCAGCCCCTTGGCCGACTGACAAACTAAAGCTTGGGCATCAGTAAATTTAAATAATTTTATGAATTCCCAGCCGACTTTCATTCCTACCTCCAGTTTTTCCCATGCCTCCTTAATTGTTTCCTCAACATATACGCTGAACAGCACCGGAGATAATGGACAACCCTGCCTTATATCTCTTCCTAAAACTGTCCATGCGGACTCTCCGTTCCCCACTTGCACCTGAGCAGTCTGAGACATGCACAGGTTGCGGATTAGTCTCCTGTCCCTCCAATCTATTCCTATGTTCTGCAATATACGCATTAGTTTTTCCCAATTCACTCTATCAAACGCTTTTTCGAAATCTACGAAACAGCCAAATACGTCCTGATTGTATTCTATATTCCTCTCGATTAGTGATTTCATTACTGCAATTCCATCCTCTGGTTGACGATCCTGAGAACAACTTTAGCTGTAAGCAATATCAAACGTATTGTTCTGTAGGCCTCAGATAGTGAGGCTTTATTGTTTTCGGAATAATAACACTGATCTCACAAAGCCTTCCAGCCAGATTCCTTCCTCATAGATACTATGAATCAGTCCATGTAGTCTTCCTCCCACATTTTCCTAAATATTTCAGTAGTCCTTAGTATTTCAGCCACATTATATTCTCTTTATCTATCTAAACTTGTTGGCTTAACGTTTACATTGATTCACGACCGTAGGTACGTTCCTTGTTTATTTAAATTTTTGGCCTAAGTTCTTTTATATATTCCTTCCATTTCTCTTGGATCTTATCTGTTTCAACAACTACCTTACTACATTTATCTCTAACAGTCAACAGAGATTTCACCTTTTTACTTCCCGGTAGGATTTAAAACTTATTGTATGTTGCACATTCTTCACTTTTCCTCTGCAGACTTGCCGTATCCTCGCACTGCGTCATCCACCATGCTTTTGCTTTATATGTCACTCGTCTCAATTTATTATGTAACTCTTTGTACTTCATTTTGCTTAACTCTGTGTTTACATTCTTCCATTTTCTTCTCCCATCCATCTTTGTATTCATCTCATCATATGTGGTTTCTTTGCCCTATTCTTATTAACAGTTCCTATAGTTTCTTTTGCGGCTTTCGATATCTCGTTTTTGACATACAGTATTCCCACTTTTCCTCTTCAGTGCCCAGATACCTCTCTTTATTCATGATTTTCTCTGCAACTTTCTGATACTCCTTTTTTCATTCATCTTGATGCTTCTGCCTTCTATTTTTAAACCTCCTTCCCTGCCTTATCCTTTCGAATCGAACGCTGCACTGAATAATTATTAAATTGTGATCAGAGTCTGCATCCTCTCCAGGGAAACTGTGCAAACTGAACACGCTCATCCTAAATCTGTGCCTTTTTATATTATAATCTCACTGACACCTTTCTGAGTCACCTATCATTTTTCCTGCACACCGACAAGTTTTCAGATGTCTAATTCAAGTGTTGGTGGTGATTAAGCTGCATACTTTTTTACAGCCATGCCTGCTTATAAACCTTTTAGTAAATAAAGTGTCTCAGTTGACTCAAAATATCTTTATACATGATAGGTAAGATGAAATTAACATTTGCTAATTAAGTGATCCTAATTATTAACGTTTAAAAAGAGCTCGTTGAATCGGCTGCCAATTGAAATGACATCTTCTGGAATAAATATGAACTCACAAGGCCGCGATCGCATCGAGAGCACCAACGGTAGCAACCACGCAACTCCGCCTCCGTCGCGACACGATATGGGTACCTGCCGGACCGCCGGTAAGAACATGGGACGTTACTTCACACCGTTCGCGAGCATCGACCGGAAGGTTGCTTCTGAGTCCTGTACAGGGGGAGCACCATGCTCACGGTTCAATAAGTTCAGTGATACTGTGTTCCTTGACAAGGATTTAGTGTGAAGTAAACTTCGAGGCATTGCAACACTATGGACGGCCTAGTTCAAAATTTAAACCGCGACGAGACATGGAATTTAAGACAAAAATACGTCGCGTAAGTAAACATTTTCTGTTCTTGAAATATATTGTTCCGATAATTTCTTTATGTATCCTAGGCAATGGTGTAATGGGACAGAAATTTACTGTAAATGTTTAAGTTGCATGAACGAAAAGGCGCCTATTTTAACATATGGAAAGGCTGAACAGTAACGCAATGTGGAATGTGAAGTGGCAATTCTCCTTTATTCATGTCTATTCTGTTGTACGAATTAATTTACGACTTAAATATTATTCCAAATCATTCGCCCTTTTTGTGGAAACATCGATTTATTACGTTCTGTTAAATTTTACATTTTTATAAAATTGAACATTAATTCGCCGTCAAGTGAATGAGGCGGTGTTAGTAATATTGACAAATTATTGCTAACGTGACTTTGTCGAATCAAGTCTGCCTCGAAAATGAACCATTCCAGGCGAATTATTAGTTAATCAACGATCTTGTTATTTCATGTAATTTGAATCCTAATTTTTGGCGGCTGCAACTAAATATCGCTAAGCCAACGTTAGTGCAGAGCGTTCTGCTGATAACCTTAGGTACCCGAGCTATATTGATAACTCTGCGAACCCCCATTCAAACCAAAGACGTTTGATTTTTTTCTGGGAACCAGGTCTTCCATCGAAGTGTTGGTTGAGAAAAGGAACTGCACCCCTATTCGTTTATAAGTTTAGTATTTAGTACAGATCGAGTTCTACTCAGGTCTTAAACTGACCTTCGGGTTTTAAAGACTGTGGTTTTGGCTTGAAAATGGAAAGTTGCAAAGCCTTCTGGCGTGCGTACTAGAGCAAAGTTTGAATCAAGAAAAGGTTGTATGACCGCCAGTTTCAACATGCTTTCATATTTTCTAAGTGATCCCCACGTAGTACTAGTTATTTGTGCAAATTGCCTCCGTGTGACTGTTTACTAAGAAAAACTAACTGTTCCAAATAATGCCAACTTCGGCTCACTGGATAGTATCATTAACCTGCAGATGTCGGGATAATTGCCTCGTCGACTCAGTTTTTTGCCAGGTTAATAATACCTTTTTTTTTAATTGCTAAATAGTATTGTTTGAGTAGAAATTCTTAGTAGAGCGCATGTGCACAAACAGCTAAGCAATATAGCAAAATGATTTTTAAATCTCTCCCCCTTACTGAAAGCATCTCTTCCCCCACCGGTCCTTCACTGCCCACCCCCCCCCCTCCCTTAGCCTCAGTTTTTGTTTAATCGATAACAAAATAGCTAAGCAATATAGCAAAATAGCGAAGCAACTAGCCCTGAAAATGGATGGCGCCGAAGCGTCGTGACTATACCCAGCCATCGCCTCAGGGCGGACTCTGCTCCGAGTCGTGTGCCGCTTGACGCGGGGATGAACCGTGCGCACCGCCTATTTGCTCTACCTGGAAAGAATTCTTCGGGGCCGTCGTATCACCGCCCCCTTTGTATTAAGAGACAAGTTTGTTGGGGGTTAGAGCCCCATTTGATGGAGGGAACAAATACACAATCGGTGCTCATGTGCTATTACATCATCCAAGCAGGGGTCAAGCGTAGCGTAGAGAAACCTCTCCCACCGGAATATGAGCCCGAACTTGGGCAGACAATTCATTGCCAAATTCCGGCCCTCCCCACTTAATTCATTTGGTATAAATTATTCCAATCAAATATTGGTCATTGGTACAAGTCTGGATACGCTCGTGTACATACACTTGCGCTAAAATTAAGCGGAAGTGTGTGTTTCACAGTTCTTGTCGTTAAACCGTTCAACGATTTGAATGAAAAAAGTTAATAGAGAAGTGGGATTGCTTGATGTCGCAGTTTCGGAAACATCCTTGGGAGGAGAATCACGTCAGCGGTTTCACCCCAGTCATTCTACATCCAATGCGGAAAAAGAAGTTAGACAAATGGGAGGAGGTGGAAATCTGAAAGAATCGGAAAACGGGAAATTTAGTGTAAGACTTCTGGTTTAAAAATTTCTCCATCTACTGAAAGCATCGGTTTGCTTACCCGGTTAATGAATATCTTCCCCCACCGGTCCCTTCACCCCCCCTCGCCTCAGTTTCTGTTAATATGTTAACAAAATAGCTAAGCAATATAGCAAAATAGCGAAGGAACTAGCCCTGAAAATAAATGGTGCTGGAGCGTCGTGCATATGTATACTCGGCCATCGCCTCAGGGCGGAATCTGTTTAGAGTCGGGTGCCGCCTAACGCGGGGACGTGTATGAGGGTCGCGGCGCGGCGGCGTGCGAAGAAAGGTCTCGGCTCGAGCCTGCCTGGAGCCGCCGTCGGTGTACATCTTAGTGGCAGTAGAAACACTCGCATCCGAAAGTCCCTCCCCGTGCCCACTCTCAATCCTCCGTAGTGTACAGAATCCTCGCCTGTATAAATACCTCGGGCTTGTCAAAAAAAATTCGTGCGGTAGGTTGACGCCTATCCGTTGAAACTAGTTATACCAAATAACACTTTTTGTGGAAAATCTGTAGTATTCTTCTTTAATTCGAAAATGAATTTCCACTTAGTCAAGCCTGATACCATAGTGTGTAAAGTTTTCGATCGAGGCAACCCCTGCCAAGAACTTTAAAAGCTATTTACTCGTATTTTAACGAAAAGTCATCCTACATAATACTCGTTTAAATTTCGTTGAATTACAATGCAATTTCGATGTTTTTAGGGATCTTTGCACTCTAATCCTATCAGTAGCCGCCTGTTTCTAGTTTTACTTAAATCGCTTTCGGCTAAGGGCGAATTATGTACGAGAGTCGTTCTGAAAGAAAGGTACGTAGTAGTTATTTAACACGCCATATACGTCTAGATTTATTTTGTAAACCTAACAAGAATACTCGACATCACATTTCTCTAACTGGGAACATTCCTTGACAATCAGAAACTTTGTACTCCTGTCTCTTAAAAATCTACATACGTGGGGTCCATAAAAATGATTTTTTTTTTAAACTTCATAAGTCTATTTATTTGAGTGCCTACCCTGAAAAGGAACAGCATGAAGAGTAAAATTATAAAACACTGCCGCAGAGTGCAAACATTTGGCAAAATACTGCGGTGAATACTATTAAATTAATTCATTTCGTTTAATGTGTTTGTTTTATGATGACAAAATAACTTCCGGAGTAAATGTTTAAAATCCTATTTTTAGCCTTTACTGAATTTCCATATAAACTGGTCATTGGCATAAACGAACCAGGAACGGTTCGAAAGTAAAATTCATCCTATCGCGAGTAGTTTTTTTCCTAAGAAGTAGTGAACCTGTTTGTGCGAATTTCCAACTTCAAAAAGGTTATCAAGGAGTGTTGCTTCCTTACGTATCAAGAGAACTCGTGGTTAGATAAATATGGTATTTTACTTCTAAGCGTAAAACACGTGTACTCGCCAACAAATAATAAAATTCATTCAGCTTAAACTAGCAATTATCTTGTAAAAAGTATTGCTTTGAATTGAATGAGATGCACGCGTTGTAATCCAGTGTAAGCTTTGGCATGATATTCCTTCATTGCATAGCCGCGATTACACGACACCCACCCACGGTGCTATGGTGGCCAAGATTCATTGGTATATTTCTATTAGTGATTGTTACAATGTTTACAAGTTACAGCAGTAGCGTGGACATTTATGGAATGGTATAGAGAATGTAACTGAGGGTTTTTGATTGCTTCTGGAATGGCGTACAGGCAAGTGGGTGAAGTCAGTGAACGTATTTCAGAAGATAAGAGGACGACTTGAGGGATGGTGGTCTTATTCCAAAAGCGCACCTGCCTCAGACTGGTAGGCATAATCGGTAAAATGTGTCTGTACTTTTTCAGAGATATGTCGAAGCTATCGGTATTATCAGGTCTTCTGATATGCCGCATGCCGATATTAATTTTAGATACCTTCGGTAGAAAGTGGAATTCTATAATGCTTCTATTGTTTATGATACATTTCATGCTAAAGAATATTTTTACCATCGAATTTAAACACAGTAATTTGGGACTTTTAAAACGGTATTTTGTTTAAAAAATTTTCCTGTTTTTCTCGCTTTCTCTTAATCTAATTGGTGAATGATGGCCACATTAAAGAGGCATGAAAGACTCGTAGTTGAACGAAAACAATTTTCCGTGACAGGAAAATTATCATTGTCCGTTTGGATACATGCAACTGTGAAGCCGACTTGTTTGTTACATAGTCTGCATTATGTTATAAGTTTTTCCTGGCAAAAGTTCCATACTTAGAGGGTTGTACCTACTATTTGATTGCTTGTCGGGCATGGTTACTCTGATAAGTTGTGTGTAAAGGGATCGGAAATGTGTGAGCTAGTTCTCTTTTGGGATGATAACATTCACTCGCAGGGTAATTTCAAGTGTAGAGGCATTTAAAAAAAAAACTCCAGGGATGAAGGCAGGCTGCTATCTTCGTGGAAAAATGTAAAATCCTCAGTTGATGATGCGCATTTTATCGTGTAAAAAATAGAACTCTCGATTGTAACAATTTGGTATACATATATATATGAATAAATTTTACAATAGCAGTGGGTAAAATACCAGCATATGAATTTCATCATAAATTTAAGTCCACATCAATATAAAGGAAATTCTTCGAGGGAATTGTTACAATTGGGCAATACGATTTTTTTTAGTTGTTTAGACATTTGTCGTAAACACAGAATTGAAGTTTGTTTGATGAATAAATAGATTCTTATCTGTACTGAATATCGTCTTATAAAAATCTCCCCAAAATTTAATTTTGGAACTGTTAAGTTAGTGATCTAACTTTTTTCTCATACTCTTCAGTACAAAAAGCATAAGGTAGAGTCCCATACATGGCTACATTTTACTCGTATTGAAGTGCAATTAAAGTGGCTGAACTAGATGTTGCCATGTCAACCACCTCGAAAATGTCTCGCTCAATATTGGTTAGATTTTTTTCGGTTTACAGAATCTCTGTTAATAAATAGTCTTCAAGTGAATTTGATTTGTAAATGGTTATATTTACCTTAAGTGATGTTTTAATTACGTAGATTATACAATCACTTAAATATTTTTACATTATTTTAACGTGAACTTTGAACTATTTGTCCTAAATCGTTTTTATTCCTACTTGAATCGGAGACTTTTGTATTGGTTGATAGAGCATGTGTATATAGAGAATGTGCGTGTATGTATATTTAGCGTCCACGCAGCTTCTGTTCCTAAGCGAGGCGGCTCCTAAGGCGTCTGACCCCAGCGGCGCGGCAACTGAGTGACGGTGTCACGTTAAAAAACACTATTAAGGAAGGCAACGGGAAACCACCTCAATAAATAATCCCATGATTTTTATGGTGGGCATTATAGAGGAAATGAGTACTGGCAACTATGAGAATCAACCCACTCGGCCTTGTCCGTGCTCGGCAGCGGGAGAGTCGAGGCTTCCGCGGTCATCTCACGACAGCCTTTCTCAGCAAAACCGACATCAGCAGCACAGAAGACACAGAAGAAGAAGACCGAATTGGTTATAACAGGAACATAATAAGGACAATATTATATTCTATTAATATTATTGATATGATATCGCCCAGAAGCGTTTTATGCGTGTAGGGGGACTTCCTGTAAATATTTTTTCGGATATTCACCTTGTTAGCGCTGATTGCAGCAATTTTGACTTCTTCTGCCATTAAAGAATATATACTTGGACGGAATGTAAACACAGAGTTAGGCAAAATGAAGTACAAAGAGTTAAACAATAAATTGAGACGGGCTACGAATAAAGCTGGGCTGCACGTCCCCTACACAAAGGAACAAATTTCTAATTTACCTCTCCTGGACTTAACACCTTGATATTCTAATATAACCAAGTTCTCACATCATTAGGCTACCCCCGTCCCATACTCGCCCGGCCTCTGCTACGCAAAGAAATGCAATTTGACAGCGATCTTTCTTGGAGTCGGTAACAGTTCTTCTCTCATGAGAAACACCTGGTTCGGTGATCACCAACAATGCTGAATAAGCCATAACCAAACCATAACCCTTTCATTTATCACACGGCAAACCCCCTTATGATTCGAGCTTAATCAGGTTATTCTGTTATCATGAAAACAATTAAATATAAACATTTCCAATATTCACCTCATAATCCGAGACAATGACTACAGAGTATTACTGGGATGATTTCCCAGTCGGGAGTCTGTAAATTAAGTCAGAGTAATCCCTTCAGGATTCCTGTTGATATCCAATTTGAGAGGAAATGGTGATAATTTTCATCTTATTTCCCCTCTCTTTTAACGCTCCTGTAAAATAATAATAATCGTGAATAACGTTCAATTTCTCTCGAGTGAGAACAATTTTAGCCGAATTACCTCCGTAAAATGCGCTGACTAGAGTGATTGGTAAGAATGGAAGAGAAGGAATCATGAGATGTACTATATTCTCCTCTTTAATTACCCTAAAAGAAAACCTGCGTCACCGCCCACGGGGTGTGCCGCTGCGTTGATTAAAAATTTCAAAATAAGGAAATAAAATCTGTTGCCTACTTACATCCTGCTAACTCGCCTTCCCGCCTTCCTGCGGTGTTTACGGGGCTCTCCTCCATCCTAGGGTTGAAGGTGACGACATCTTCAATCATGCTCCGCCCACCCTGATTCTCTGTTCTTCATCCGGTGTAAGATATTCTTTACCTTTCGCCTTTCCGCATTCTTATCACAAACACACGACTCATTTCAAGGACGACCAGTTCTCTCAGCACTGAGTACGTAAGAAAACGTGCCATGCATTAGATACAATTCGAAGGGAATGCACGAAGAGCTTCTTCGTACCTTGGTTTGTTTAAATATGTAGTCACCCCCGTGGTTCACACTTTTCATCCTTCAAAGAGGCTCAAATCCTGAAACGTTGATCAGAAATTCGAGGGAAACTAAATTCAATTACTTTCCAACTTAGGAAATTTGTGATCATATCATAGTATCCTCTTTGCCAAATATGGGTCGAGTAATACCTTAACACAGTTTTGAAATCATCTACTTTGTATTAAGGTTTCTGGAACGCTGCCGTATGAGTTGCGTAATGTGTTGGCTTTCTCCAGGGTCACGGAGATCGACAAAGCTTTTACCAATGGAGTTGTTTCTAACCCAACTCATAAGGGAGAGGAATGTCACTCTTAGTTTAATTATGTGGTGTCCTACAGGTGGGTCATTACCGTCCTACAGGTGGGTCATTACTGTATCGAGCGCAGGCGTACATCGATGGGGTATTCAAATTCGTACGAGTAAATCACTGCATTCTATCAGCATGGAGAATTCTAATTCGATTCGCTTGTTTGTTAGTTATTGCAGTTTGCATTTTTCGGCAATATTCACAGGGTGCTCTGTTTTAGTCAAGTTGAATTCGATTTTTTGGCGATTCCTAACACTGAATTACCTCGAATCACCGTCCAATATGCTTTGAGCAGTCGGCTTACAATCCCTTTCCTAGCTGTAAAATAATCGCATGTTTGCCTTCCACGTTAATGTTTTCCCTTTTTGCGCTAGTTTCTCACATTCCACCTTCACTTCTACTATTGATAGGAATCATGAAATAAGATTCGTATAGATTTTGCCCTTTGAATTGTCTAAGACGACGACTCACGAATTTGTATCCGTATACTGGGTCGAATTTGTATCCGATCCCAAAGGGTCAGTGGGTGCAGTTCATAGGCCGTCGATTAGGATGTCCCCAAGACGGTTGCTTCCCCCCTTACGTTTGGCGCATGGCGGTCCAAATAGGCTTTACCACTCTTTCTTTCCTCGCTTCAGACCTTTCATTGCACCCTTGTGCTTAGTAATACAAATTTATTTGGGAAGTTCCGCGAATCCCATTTGTCATTCCACACAGCTGCAAATGCCATCTGATTGGCGTTTGATATCAATTTATGCTACATACCCGTACTTCATACTCAAGAGAGCAGTGTTCATTGTGCGTAGTTTAACTAATTAATTTAATTAATTCAATTGTGTCGCGCCCAGAACTGTGAGTCACCAATGAAGAGAGTTAGAAACTACTAATTAGGGTACCTATTACCACTACTCTTTGCATGCAGTTATATCAGTGGTACAATGCTATAAATTGTCTTAATGGCTATATGCGAAGTTACGTAAGACAAAAAAGGTTAATACGTCGTTGTGAAGTCTGTTATATTTGCATTGAGCTTCAGAAGGTGGCCTCGGATATTTTATTTGCATGAGGTCATGTGCCGCCAACGCTATAACACAACGCGAGCTGCCAGCTGTCCATACTTATACGATATGATGCCTAATGTATTTTTCTAGCGCGTGGTAGCTTTCTAGTAACGTTGCAGTAATCCTGAAAATCTCAGAGCACCTCATTTTTTAGGATGGCCGTGTTACTTATTAAAATAGAGCACGATATTTTTCATACGGACCGAAAAAATTGTCTGCCGAGCGAGACTTAAGCAGCTTCTTCAAATATTACGGTAACCGAGTAACCGGTTTCGAAGATAATAATGTCTTCGGATGTCACAGCTTCACAGCCGAGACCAATGGCGCAACATCCGGAGCGGTAGAATCACTAATTTCTTGAATGAAGTGGAATGGGAGAGGTTTATCTGAGGTTCAGGTTGTTCCTGGGGATTAGACCGTTATTGATCTGAGGTTTAGACCGAGGATGGACCGTGGGTGAGTGGAAAAACTTGAATGAGGCTATATTTGGCAAACATTTGATACAAGATTAGGAAAAGAAGAAATTACCACTAATAAGTATTTCAAGAGGCATTTCATTTTTTTTTTCATTTAATTCGTTACTTAGTTGATTTCATCATGCAGTTGAAATAATATCTTCAACTTAAAATATTTTTACCCTTAACTTTTTTTCCCTTCCTCTAGACTTAATATTAAAAAAAACAATACATTCGACATTTATAGGTAGGTTTTGGATGATGTATTTCTAAGTATCATGAAAACTTCATCTCTTGTATGTTTTTCCTTGCGTTCCTTCCTCTTCTCTACCTTATTTCTGTCTCCATTTATTCGGAGCTTCTGTCTGTCTTCACGTCAAATCCTACACTCTACCTTTGTCTACCCTGGTTTCCCACTATTTCCCCTTCTATATCAGCCTTCAATATCCCATAATTCCCAATGCATCCCAATATCCCACCTTTACATATTTCTTCCACCCATTTTCTCTACTTTTTTCCTGAATTTTCCTAAGTAACTTCCTCGACTCACTCACCCTGTTTAAACCCATTTTTTCTTCATTTATGTCCAAGGTATTTTCTCTATTCTTTGTCACACCCAAATCTCAAAAGCCTACTCTCTACCCTCATCCTCATACCTCAAAGAAAAGTCTCACATTCGAAGGACAATACACTCTGCACTGAAGTCTTTACTAATATATTATTCACATATTTAATCAACATACCTATCATCTTTTCCCTTCTTCTTGTCAATTATTCTTCCACAAATGCAATTTTCTCCTAATAATCCAGCTGTCATGGCCATTTTTTTCCAATATTCTGCTTAAATATATGAACTGCTTCACCTGCTTTAGTTTATTCCCTCTAACTTCAATATGGAACTTAGCATCTCAAACTACCAAGAATAATATTAGTTTGTTTTCTTGTTCAAAGAATCTCTTCATTCCATTTTCCCTAAATTCTGTAGTCATTCTGGTGGATATAATCTACTCTTACTGTTTTGTTCATCATCATTATGTTGATCATCTCCCTTGGTTTGTGTTAGTGAAAAAAATGACAATTTAAATAGGGGACAAAATGAAAATTTTAGAACAAGTCTATAGGACTGGTGTTCAAGTCCCGGCCAAGGAAATATTTTTGCGTTTGTGAGCTGCCACCTTCCCCACCTCTACTAGGATTGGAACATTCATTCATATGGAAATACATATAAGGAAAAAGAGATAGAATACACACAAAGGACGAACACAGGAGAGGTGGGGAGGGTGGAATTGAGCAGATCAAAAGTGTAAAAATATTTCCTTGACCGTGAACTATGGATCTTTCCACTTGCCCGGCTTATGCTCAAACAATTGAGCTATCGAGGAAACTTACTTTACGCTGAAATCTGCAGCCTTAAATGTAGCCAAATGCCCTGATTTTTTGGCCAAGAGATGGCATCAGGGAGCTGTTTTCACCCACTGAAGGAGAAATACAGAACACACACAAGAGGAAAGGCAGTAGGTAAGGAATCATACGACATAGTAAAGGATAGGAACAGTGCATTTTTTGGCATGCATAGCCAGAAGAAAGAGATGATCCACATCAGAAAATGGAAAGATCCGGGGTTCAAGCCCCAGTAAGCTAATTATGTACATGGTATAGATGCAAATTCTAAGGAATTACATATTTGATTTCTGTGCTAACTTTTTCTAGCGATGCATGTCAGCTTCACTACGATCAAAATCCAATCAAGTTGAGCCAATCGGAGGCACAGTATTTTTATGATGATAAAGGAGAGAAATATTTAGACTGTGTCACAAGAATTGCAAATGGTGAGTAATTATTTACTAAAATATTTTATCCCATGACTCCAACATATGACTTTGCCATATAATTAATCAAAATGTGAAACTTGGTAATGAAGTTTGAATAATGACTCAATAAGTTGTCAAGAATTAAAAATGTGTGTCAAAATAATGTACCTCTACAAGCTTTTGAGATGATTTTGGGAAAATATCTGATTAATTTTACTTTAATGCTTCATTGATTCAGTCTAAATGCTATGGTCACTTCAGTGGCTGAGTTGTCTTTAGTTTCTGCTGTGACTGATAACAAACTTTCTTTTCAGTTGGGCACTGCCATCCTAAAGTTGTGAAAGCAGCACAAAGTCAAATGGCAACATTAAATTTATGCAGTCGGATGAAAGGCACAATTCAAGCTCAGTTTTGTGAAAGCTTATTGAAAACACTCCCATCATCTTTTGAAGTATGCCTTTTCACAAATTCAGGGTGAGTTCAAATTGAATCATCCCCATTTCTTCATATATTTTGTTTGTGTCATCAGGTAAATACTTTTATTTTGCTGGGATAAAAATGTTAGCATGCTTGATTCAACAGTTGGATGTTGAAATTTTTCTATCTTTTGGAAATAATTGACCAATTTTGGAATAATATTTCCACAAATGATAATGAGTCCCATTTATATGCAACTTGACTATTAATCTTTTAATAAATATTGTAAAGTTTCTGGCACAACTTGCAATGTTACATTCCCATGAGCATATTAATTCTTTCAATTAACAGAAAGTAAAAATAAATTCAATTTCTCCATAAAAAATCAAAGCCAATTGTTCATATATATTTTACTGAATGATTAATGAAATTTAAATAGCAATTTTTTTGCTTTAAAATTTTCCTCAAATTCTTAAAATATCATAAAGATATGTGACGTTTATGTTCAAAACTTAATTCAGATTTATTTTTATAATTACCCATGGACCACAGAGCAGAGGCAAATGACTTAGCACTCCAATTAGCCAGACGACACACTGGGAATGGAGAAGTTGCAGTGCTAGATAATTCTTTTCATGGTTCCTTAAAGACGGTGATTGAATTAAGCCCTGTAGCTCTGCAAAAGCAAAATACTGGTAATTATTGTAAACGTCTTAAAAACCTTTGATCATTTATGTATAAACTCTACAAGAAGTAAAATAGAGTATATGTGCATTCAATTTAATTAAATATATTAACATCATTCACATGTTATGATATTGATCTGTTATACAGGGTGCAACCTTGTTTATCCCTACTTGACCTTCTTCAGATATGTAAGATGTGGCTTCTGATTGTTATATGGTGATCAATTTTTTATTTAAACTTTTACTGAATAAAGACAAGTCATTAGAAAGTGAGTGAGGGAAAAGGCAGTATAATGCAAATGAAGCAAAATCAATTATCCACAAGAGATGAGAACTAGTTAAATTTTCAATGTGCATTGAGAGAATTTCCCTTGGTGCTTTCTGCTTACAATAATGTCTTATCTCTGCTGGACAGGGGATGAATTATTTTCTTTGAGTTTCATCACTGTAAATATACTCAGGATTTGTATTGAATCTTTTACACTTATTGAGGAAGATAAAACCTCTATATGAAACAACCCCAAACTAATGCCATAGCTCAGTCCTTGTGCATATTTTCAGCTTGACTGAGTGATCAACCTAATAGCCGACTAGAGAGTATCCTACCCTAGGGTCCTCAATTTAACTCAATCCTAAGCACTATCCTGTGTCATTTAAAGAATGATATATCAATTGACTGTCAGAAACCAAAAGGTATTCCTCATGTGAATTTATTTATCATAGACAAGATCTTAAAATATTAATATCTTGTTCAAAAATGAGAATTGTGTCATGGAGAAAGAGTTCTCAAACAGAACTCCCTAGGATCATGCCTATTTTAAGATTTTTATTCCTGTACAGTAATTGGTTACAAAATTTGTAATGGAATAAATTAAAATGGAGTAAAAGGATACAAGAATTATGGTGATGTTCAAGGATATTATGTTGAAATTTAAACATATGAAGAGGACTTATCATTTGCACCTATTTATTTATTTTCAATGATAATTTTATTATTCCATTTCCACAATCAACTAAAGTAATTTTATTCTTATTTGTAAATACAGAGAAGGTACCTTGGTTGCACATATTGCCCTTCCCAGATACTTATCGTGGATTGACTGAATCAGGAGATGAATTGAAGTTGGCTGAAGAATACTTCATGAAAGCTAAATCTGTGATAGATAGAGCAGTACAAAAAGGATCCAAGGTATGATATGCCTGTATGTCAAAATTCTCATAAAAGAATCTTTAGGTCTGTACCAAGTGTCACTCCTACAAAGCAAACCTTTACTATGATGCAGGTAAGAATGAAGGAAGGATTTCTATAAGAGTCATGGGGCTCTCTTTTTATAAGGGAGTCTATATAAAGAAAGGAAAGGTAAACAAAGGTCAGCCCAGTTTTTCCTTTGTTTTGGCAGCTCAAACAAAGGAAGTCTTTGAATACAAATGGGGTTCTTTTTCATTTGTGGTATGAACTAGGTGCAATCACAGCAAATGAGTGCAAAAGGAACCTTAGATAGGAGACTCTTGGTAAGGGCCTTGGATATTCTAAGCAGTGATATGAGGATGCCTTTTATATGGTTAGTGGGAAATGTACCACTGCAGAAATAGAGCAGTGTGCAAATGATACAGTACACTCAAGGCCATCATAGCAGATTATTTTTCTGCTCTTTAACCTCCTGTTGATTTGAGCCACCATAAATTAAAAGGTAGTTGTGACTTCTATTCTAGTAACAAAAATGTGAAAGCAATGATGGCTTAGGTCATCGTTTCACAATCTTATAAATTCCATGTGATCACTGAACTTTAATTGCTGCTAAAACATTGTTATGAAAAATTGTAAAACACTGCATTAATTTTTAGCCTTCTCTTCCCACCTATACACTCCATGCCTGTATGTCAATATCACACTCCTTTTAATGAATACTTGAATAGCCATGGTGATCACTTTTAAAGTAAGTTGCTCTCCTCCAAGTGAAATTTGCTAAATCACCAAATTGAATGAAAAATTAATCAATAATCAAAACATGATATTTTTAAAAATTAACTGCTATTTATAAGTAAAATATTTCCACCTAATTATTTTTATTTAATGTGGTCTGGGTAAAATTCTGCAATGACAGCTATTATGTATAAAAGACATCCTGCATCTATGTCCTACAATTCTTATCTGACCTTAAAATGCCTATGATATGACCTATGATCATGCCAGAGGGATTAAAGGGAAGGCTTTGGTGCCAAAAAGTGGCCAAAACTATGGATATCCTTCAAGGATGGTTCTAAAGTGATTGCCACAATCTATGTAATCTATGTTAATTAATCCTGCTAACCTTACCCAACAGTCTACCTCAACGTAGATTGTCATTTGTGCACAACACCTAATGCTGATAGTTAGATAGATAGTATTCCATTAGATATTAACTACCATTATACTTAGTCTATGTGCACATCAAATATCCAATAGAGAAGTAAAATTGTTTGTGTCCTGAAAGCACTTTGGGAAGCACATTTCACTAATAGGAAATCATGCAGAGAGGAATAAATGTTTTAACAATGATAAATGTTTATAGGTGGTTGCTATGTTTTTGGACGATTCCCAACTAGGGATTCCTTCATTCATATTTCATTTGTAAACATTTTTAGTTCAGAAAATAGTTTTTTAGATTGCCTCTAACCCTTGCTCTTTTAGCCCCCCTTCTTAGGGCTCAGATGCTGCATATATTATCCCTCTGGCTAACTAGACTAATAATAAACACTAACATTTTTTCAAATTAGTCATTGAATGATGACAGGTAGAAATGTCAACTGGGAATGGGAGTAATGAGAAATGTAGAAAATTATGAGCGAGTTAAAGGCTAACCAAAAGCTCCTGAGGGTATAATTAAAAAAAAATTGTTAACCAACATAATAGAAGCTCTGATCAATGGATTATCTTTTTTCAGATTGGATGCTTTATTAGTGAAACAATATTAGTTGTCCAAGGTGTCATAGTTCCTCCCAGCAATTGGCTCTCGCAAATATACAGGTAAATTGAACTATGTATTTGATATTGAAACATTTGATTTTTTTTATCTACATTATTGGATAGTACCAACCACTAGTATTTAAGCTTGAAGACTGGTTGACTGCAGTCTTCTACTCTTCCCTTTCTAAGGTTAATTCTATCAATCACTGAATGCCCCTCCATACAGCATCCTTGTCTATGTGACCTTTATATTTTACCCCTTTGTCTTCCTCATGGGACCTTGCCATCTATTTTCCAATCTAATTCCCTAATAAAACATTGTCTTAAGGTGTGTCAAATCTATCTGGATCTTCTTTTCCTTAGTTTGCTAAGTTATGTGATCCTCCTCCACTCCTATTTAGCCACTCCTGCCAGCCTGTATGAGATTCAATAAACAATGATTAAATTGAGTAGGATCTTTGTCATAAAAGTGGAATATTTTTTTGTCTACCTCTCATTAAATTATTTTTTTCATATGATGCGATATTGTGTATTGTGTAATGCATGGTCTATTTGTAAATTACTGGTCAAAGAATAATGAGGAATATTTTCTTGTGATTGATATAAAGGCCATTTCATTTACCAATTCAATAATTCCACTTGGTATGCAGGCCTCACTATTTCTGTTAGGTATTGGTCAAATGACCTTCTAATGTGTATCATATTTCAGCTATATCCATCAGTTAGGTGGATTGGTTATTGCTGATGAGATTCAAACTGGAATGGGTAGATGTGGTACAAATTTTTGGGGATTTCAGACCCAAAGTGTAGTTCCTGACATTGTTACAATTGGAAAGCCAATAGGAAATGGCTACCCCTTAGCTGCAGTTGTAACATCCAAAGAAATAGCACGGTCAATAGAAAACCTGCATGAAGAGGTAAAGTAAGAATGCAATTTATCATTAAGAATAAATTATAAGAGGAATGTGCCACTAACACACACATTGCATGGTCCCAAAGAAGTTTGAAAATGCTTTCCAGTGGAATAGCAAGGTGATTTTTTCCAAATTGGTCCGTTTTTCTTTATACTTAAAGGAAGTATGGTGAGCAGGCTTATGCTAAGTCATTAAATGTGGTTTGTAATCTCATTTCTGAAACCGATTTACCACTTCCAAATTTCTGGAAGAGTAAGGAGCATTATGAACCACCATAAATGAGATGAAGTGCTTTCTTGTTCTTAATTGAAATTCTCTTGACCAAAAGGAAAATGCTTTTACTCTTGTGTTCCTCCCTTGCCATATATAAAACCCTCCTTTCCTGTTAGCATTATTCTAAGCTGAGACTTAATTTTTCTCATATGGTCAACTAACTTTGTGTGCTGAGGGCATAAGCTCTCCAACTAACATGAACTTTCCAGTGAATTTCAGGTTTTTGGAAAAGATTTTCAGAGCAGTAGGGTATCCCAGAACCCTAAACAGGCATATTACTAGGCTTAAATTAGTTTCATATATCATAAGTGACAAGATAGTCCCAATGTGATATTGGGTGGGCTGCATAATACCATGCTGTATACCAGTAGTGGGACTGTGTGGCGAACATGAAGGAAGTGCAATATCATATAAGAAATCATCTGGTTATTGAAGCTATTGAAATGAACAGTTCCTCTGTTTAGAGGAACATGGATTTTCTGGAAATTGAAACTGAAAAACTTGATTATAAAAAAAGTTGTGATGCATTGTTTAAATGAAGTGGAACATATGAAAAAGAGCACAAAAAGTGCAATATCATTTCATTCCCATTAAGAATTTAAATTCCATTAATCAACATGAAGTCTGAAAAACCCTTGCAAAAAAATCATAGTGGTGGCATTGAGAACAAAATGAAAAATTTGCTTAAGGTAACAAAATTAAAACTACCATATTTGATCGCATATAAGATATATATTTTTTCCAAAATTATGGTCCAAAAAATTACCTGAAGTTTCTAACTCCATGGGTTAACATTTAATACTGCACATATTATTTTTACCCCAGGTGGTCAATACCATGGGGATTTGATATTCCAGGTGGTAGAGAGTTGGACTACTGTTTGGAGGGTCCAGGTTTGATTTCTGGGCTTGTCTCTGGGTACCCTTAGCTTCACCCAAACCATATGAATTTTTGGGTACCAGATATTTCTGGGAAAATAGGTGGCACAAGAAAAGGAATTGGCTCCCTTTCCTGTTTAATGAATTTCACAAGTCATTGGGCTTAGAGCTACATGGGATCTACCCTCAAATAGTTAACCAATCTTTGGGTCAAAAACTGTAGTGGTCAGAGCTAGCTGTTTTGATTCCATTAGAGATCATTGTACTTACTTATTTATAATATTTATTGAATGCTGTAGTTGAATTTGTAGCCCATTGCTATTTTGCGACTTTAATATAGTTTTTCTCACTTTTGCCATATCAAGAGTGGAATGAGTGAGATATCAAATGAACTTGATCATATTTGAGCACAACCACTTATAACAAACCATATATGCTATTCTTATTGAGTAGAATTTATGATGATTTTTAAATTATCCAAAAATTACATTGTTGGAGGGTCACTTTTTTGTTAGCTTTTTTGGATGTCCTATATTGAAATGAGGGTGCATCTTATAAAGCATCAAACATGGTATGTGGGAACAATGGTTAAAATGGAATGAAATTGCTAGGGCAAAAAATAAAAATATTTAAAAAAACAAAATTTTTAGGACCTGATTTTCAAATTAAGCATGATAGTGTCTCAGCTTGTAATCTAAAGTGTCTCACAATAGAAACAATGTATTTTGCTGTATATCTTGCAAGTCAACATCCCATTGGTACCCACACCCGAGTGCTGTGTGTAACTTTTTAATATTTATCTTTTAATTTAAGATCTCTCATTCCTTTGTTCTTCCTAACTTAGTATTGCAGACCCAAACTTAAAATTTTAGAGATTCCCAAGCATAAATTTTTGAAATGAAAGAAAAATTGGAGTTTCATTTTGGTTGACACTAATTGTAAATTTAATAGTGCTGTAGAAGTTGGCTTTGAATCTGCTTAGTATGTTCACCACAGATATCTCTTCCCCAATTGGTGTGATAGTGTTGTATGATACTTATTGCTTTGTACTTAGTTTTTAAATATGCATTTTCATAAAATCCAAATAGGCACATATACATGTAAATACTAATACAAATATTTTAAACTCTACCACAATTGACTCTTACCTTTGACTATGTACTCTTGACATAACTCATCCCAGATTGCCCTCGCCAAATAAATGAATGACCACCACACCTCTGACAAAGCTCATCTTTCTGAATCTTCAGTGTCATGTAATGCCTCTATAGTAAAGTAGATATTCTAAAAACAGGTTTGCGTAATTTATCTGTTGTGCCACTGACTTTTCTTGAATCAAACTCAAAATTCTTTTACATTCACTAATATTTCTGTGTGTTAAAAGAGGAAACCTAAATCTGTAAGATTTGGTTTTATGGCTCTAGGGAGTTTCCCACTATCATGTAATATTTCACCTATGGAGGTTCATTCATCTTGTTATTGGCTTTTCCTTACTATCCCAGAAATATGGTATGAAGTTTATGCATAAAATATGGTAAAGAAATTTCTAAAGAAACCAAAGAACTAATTCTGTATTTTTGCTTTTAAGTATGCATGCTGCTCTGTTGCTGCTGCAGTGGGGAAATCAGTATTGAACATCTTTAAAGAAGAAAGTCTAATGGCAAATGCTAAAGAAATGGGTCAAAAGTTCAGAGATGGCTTATGTGATTTGAAATCTAAGTTTCGGTGGATAGGTCAGTATAATGAGAATTACTTCATGCAAGGATAAAGCTGAGAAATTGACTAAAAAGTGATTTTTAAAATTGTTTAACTGTAAAATTTATGAATTTAAATTAGTGATAAATATCTAAATCTTTACTGTCTAGGTAATTAAACCTTTCTGTTTACTTAAATAAATCTTTATAGTTTTTCTAAATTAAATCATGACTATTTTTATGCAGCATTTTTGTATTTGAAATAATGCTTTTGTAAAAATTCAATATTGAAGAGAATATACTTTGATACAAAAATGTCCTCAAGCCTGTTTATCATAGTGAAATTTTTAAGCTCCTTAGAAGTTAACATTATGGATGCTGTTAGAATACAAAAATATATGGCTTCAAAATATTAAACATAGCTAACTATATATTAAGGTAAAAGAAATAGAAAATAATGCCTGTAATTATCCTTTCCTTGTAGGAGATGTTAGAGGAATTGGCTTGATTACAGGACTTGACCTGGTGTGGTGTAAGGAAAGCAAACAGCCTGCTCCAGAAATAGCCAAAAAAATATGTTATCGGTGAGCATTGAATTCTCATTTAATATCTATTTGGTAAAAAAGGTAACTAGGTCACTTTCAGCCATGGCCTGGCCCCAAAATTACAGAGAATCATGAAAATCTTTTTATATTTGTTTTAGTTTAGTGTTTATATGAGACCATCTGAATTGAATGTATATTATTATCATTCTAAGGTTATCTACCTGTTAAGGTAGGCTTTTGGTAGGACACAACTACCAAGTAAATATTTTGTGACTCCTAATAAAACACCATCCAGCAACCTACTCTACACCAGGTCCCTCTTCATCTCTGTATACTTCCTTCCTCCCTTCATCCCATCCAGCATCCCTATCCTGTTCCTGCCCTTTCCTCATTTGCATAACATTCTCCCCTCTATTACCTTTTTCAGCATCCCACTGCTGATCAATATGCCCTTCATCCATTTTTCCTGCCTCCATAGGTTTTCTCCCAACGAACCCCTCTCCTCATAGCTAATAACCAAGTGATAACCGAAAATCATTTAATCGCGCATGCAGGTATTTTCTAAGACATAGAATAGACAGTTAATATAAATATGAAT
Source organism: Hetaerina titia (assembly GCA_037158775.1). Taxonomy (NCBI): domain Eukaryota; kingdom Metazoa; phylum Arthropoda; class Insecta; order Odonata; family Calopterygidae; genus Hetaerina; species Hetaerina titia. The sequence goes on along the minus strand of CM073779.1, from coordinate 65,938,889 downwards.
ATATTTTACAAAGCTAATACTCCTGTGATAACTGATCCATTGACCCCAACAAAACAACTTGCCTACTACATAACTATATTTTTGTTTTTTTTTTCATTTGCCATGCAATGAGAGCTTTTGTATTAAAAGTTTATTTAATTTTCCTAATCTTTACCTGGAAACCCTACATATTGCCAGCAAGTTTTGGAAGAGGTGTCATGATACCTTCAGCAATTGAAATATTCTCACAATTTGAAACTAGGTTCTCAACATGGCAAGCTATCAGAATTGACCAAAGAACATTTTGATTCCAATAACACCTTCATCTAAGACCAATTTCTCTTGTAAACAGTTTTTGCTGTTATTTTCTAGCACAGAATTCACAAATATTCAAGCATTTGGTCTCTTTCAGCCGTAGACCAATATATGAAAGGTGGCACACAATAAGTAAGCAAAATTCTATGCGATTTATTGATATTTCAGGATGCGTGAAGAGCACATTCTCACTGAAAGTGGTGGGGTATACTCCAATGTAATTATTTTTGCACCACCACTTTGTTTCAACTTTGATGACATAGTGTACATTCTCAAGACCCTAAATCGTGTATTTTTGGAAATGGAAATTGCTGAGTCACAAGAAGTTTTTGATCTCTTAAGAAGCCAACCAGGAAGGTAAGAAAGTCTAAGCTATAAGCAGATAAAAAAGATGTCTCTTGAATATATTTTACATCAACCATGTAGTTGTTAACATCCATGTTTATAAGCCATGGTCATACTTCTCTGATACATGTCATCACTAATTGCACCTAATTATAACAACTTCTGTATTCACAATTGATAGCCTATGTTAAGACCAAAGTTTCACAAAACAATGGCCATTCTTGTTAATGTTTAATGTATTCCATTACTTTTCTTTCCCATAGGGTTTGTATACCATCCAAGATTTTTTGGAAACAACATAATTTTTGTTTATTAACTCGGGTTTATCGATTTAAATTTGATGCAAGATTAGAAATTTTCCCCAACTCGGATTTAAAAAAAAAATGTGGCACATTTCCACAGTGGAAGATCATGTGGTCATGCAGAGGGTCTTCTTGACTCGGGATATTTTTTGTCCATTGGTACTCTAGTTTTGGCATAATAGAATTGCTGAGCAGCATTAATAACTGTAAAACTTATAAGTATTAATTCTAATGGAGAGTTGAAAAATATCATGAAATTTTATTTGATGACATCTTCTGATAAAAACACTGGGCAGGATTTTCAAAACTTTGATTTAACAAATAGCAAATTACCAGTACCATTTTGATGAAACCACAAATTATGTAAATGGGAGAAATGCCATAAAAACCTTAGTCCCAGAGTACAAGTGGCAAATACACACCATCAGGTCTAGTGAAAGGCGCCAAAAAATCCCATAAATTTCTTGAATATTAAAAAAAATCCAATATAGCTTGTAAAAACTGTAACAGTGAGTCCATTACTTCTGCACCTTTTTACTCAAGATGTGGTGGTTTTCTACTGGACAGAAAAAATAGTAACTAAACACTTGAAGAGATAAACATGTCCTTCAGAAATTTATTTTTTTAATGTCTAAGGTTCATCATCACTGCATCTCTTTTACAAGAAATATTTCTCAAATTATGAATAATCTAGTTCCAGGGATGAAACAGAAGTAATTTGGCCAGAATCACCAGGAGGAGTAATCAACACAGGGTCTGACTACTATTCCCTTGACTGAACTAATTGGATAGTGAATTGTGGATATCTGTTGCTCACATACATTACTTTTGTTTTTCAAAATTTCCATCAATATTTGTTTGATTAGAAGAATTTTATGATTTCTAAATTGTAAATCCATTTTCATTGTCTTATTAAATCTTAATTTGAAAATTTTAAGTAAGTATTTGTCTTATTGAGTTGTTACTAGCTGGCTGAAAATAGGTGGGCAAGTGCTTTTTGGTGAGGGTAAAAGAAAGAGAAAAAACTTCGCACTTCCACACACTTTAAATACAACATGACCATGGTTTCGATGCTGCGCATCATCATCAGGTGAAATGCAGCATCACAATCATGGTAGTGTTGTACAAAAGTGTGTGGAAGTGCAAAGTTTTTTCTCTTTCTTTTACCCTCACCATGGAGGAATTCCGCAAAGTTAAGCCTGAAACTGTTGGCTTTATCAAGTGCTTCACGGTTTAGCATGAATGTTTGTTCAAGCATGCAACTGCAACTGCTACACCAACTCTCATTAGTTGATTTAATATCATATCCATTCACTATATATGTAATTTATGTTACATTAGTCCTAGTAGTTGCCATATAAAATGCATTTCCCCTCCAATTCAATGCAGTTGTGCTTTCTCAAGGTAAGACTTTAGGTTTTGTGTACCCTGTCAGTATAAATATTTATAAACCTTCAAATTTTCTGGGAAAACTATTAAAATATAAAACCAACTGGGACCTATTTCTATTTTTAAGGACTATTAAAGTCACAAGGATATTACCATTTGCCTTACACCACAAATAGCAGAGGCAATTGAGAATACTAATGGGATATTAATATACTGATAAATAAAATATTGAAAATGTTACGAAATTATATTTTTAATTTTCACTAACTTCTTTCAATAATGATGAATTTGCTTTACCTATAACTTTCTAGTTCTAATGAATGGTAACTCGTACAAAATATTATATGATAACAGGAAACATCAAGGAGAACCAAGAAATGAGAGATATCAAATATGCTAATATTTTACAGAATTTTCATTTCTCAATAGTAATGTTGGGAAATAAGCGGTCTACACTTTGTATTAAATTTCATAAGAAAATAAATGTCATTATAAAAACCAGAATCTTTGTACCTAATGATTCATGGTAGGTATATTCAGATAGTCAACGAGACAAAAATTGAGTAGAGAAGATTAAACTTTGCTACGAAGCAAAGTAACCAGGAACTAAGTACTAACCAGTACAAAGTAACCAGTGTTACCTGGACAAGTACGGATTGGTTACAATAATGTGACTTTGTTGAAGGAAGGGGTTGATTAGGCAGAAATTCAGTGCAACATAATTTGCACGAGTGAGTCATTTTTTCATTATTTTTAAAAACAAAGTTTTAGTTTGATGAAGACTGTCTAAAAAACTACAAGTAGCAATAACTTTAACAAAGAGGGGCAACATATAGTGGAAAAGAGAGCCTCGCTTGACAAAATAATATTGTTTCAACTTAACAAATATAAATGTGACAAATGGGCTACACCTCGATTTAAATAAATTGAAAGGTAGTGACAATTAAGAAAAAGGCATCCTAAAGAATTATTGAGTCTTGATTTGCAACACACTGGGACTGAAACACTTCGCTGGCAATTGCAAACAAGCCCAGCAATCACACTAAAATGGTTGAAGGCTATTATGCAAATCCTTTCCGTGAGAATCTCGAATTTCATGTTGATTTTTGCTATTTTCCACAAGTTGTTTGTCTCATCAATGCAAGAACATCATGATTACAAATACGAAATGTAAAAATAGCTCACTTTTTTTTAAAGTGAATAGGTTAAAGTACCCATGAAAACAATATGGGAGTGAAAGCTCACATTACATAAAAAATAATTGCATGAAACTGCACAAAATTTATAGATTTTTGCAAGTTGAGGCAATCACACTATTACTCAGATTAATTGAACCGTTCCATTGACTTAAAGGCCTATTTTGTTTGGAATTTTCACAATTACATTTCTTTCCACATTGCAATTTTGTCACTAACTTTCACTTTAAAAAGAATGCCCTGAATGTGATGCAAAATATTACGATCCATATAATAGGTCAAAAGAATTACCATTAATATCAAATGAATTTCTTGAATTGGCAGAATCCGAGGTCACAAATGAAATGGCATGACCATAGCTAATGAAACTTCCAAAAGAAAAACTAAAAAATATGGGAAATCTTTGCAAAAATTAAAATATATTCCTGTAGCCCAATATCAATAAAAGGAGAAAAATGAACAACAAATTATTTTAAATTTTAGGGCCTACAGCCATTGACCATAGTATACACAACTGATTGCACCATGATCATCATATTTATTTTTCAGTGAACGCATTTAGGAAAGATATGTTTAAAGCCTTAAGTATTCCATTTTATTATTTTTATAGTTTATATTTTGCTCTTATTCTACAGCCTCCAAATTTATTTTTCTATTATTACTGTGTTCCACCACTTCTAAATGGAAGCGCCATGGCTCTTCAATTGCTTATACCTGGATGCAGGCCACAAGGCATTACTTGAATCACTTCAGTGATGAATGCTGCAAAAGGATAGCATATCATTTTATTGGAGGGCAGTATGACAAGGTTTCAGTTTAAAATGAGCAATGTCAGGAATACATTGGAATATTTAATATGTAACAGTAACATATTAAAATATGGACAGTATAATTCAATATAAATGCATTAAGAATTGCTAAAACACAGATACAAATACAATGTATTTCAATATTGAATAAAAAAAACAAATAAAAAACATGAATAAAGGCTAATGGATAGTTGATGGTATAGTCTTAAAATTGTCTTTATATATTCATTTCTTAGACAATCATATTTATTATAACAGTTTTCCAATTATTAAAATATGCCATCCTCCATTTAGGAAAAGAGCTCAGTACAATTGGCAAATGTACTTAAATTTACAGGATAAAAATTCAAGCATCAATGATTATCAATAATATTACCTCAAACGGAAAAAAATAATTTTCAACATTTTTCAAATCTTATGTTGGAAATGCTTTTAATGACAATCCTTGGAATGATCAACAATGAAACAACCAACATTTCTCTCTTAAGACACAGGCTTTGCAAAAAATGATCCAGCTTTGTGGGCAGAAGAAAATAATCTGATGATGGGTATACTATTTGGGATGCATACATTCGTTTCAAAGCCAAATGTTATGATTTGGGAACCATTATTCTTCCTCCATGAATTCAGCAATTAATGAAAAAATTTGTCAATGATGAATTTTATTTTATTGGTGGAAGTATGAACAAAATGATTACACTAATTTCCTTCTTCCACATTTTCCTTTCACCACACACAATAAACTGGAAAAAAATATTGTAAGAGTTTCTTGACCTTTTACGGGCTTCTTTGCCTACCACTCATTAGGAATGTCTTTCAAAGCTTCCAATGGCCAAAACTTGTTTGCATGCTATGTTGTAAACATCAACAACCAAAGAGTTATCACTAAATGAATCAAACAGAACATCTAGATATATTTGAAAACAAAAAAGTTTAAAATAAAGAATCCAAGTTGCAGTTAATCTATCTCTTCATGTCACCAAGCATTACACTTTTATGCATAACACAAGAAAAAACATATAACATATCAGCATATAATTAATTAATACAGTTTTACTTCCGAGTGTCAGAACTTACTAAGACAGTCCACTAAGAACACACAAGTGCAGTAAGTGAATTCTTATGCTCAGATTAAGTCAATTTCCAACATACAGGATCTGTAAATGACTTTTCAGATTGAAAAAAATCCTCACTCTAGATATTGGGACAAATGAAAACCATTTGAGGCTGTAACTCAAGTTTAAACTTGGTGCCACATTAGTTAATTTTTTCACAGGTTGATCATAGAGTTCATTGATCTCTCCATAGAGTTAAATTTTTCAGTTGTAGAAAATGATTTTGCTCAAAGTTATTAGAAAAATATTTATAATCACTAATGAACTAATTAAATGAAATTCATTATAAAACATTTTCAAGTTGTTTGATATGGTAATTATTTTTTAAGAAAACCTAATATATGCACCATGACTTATGAAAACTTAGAATAGGAAAATTCATTTACAGGCATATGTTGCATTTACTAACAATGCATCCTCAACATATATTAAGGATTTTAAGAGCATTGGACTTGTACAATACACAACCAAAAGACAAATCTCCAGTAAATGTTGTATAAAAATGGCTGTTATAAAGAATTAGCAACAGGAACCTAACTAGAAAAATAAAAGAATTAGATAAGAGGTACAGACACCTTTATTTAAATATTTTGATTTCTTTAACAAGAGCATGTCATACAATAAGAAAAAAACAACCCATTGGGCTAAAAATATTGAGTATGACATAAAAAAATGCTAAATAAGGAATGTCTTTTAGGGTGATAAATTTTGGCATTGAAAAAAATAAACCACACATCACATTGAGGTATCTTATTCACTTTCTTTTTCATTCGATGTATTAACATGTTTACCAGATGTTGTCACAGCACAGGAAATCAGTACATCTCCATTTTTTACACATGGAAACGTAAATGAACCTAAACTTTTATAAAAAATTATCATCAGTCTCACTTGTAAATAGGCACAGAGCATCCAAATGTCATTTTAACAAATAATGTTACAATAGATGGTTGTAATTATTCCAATTTATTCCCACTCCACTGTCCCAGGAGGCTTTGTTGTTAGGTCATACAGAACTCGTGAAATTCCTGGAACTTTTGAAATTTCCCACATCATTTTTTTTGCCATCTGAAAAATAAATATTAGAAATTACAGATCAGTGCATAAAAAATTATACCATCAAGGAAACCTAAATAAAATTATATGTACATAATAAAAATAAATGGTAATCCTGTATAAAGAGATCTACAACAGATACAAAATGGTGAAATTTATAATTCTTGAATAACCTGCCTGAGGATGGGAGAATAAGTTATATAAGAAACCACTCTAGCTCACATTACTATTTGCCCTTAATCTGGAAGAGCTAAAAATTAAGGGCCACAAGAAATGAGAGGGTATGTTTTATTTTAAGTGTATACTGTACTCAAACATCTTATAAAAAAAAATTCAAGAAACTGCGGGAGATGCCGCAACAGTAACATTTAACAGAGTCATCTGCAAACATGCATTTCAAATCAACAATTTCAAAGAAAAATTTGAGAGAAAAATAAATTTCAGAGCTTAGGAGGATGCCTAGATAGCTTCACTGGCTAAAGCATTTGGCTGGATATCGAGGGATCTGGGTTCAAATCTTGGTCAAGGCGAATGATTTTTACACTCTTGATATTGTTGCATTTCATGAAATAATTGAGGTCCCAGGTACACCACGAGGTATATTATTTTCAATTTAGCACGAAAAATTGGGGGTGAAAAAATTCTTGGCAAGATTGGTGCCGCATTTGCTCTCAGTGCATAATAAATACATAAGGTGGTCTCAATTCGGGGGCTGGTAAGATTGCAATCCTGAAGAGTTTCTGCACCAATACATAACTGTGGATGAGACTTGAATACACTACTACACTCCATTTTGTTGCATTGAAATCTTATAAGAACATATCGCTTTAAACAAAGCCTGATTCTCCATCCCCAATGAGTTGAAATAAATGGACATTTCAAGCATGCCCGATCCAAATGTCTAAAACATGCTCACCTTCACCCTGTGATGACAATAAATATTAATGGTAACAAGACATTTATTTATGCCAATAAAATTATGCTAGATCCCAATATCATTGAAGTAAAGAATAACCTTCCCCTATTGGTAACATAAATAAATACAACACAAATAAGATTTCATAGACCAGTATATTCTACCATTCTACCGACCAAGATTTCTACCATTGATATGTTATATTAACTGCTGATGTTGCCATTCATACAGGCCAAAAAATATTTAAAATTGGAAGTGAATTTTTCAAGACCATATTAATTCAAGAATATACCAGAAAGCAATGCCCTGATTACTCCTTATGTATTTGACACACTTCCTATAGAAAAGAAATATCCTGCTAATACAAATCAATGTGCTTTGAGGAAAGTTATTCTCCAGCAAAAATTATCAAACAGGATATAACCATTTCCTCTCAAAGAACAAAAAATAAATTATATTAACAAGAATTAATAATATGATAAATTATGAAGAATATTAAAATGCAATCATGAAATTTTCAAATTCAGAGCATTTAAAAACATGGCATTAAAAATAAGTGAACAATGAATAAACCCAATCTTGCTAGTAAGCATAGAAATTACACCACTCAATACAATCATAAAGAGATTGATAATAGATGGATGTTTTCACATTCCCTTAAATTATTACTTCAAAACACTATGCTATATCTCTATGATGGACTATGTAAATATACATGGACTTACTCCATATCCATGACCCATTTAATGAAACCATTAAATACTTCAACAAAAACTGAAGTGGAAATCTGTTTAATATTCAAAAAATTATTTTTATTTATACATGGAGAGAAATAGGATATCAATATAATGGGGTATGACACACACTAAAGAAAAATTCCTGGTGATGACAGACTTACATCTGGTAATAATCCATCTGTACTGTTGCCTGGAATAGCAGGATGACCTGTCATGAAGTCACTGGTGATGAATGGTCTGATGACACATGAGTGTTGACATGAGGGGAGTCTTGTGGTTTGGTCTCTATCAAAATGTATTGGAATCAGTATCACCGGCATCTGTGAAACTTTGAAATGTGGATCTGCTGCAGCTAAGACCTAAAATGGTATTATTATGTAGACCATAGACTTTTTCATTATCTAAATGTACACAAACAAGCACATTTATGAACCCAATGATGACTGTAATGTGACCCTTAATGGTCTTACTAACATTAGAGATCACAAACAGACACTCTATATTTCACTTTGCTAGGACAAGATTTAATTTAAAATTGTGACACTTCATGCAATTCCTTTAAAGCTCCTAGTTCAGTACATATTTCCTTGGTGATGATTAGAAAAGTCCAACTGCCCAGAACTTTATTTTAACTCCCTATTATCCAGTCATATTGGAAGTAAACCTCTGACTGGATAAGATAATGCCAATTAGATATTCTGAACATACAGTAGAAGCCTGATAAAATCATTAGGCATGATATTACTTGGTAGTAGTATTATGAGTAATTCCTAAGGTGCAGAGTATTTCCCTATCATATTTCATAAATAGCAGGGCTTAAGAACGGCATCTACACCTGCCATTTAATATCATGAGAGAATTAACATCTGTACAAACGTGGAAATTGTAAAACTACACCTTCATTTTATGGAGAACACCTGAAGGAGGAATCAGTATGGTCCACGACATCATCATTGCTTGTAAACATATTTGAATAAACATTCTATATGCCACAGAATCTGATCTTTACAATTGAGTTTGTCAGCAGAGATCAGCAGCTAGAAAAGGTATTACAAACAGCTATATCAGCAGCATAAATAATGGAAATGAAACAATTCTTCTACAACTTCTTTCCTACCAAAACTCTCAGAATAATGTGCCACCAAAAGGTGATGGATATAGAGGGGTACTGTGATGTTAATAAAATTTCTATGAGTACTGTAAATTAAGTAATGAGACTGGCAATGTAGCATTCAATCTGGCAACACTGGAGGAGCTTGGCTTGGAGGAGTGGCAGGGGACATGTGATCCACCTTCAGTACACGTTTGAACTTGCTTGAGTCATTTAGTTGTCCATAGCGATTTTTTTGTGAAACAGTTTTTTCTATTGTGTTCTAAAAATGAGTGACATCAATTTTGAGCAATGGTGTACTATCAGGTTTTGATTCAGACTTGGACACAGTGCAACGGACACTCTTGCTAAACTTCAGCAAGCCTACGGAGATAGTGTTTTGTCAAGAGTTCAAGGTTTTTCGGTGGTTTAAGGCATTTTCAGAAGGAAGAGAGTAGAAGCTTGGAGAGGAAGAAGAGAGAATAGAACTTTGGAGAGGAAAGCCTTCATCTTCAAGAACCAATGAAAATGTCGACAGAATTCGGGATCTTGTGCATTCGGATCGTCGGTTGATAGAATGATCGGAGGAAGAGTTGAATTTGATTCACACCACCGTTCATTACATTTTAACTAATGAATTTGGTATGAGAAAAATCTGTGCAAAAATGGTTCCAAAAAACCTTTTGACCAAAGGACTTACGAGGGAAAGGTGTCTTGAATTCTGTTGAAAATGTGATTTCCCCCATTTTCTGGAGTGTGTCATTATTGGTGACAAGTCTTGGATTCAACACAATGAATTCTATGGATATCCAGCAAGGTCATAAAAATTAATGATAAAATTATTATTATTAGTTTCCTGGGTGATATTCTGTTACGTAAAATGTCCACAATCGTTCTATATACTCATCAATTGCATAGGGATTGTATCAGGCTTCCACTGTATGTATAAAATGAACTTCATTCCAGGGCACAATAAATGAAAAAAGATATTGTCAATATATAGAATATTATGTCCCTAGTCCTCCTATATTTTGCATAATTTTAGAATCCAAATCAATGTGTCACTATCAAAATCACACTTTACATTAAGAGCAGAGAAGCTATTTCTACACTAGAAAGGTTAACATTTCCAAATTAAAAAGCTAGTGTAATCATGATAGCTGCATGCTTTGAATAACATGCTAAATTATTTCATTTTCATGGTAATACACACCTGACTGGCAACATGGTCAGCTTGGCGAAGAGTTCCTATAACATGCTGAGTCAAATAAGTTGGTGTTATGTCAAGCACCTGCTCCCTTACCATTGGACCCAAAACAGCACATACACGATTTATATTTGGACATAGGCGCAGCACCAGTTTGGCCATAAGCTGCATGTTTTCCCAATAAGTTGGGCCTCCCATAAAGCAACTTTCTTCACATCCCTCGTCGGTTGATAGAGCTACAATGTAACTATATGATCGACAGTCGCCCTATAATTAAGTAATAAAAATAAATGTGCCTCAAATGAAAAAATATAACATACTCATTAAGATTTAGCAAAAATTGTAATTAAAAATTCAAACTAAAAATCAGCATACGAAAAGTGGACATAATTAACAAGTTCATTATAATTTGCTGGAAGAGTGGCCAAGTCTAAGACTACCCTTGGTGGTACAAGCTCTAATTTATGCTATTTATTTGCTCATCAAGTATTTATAACAATCGGAAATATAAGGAGCATATTAGAAAGCATGGACGATCCACAAATCTGTGCTAAGACAATTGAAAGTTTACCTTATTTTTTTATTTATTTAATGACTTAATAGGTGCAAGCTTGAGACTTTATAAACCCATTTTCCACCTAACCCACACACATCACATTGAAGATAATTACAAACATCCATGCCCTAGGTGGAGGAAAACCCATCTTAGTGGGAATTAAACCCACAGCCTCTATATTGGCAGGTGTGGACGTTACTCCGCTGCCACTGGGGCCGGCAAACCTTATCCGGTAAATCATTAAGACATTGCCTTACCTGAACTCCTACACTCCGAATGGGTAACAATGTCGCAGCCCAAGGTTGTTTCCTTGTAATATTTTGTAATTCTATTTTCTCTTCATCAGATGTTATGCTTGCTATTCGAACAAGTAGGGCATGTTTCTGAAAAGTTGATAATAAAGAGAATTTATCCACATTTTCTCTGTGCTTATTAACCAATTTCACAACAACCTTTGCCACTTTGTGACAAATATTAGTAAGCTTATAAAAGGAGAGAAATGGACACAGTTAAAATGTTACTTGACTGTGCATTCATCTTCCAAAAATTTAATTATGTAGCAACTTGGTTTAATGCTTATGCATCATTAGACAAAAATAACCTTACTGCCACAAGTTTAATGTAAATAAAAGAAATATATTCATTCTATCCATAATGAATAAATTAAATGTTTACTCAACCTTCTGCACCATTTGGTCATATTCAGCCACAACTTTAATGAGCAATTGAGTTTCAGAAAAGTCACGCTCCATATATGGTTCCTGAGCACAAAGTATTCTAATAGCCAAACCAGGTCCAGGGAAAGGATGCCTGTTGACTACAGCCGGGGGAAGCCCCAGGCTTACTCCAAGTGCTCTGACCTAAAGATATACAAATACAAACAAAAAATTTTTAAAAAATTCTCAAGGAAGTAGCCAAGGAATACATAAACTAATTCATTAAATTAAAATTCTCTCAACTCTCAACAAAATTACTGGAAATAAACTCCTCAATAGAATTACTCAAAGTCTCATGCAGGTCTAAAAAAATATTTTATTTTGCAGTGTCCACTTCCGCTTTTGAAAAAAATATACCCATTTATTAACTTGTTAAGAAAATGTTCCAAAAATTAACTGGCAGGCTGTCTTAATCAAAGATGGATCACTACAGAATGTAAAACCTATCTATCATTGACCAATATCATTATACTAGGATCTGTATTAAGAATTTCAAATCGACAGTTAAGGTATTTAACCCATAGAAATGCATACGTGCAATCACAATCAAGATTATGAAGCACAACTGTCTAGTGACAAATAAAAAATTGTTATTACCTGCTAAAAAATGTTTGACTTGCACAATTTTTCAGAACTGTGTACTAATATATGTGTACATATAATCCCTTAAATTATTTGAGTGGACGAAAGTTAAGGTCAAACTAGCTAAAGACAAGGCACCATTTAACATCTGACTGTATTGCATTTCATTATGGAGAGTTTGGACACAACTTTTGAACCAAACCTGATATAAGGGAATATTCTCTGAAATGCAGCACTTCACACTAAAAAGAGTGTTTTGATTTCCTCCATAAGGACACTATTTAAATTACTATACTGGTGTCACATCATTGCCTTCAATATGATTAATATTAATAAGTTAAGAGCAACAAAATTCAAGTGATAAGAGAGATTTAGTTTTGAATATCCAAACTTGCCTTTTTATGCCTCCCTTTTCACAGTGATTTTATCTTATATACAATTTACTGATGTCTCTAGAACACCTGTCACTCCTCATAATGATATAAATGATTACGTACTACATACTGATAATACAATTTTAAAAATAAATTGGAAAACACTATGAAAGGTTTAAATTTTAAAGCACATTTCTACTTATGAGGGACTTTACTCAATTCCACATGAATTAAGTAGAAACTGCAACAACAGATACATTAATTGGTGCATAATTAATTGTGCAGGTCATGGCAATTGGAGAAGCTACCTTTCAGTGTCTTCATATAGGATAACACTTGTTTTGAACAAGTTTATTTTCTCATCCACCAATGTCAAAATCAATAAAATACCCAACCAAAAATGCCAATCAAAATACAATAAAAAATACTTTTTTTACAAAATCCAATTTAACACTAAAACTTAATTTGACCTCTTTTCACTCAAACCTTCAAAAAATAAATTCAGGGTAACGCTGAAAGTTTTCGAGTAATAATAATCATATAGGAGTAAACTTGTATTTATTTAAAAGTATTTAATTAAGAAAAATGTACTTGATGGTTCAGAGCAGGAGCAGATCCAAGATTCAATTAAAAATGGGATTGTGGTTAAAGATTTGATCAAGTTTTGAATTTTATCCAACAATACAAAAAAGTTCACTAGTCAATCAAAACTTCATTCTGCTGGGGTCTAAGAATTAATTGATTGATAAATATTTAACAAAAAAGAGAAAGTATTTAACCTTTAAAACTCTGAAAAATAAACCTACCTCATCTTTGTGAAAATCTTTAAGTGGTTCCACAACTCTCCCCTCTTCCCGAAGTTTACGAATGAGATCACAATCATTATGATGCGTCTTAATTGTATCTGCTTTCCCACTTGCAAGTGCAGATGCAGATTCTATTAAATCTGGTCGTAATGTACCCTGTGCTAAGAAAACATCTTCTGCTTTAAGATCCATTTCTGATATCACTTCATTGGCAACCTGAAAACAAGAAAACAAACTATATTAACTCAGTAATTAGTATTTATTAGGATACCATATACAATATGCATGGAATATGCTTAGAACCCAATAAATCATGTAGATTATTGAAATATATCACGATCAATAAACAATATTTCTTGGCCATACCTTGACACCCACAGTTTGGTAATCGAATCGATCTTAAAACCATCAGCAAAGTGATCAAAGTTTATCTTTTGTTATTTCCTGATGAATTTTTCAACAATAATATTTTAAAGAATAAAATCAAAATTTTTTGGATTGCATCAATAATTAATATTATAATTTACCTCCCTTTTTACCCAACAATGATTTTAACAAGCTTAGGAAATCCATCTCACTTTAAAAACTACATATTCAACAACCACAAAAACTTAACATACTCGACGTGACAAATCATACACAATTTTGGATAAAATATTTTTGGGGATTGTAGAAATAAATAACGAATAGGTTTGTATCATTTCTCCTACCATAAAATACAAAGCTAATTTGAACTTAAGCTAAAAAAACTAAACAAACCATACACATTCTTGATCTACAGTAATATGTATAACGATTGCAGATTTTATATTTATACTGTTGATTACCAAAAATAATTAATGATACCATTACTTGAGTCGCAACACAAAAAGGCATGGATGAATTCAAATTAATTTTCTAATGTGAATAAGGTGAACATTGACTTATCAATCAAAATTACTAAACCCTCCCCTTGATCTCTAAATTTCTATATTTCAATGAAAGAAGACAAGAACATTAATAAAAATTTCATTTAACATTTTCGTAAGAACCGAAGTTAGATTCACTGGATTTGTGCAGCCGATCTTATCTTGTGCCCTAATGTAAACCAGTAATTTGAGGCACCTTTAACTCACCTGAACAAATACATCCCCAATTATTTTGCGTTTTTCCTCAGGATCTGTGGTCATGCAGAGCATTTTAGTGAGGGTCCTCCTTGATTTTGGATCTTTTTTATCCATTGGTACACTGGTGGTGGCATAATAGAATTGTTGAGCTGCATTAATTACTGGAAAATATTAATAAGCATTAATTCGGATGGAGAGCTGAAACATCATGAAATATTATAATTAAATATACTGATAAAGACAACATTACATTTAGAAAGTTACATTAAAAAAACCTAGATGCATTGACGCACTGACAAAAATTCCCATATGATTTCAATTTTTGGGAGCACTAGATATTATAATTTAATTCAAATGAAATTACTCGCAGTTATTTTCATTGGAGTTTTCACTTTTCTCTTAGACAATGTTATCTTTACTTCCATGTAATGCACTGATAATTTCACATTTTTAAAAAGACATTATGGTCTCACTTTTAACTTTCCACCATGACTTTTTCAACCACAAACAACAGATATTAATGGCTATTTTATTCTTCCCAGCAGTTTGCCATCATGAGTTGGTAACTTATAACCTTTTTTCACAACCAAGTTGTAGTTCCAGCATAAGTTTCTATTATTTGGGAACAAACAAGTTACTTTACTCATCTGCGTTTATCAAATCTATCTTCTGCTCCCTCTATTCTCATATCATCTCTTTTTTGTGACGATTAGTTTCTGTTATTATTCTAATATTATCAAAATTTGTATAAAAGTAACTACATTCTATGCCTTTACGACACTCTCATACCATTTAAAGTTGAATGCCAACTAACTATGAGTTTATTGGGAAATATACCATGTATGTGTGTACGATTTAGCTGAGGGCCAACAATTAAAAACTTCATTGCATACTGCGGGCTGAAAACAGTGATATTATCAAAATTTGTAATCAAGGCAGCCATTTCTATGCCAGATGTAGGGAAAAACAATATTTTTCCATCAAATCAGTTTGCGCATTTAGGTCAAATTTATAACTGTATATTCATGGGCCATTAGAGACAGGCAGATTTAGAATACATTTATTCTTTCATGAGTTCATTAAAAATACAATAATGAAGGGTAAATCCTGATGATAATCCTAATAGAACATCGCACATCAAATAAAAAAAAATTCCGTAAGTCTATCTATTCAACATTAATACAATGCTTCTATTAGTATTATCTGCATTGGTTGTTAACACAGTTTACTATAAAAGTAAGTGACTTGTTTAACATAAAAAAACTTTCTTTTGCAGGAAATGGAGAGCAAACCCATTAGGTCATGATTTTACCAAAACACTGGTCTATGTACAAATGATTGACAACGTGGAGAAAGGTCTTCATCTAAATGCTATTTCTCTGACTTGGAGATCAGATCCTGGCTTTGTATGTCATTTTGGACCAATTTTGATTTATCAATATTTAAAAACTTGCATATTACTACACTTTTGCCCAGGACTGCAGTTAGCATCAAATTGCATGACATTTGAATTATGTAGAATGGAAATAACGAGGTTTTACTGTAACTAAAATAGAGATTATATAGCAAATGTATCAAAACACTTTAGATGCAAAATTTTACTGAAGATTTAAGGCAGGTCATCTTGCAAGTGCTCAAATGGTAGTTGGTCACTTGCCAAAATGTAATGTCTTTAAGTAGCTAAAACAACTACATACTTTTGAGCTTTGGACAAATTTTCCTTAAGGTTTGTTCCACATCGAAACGGTCATTTTTTCTCATAAAGCCATTATCTATGTGGACAGTGATAAGCTGGTCCTCAGGAAGGGCTTTCCTCAAAAGAGCTGCACAAACAGTGGAGTCCACTCCACCACTTGCCAGTAACTAAAAGAAAAAATATGAAGAAGAATGCATCATTAGCAATAATGGCCTGATAGCATTTTTTCTTAATACTTCAAAGCAAGACCTCAATGCAACTACTACTTGACTGATACTCAATACTTGATTAATTTATTTCAGTTAGATTTATTCAAAATTATGGTGACAATAGGGCACTTGGCTGCCCTTGGCTATCTAAAAAAGGCATGACTTCAAATTCAAGAGATGTTGGGTTAAACATTAACTATGCAATTTTCTGAAAACTGAAACTACATTTTCAGAACTGAGAGCTGTAACAGATGTGAATGGATTTCAAACATCATTTGGTTTATTATGACATGAACCCTACCACCACCTATGAAACCACCTTTTAGTATATCTACCCAAATAAAAGCTGACCCTAGATGTTTAGCCAAACCCCTCGAAATTACCAATTAGGCCTCGAAATCGAATTAGACAGAGCAATTTTTGAAGATTTTGTGAAGAAGAATTTAGAGAATGCACAGGCAATATGCATTATACATTTAATTTTCACATGGGTAACATAAGAAATGGAGGTACTTATGAGCATATAGGTAATTTAAAAAAATAAATATTTTCATACTCTTATTGTAATTATTCAAACACTAGGGCAAATGATGCCTGTTTATTCATTTTCCAAAATATTGTGATGGAAAGCCCTATAGTGTATAACACACCAACGAGCCCCTGAGAAAGCTATCATGAGGGAGATTTATTTTGTCAAAAGCAATACAAAGGCAGAAGGGTTACACCTAAGAAGTATGGCAGATGGTCTGTGGTTTGCCATTGCTCCCTTAATTTTATTCAGGAGAATCATTCCATTGAACCTCCATCTTATGGCCCCCTTTTGCTTGATAAAATTATCATTGTGACTTCTTCGTGTCATCCTCTCTTTACACAACACTACTATTCTATTACTAATCTGCATATCCTACACCAGATATTAGCACTCAAGGGTAAGCTATTACATAATGAGCACTCTGCTATTTTAAAAACAGTTTTTTGGTTAGTTTTAAACCACTTCACATAATAAACAATAATCATTGCATGCAATGTCTTTATTTTCCTTATTAGATGAGTTAAAATTCACAGCTTTGGTCAAATCTCTGAAAAGCAAGTTTCTATATTTACGTTTTAAGAATTCAAATAGTTGAGCATTAAATCCATCATTGATTTATTAGTAACAACCTGTATAATTAATAAACACAATTTAGCTAAAATCTTGAAATAGGATAGGAAAATATAAACAATAGTAAAAAAATAAGATTAATAAAAACTTCTTTTAAACATAATGAAAAATAGAGTCAACTATCTTCCTTTCTCTTCTTCTTCTGATTTCTTTTCTCATGACTTTTAAAAAACTAAAAAGTAAGGAAAATTCAACTTCCCAATAAAAGCAAATACTCTGTCTTGATGGCAGAATCTTATCAATGACCACTGCAAACCAATCCCTTCATTTAAATTAACTTGCTGCCAAAAATACCACTTTCATAACAGGCATTCCATTTGATATGAAATTATTGGTTAATGCAACTTAATCAGATTCATGAATGAAGCAAGCTTACCAATACTTGACTGGTTCCAACGATTTCTCTTATATCATTGATGCACTCTGCTTCTCGACTGGCCATAGTGAAATTGCCAGTGCAACCAGCAATGTCCATTAAGAAATTTTTCATTATTATTCGCCCATTAACCGTCAAATCCACCTGAAAAGCAACAAGTAATTTGCAAAAATTAAAATTTGTTATCACGGCATAAAAATGTAATACAAGTTATCAGTCACACAGCCAACAGTATTAGTTACATTATGTCCTAAAGGTATTCATTAATTCCAAAAAATAAATTTGCTTCCCAATAAAATGAAAGAGTGCACTTTAATTGGAAGAGAATACAAATAAATTTTTAATCTATCATATTAAAAATTATGCATATACTAAATTGGCGTATGAGACTGTGGGATATGCTGCAGCAATAACTTTTGACTGAGTCATCCGCTAATACACATTAAAATGCAACAATGCATTAATAACTTAACTGGCTAAAGTACTTGGTCAGATATCGAGCAATACAAGTTCAACTCTTGGTCAAAATGAATGATTTTTACACTCTGATATTGTTGCATTTCATGAAATAATTGAGGTCCCAGGTATACCATGAGGTATATTGTTTTCAATTTAGCACGAAAAATTGGGGGTGTAAAACTTTCTTGGCAAGATTGGTGCTGTATTTGCTCTCAGTGCATAATAAATGCATCAGGTGGTCAATTTGGAAGCTGGTAAGATTGCAATCTTGAAGAGTTTCTGCATCAATACATAACTGTGGATGAGACTTGTATATACTACTAGACTCTGGAGAGAAAGCAGCAGTGGGTTTCTAAAAATGATCCAGCTCTGAAGAAGGCACATTTAGAAAATTATCTTAAAACAGAGGAAACACACAAAAATCTAATATAATTTTGAAATTCCAACTTATAAGTAGACATATACAGACCTCAGGATGAAATTGAACTCCATATAGATGTAATTTGTCATTTGCAATGCCAGCAACCACAGAGTTAGACCAAGCAATTGCATGGAAGCCCTCTGCAGTTTTCTCAACACTATCTGCATGTGTTAGACACACAACTTCCTTTTTGTCCATACCTCTACAAAAAAAATGAAATATCAAATTGTAAAATGGCATACGGGTCATTCAATAACTCATTAAAAAATCCAAGATATGGCACTCAGTATCAAAAATGGTTTGCTTTTACTAAGCCTGTTTCCCACCAGACTGCAGCTTATGTTTCAGTTATATCTGTGAGATGTTTTCATTTTCTTAGCCAATTGAAGCACCAAACATCTCATCCCAAAAAAATCACACCATAGCTTTTCCCAGAAAAAATTGCATATTGCTGTGGTGGCAGGTGAAAATCTTTTCTTTTCAGAAAGATGGCACAACTATTGACTGTTACCTCGCAAAATCCCATTTTTTGGATGGCTTAAAAAAATTTTCATCAAGCTAAGCGAAGATCATGTTGAATAAAATATACCCACATTTTTCTTCTAAGGACTTAGTGAAATACCTACATTCTACAATATATGTGTTTATGATTTATTTGGGAATTTTTTTAAGATATACTTTCAAGGAAATATTAAAGTTATTGATCACTACTGGCTCAATTCAGTGATATTATAAAAATTTAAAGTAAAGGCAACCATTTTCTATGCTGATGCTGGAATAATCAATAGTCAGTATTTTTCTGGCAAATTGGCTCGAATCATATGGATAAAAGTCAAAGGTCCTTGGTCAAAAGCCCTTGGTCTCTAAGACGCAGGCTGATTTGAAAGCACATAGTCGAGTAAAAAAAGAATATTATAGATCCAGATATATGGTACATAAATATGTATGATTAAGTTGAATATGCACAAAGAGTAGAAAATGTCCCTTTACTAAACATAAAAATTAGAACTAGGTCATGTACTTCCACGTTTAAAAATTTGTACAGTGCCAAGTAAGGGTTTATTTCAAAATCTCAGATGGCTATTTGGGCAACAAGAAATGACAAATGATCAATTAGAAAAATAACTGTGAGTGTCCCCAAGGGCGAAATATTTTATCGTTATGGGGAATGGGAACTTTGTAGTAGTTAAAGGGAGAAATGGGAATTAGTGTGGCTTAGGAATGAAAAACGTCCGTGAGGAGAGAGTAATGAGTTCTACAAGAGATAATTGGTCAATCATAACAAACACTGTTTAAATACCACAATAGGCATATTTGCACATGGAAAATACCTGATAATTCAGAGAGATATCAGAGTATATCATGGTCAGGCACAGATTTAGAAGCTGCATCATCAATTTGCATAATTTTCCAGGAGAGGATGGTAATTTAGATCATAATTTAGTAGTAATAAGAGTGTGATGGCAGACTCAAGAGGATAAAACAGGGCAGACAGAAGGAAATGAAATGCAGAAACATTAACTAATGAAAAGACAGGAATACCAGGAGGCAGTAGAAAAAACTAAGAGCGAGGGAGGCAAGTACAGCTGAAGAACAACATTGTGAACATGGATATCGAAAGCTACAAAAAATATTAACAGAAATCAGTAGTAAAAGACAAGAAAATCATGAATTACTGACAAGATGATTAGGAAGATAAACTTGAGAAAGAAATGGAAGAATGTAAACACAAACTTAGTAAGAAGAAAGCACAAAGAGATAAATAATAAACGGAGGCAGGATACTAATAGGCAAAAGAAGTGTGTTGGACAGTGCAGAACCAGGATATGGAAAAACAGACCATGCTATCACACTCAGAAGATTTAACGTTAATACAACAGACCAATAACTTCAA
Source organism: Hetaerina titia (assembly GCA_037158775.1). Lineage (NCBI taxonomy): Eukaryota > Metazoa > Arthropoda > Insecta > Odonata > Calopterygidae > Hetaerina > Hetaerina titia. The sequence goes on along the minus strand of CM073779.1, from coordinate 65,918,076 downwards.
ACTCGATAACACCAAAAGCATACACATTTGCATGCCTCAAGAAAATATTATGAACAATGAGCTAGGCATTATAAACAGCTCACTTAGCTAAGATTTTACGTGAGCAAAAATTTAAAATACACCCACAGACAATTCTACAAATGGACACCCTCTCCCCCTCCCCTCTTCCCCCACATTGATAAACCTCTCTCCCCACCCACCAACATGATCTATCACTTGACTATGAACAGCACTACAGTACAGCCTTCTTTCTGGCAAGCTCTTTACTTCCCCATTGATTGTCACCGGCTGACCAAAATAACATTATTGAAGTGAGTTAGTGTTAGTGTCATTATTGAGTTAGTGTTTCTTTTTAATGGGTAGAGGAATTACTTCACTTAACATTCATAGTCAATAGCTCACATGTCTTCAATCCTTGGATACATTACATGATGACCAGAAACACGCTTACTTTAAAAAATAAGTAGGGGCAAAAGCAATGACCTTCTTCATTAAATGTTAAGTTTCGTCAAGGAGAGGGATTGCATGAGTGACTATGATTTAAATAACATTCACCTTAAGCACAAACAAAATCCCTATACACAATTAGGAATTGTATTGCCTATTTTGTAATTGTATTGCTCCCTATTTCAAACTACTCTATTTGAAGCCTTTTCAAACACAAATCACATATCTAGTTAAATTGTTAACTCATCAGAAAATGATAAAATGCATGCATTCTTCCACACTAAGTAGATCCCAGGTACAAACATCATCAACATGTAACCACGTGAATGTTTACAATTTGTTCTGTAACTAAATGACATGACATATGTGACAATGAAACATTAAGTTATATAAAACTGTTAAAATTTTGTAAAACATTTTGCAAAACACCATTTCCTATTATAACCATGATGGCAAATTCAGAAAAATCATACATTAAATCATTAAAAATATTTATCTATGGTAAAAAAATTATCACTTACTTGAAAAGTAGGCACTTATTGTCCAAATCAATAGTTATTGCACCATCCTCATGGCCTCGTTGACAGCCCACTTGACCACCCAGCTCTTTATTCATCATTTGCATACCATAACATATACCTGTTACAAAAAAAATAAAATATTCATCAACCAAATAGCATACATTGTGCTGTTACCAATGAAATTTTAAACAGCAAATAAGAATATTCTCTATAACTTCACGAATGCACATGTGAATTTTTTAGGTTAAACAACCCCAAAAGACAAAACCAACATTAACAGCACGAAAAATGGTATACATGTATGACAACAGTATTCCCAAAAGAGCCCAAAATGACACAAAACTGTGGCTCATGCGAAAATTAGATTGAAACTAATGACTAGTTAATTATGTGTGACCAGAATCCACTAATGTTTCATGCTAAAGGTATAAGGCTTAAAGAAATGACATTTAAAGCCTTACTTGAAGGCAGAGAAATTACTGGAAATGTTTTTCCTGCCAATCCTACAAGATATTGCTAACCTACATGGCTGCTGACATTGAATGCCTGAAGAACGAACAACAGTCATAACAGTAAATATAGGAATCTACTAATACTGTCAATCATCAAAAAAGGTTACTTTTGCAGAAAATTTTTTAAATATGATGCACAAATACCTAACCCAAAATGAAGGTCAATACAGCAAAAAGGAGTACTAATAACAGTGGAAATCAACAACAAGGAAAACATCAATTTCTCAGCCTTGAAAGTGTCTACAATGCTTTCCTCTTATTTTGAAGGAAATGCCTATGGTATGAGGAGCAGTACTCAGTACATGTGGTCGCAATTCGAATCAAAATGCAATTTACAACCAAAACAATGCAAGTGTAAGTAGAAAAATCCCTGGTGAAGGTGAAAGTGCTCCCTTATCCCAGATCCTGATGATTTCATGGAAGTCATTCCAACATCATTAAAGAAAGAAACCAATTGATGGCAGAGCAGATGTTAGTGAGCAAGAAAGCTGCAATCTCACTGGTATTCCCAGGATGAGCAGCTTGCACATTAGGCAATTTTCCAAGGACACAACTTTGGCAGATATTGTTAAATACCTCACAGGAAGATTCTCAGGTTTTGTGGAAGTTGAACAGTTGATGACCTGGGGTAATTACTCATCTTTCTGTATATCCACCAAGAATGACCATATACATTCATTGAGAAGCCCAGGTATCTGGCCCAAAAATGTCCTTGCTATATGGTATTTTTTGGCAAGTTTGGCAAAAATTGGCTCCAAGGTAAAATCTGTACCTAACTCAACTGCTGAGGTTGCAGTGGCAAGTAGGGGATCAAATGACTAACATATTAAAATTAGTGGAGAATATCCAATGTTTCAATGACAACCTTGCTGAACCAGAAAAAGCTATGTCTAGAGAAAAATCAGACCTGATTTGCATTAGTGGACACTGGGTAAGAAACATAAATATAACAATTCCATGTTTTGTAATACATGATAAATATTGTTGGAAGAATCACTGCCATGGTGGAGTAATTTGCTAGGAGTTCTTTCGTGCTTGGCAACATGCCTCAGGTATCACAACATCTCAATGAAGAGCTAACATTTGAATGCTCTGCCAAAAAATGCTTATTTTCTAGCAAAAACTTTTTCGTGCCAATAGCATATAGATCTCCAATAGGATGGTTTCAAGATTCCATGAAAAACTGCATAACTAGCTATTCTCGGTAACTAATTATTCTAATACACAAGCCCTCATTATCACTGGTGATTTTGATTGCAATTTGTTGATGGATGGACATGAGCAGAAACAGCTACTGCAAACCTTATATTCATATAATCTCAAACCATTAGTCAGTACACCAACCAGAATAACTGCTAACACCGATGCACTTTTAAATAACATTTTTACGGAGCTTAATGAACACAAAAATCACACGATAGTATTTAACCCTGGCTGAACTAACCACCTTGCCACAGGATCTATTTTTTGTGGAAAGTGGGTCGTAGCACCAAAAAGCATCAAATACCATAGATTTTTTTAGCAACTCTAATATTAACTACTTTCAAGTAATGCATAGGAAACAAGATTGGGCAGAGGTGTATACAAAATACTCCCTTAACAATAGCTACTATAAATTTTATTCTGCTATTATGAACAAATTTAATTTGCATTTCTTCTGGAACAAAAAATTGGATCACCCCTAAAATCAATAACATGATAAAGACCCTAAAAACAATTTTTATACTCATTAAAACCTTAGGTGAAAACTCACTACATCAGCAATATTCTCTCCTTAAGAAACAGTTTAGGTATCTTATAAAGAGATCTAAAAAGGAGTATAACAATGAAAAGTTAAGGAAAACATCTTACCACTCAAGAGATGCCTGGAAAATCATTAAGAGTAACATGACCACCAAATTAATCCTGAAAACTCCTTCTTTTAATGGCAGCAATGGTAGCATCATAATATATTAAAAATAAAATACTAATGTGATCTATAGCCCAGTGACATGTACTATATTATGTCACAATCCTCAATATTGTACACTGTCTGCTGGACAGATAAAATATTATTATTGTGAAATGCATCTCTTAGCTTGGATTTCCATTTTATAAAATTGAAAATATGAATATTTTCTTATTGCAGTTAGATATTCCTCAAGAGCAAATGGAAAGACAACCATGATAATATTACTTTAAAGTGTAAACAAAAATCAAGGAGTAAATCGATTATATTAATTAACATACCTAATACTGGTACTCCAATGCGAAAGATATCAGCATCATAACGTGGAGCATCCTCGGCATTCACAGAATTAGGTCCACCAGATATAATAATTGCCCTAAAAAAAGAAACAAATTTAACCAGAACATTATGCTTAAGTAGCAACTGACTTTTCGTTCATGTAATTAGATAATGTATTACAATTTTCCATTTAATGCCTTGGTGTAAAAGCGTAAATAATGTAAAATTACTAAAAAATAACCAATGAACATGAGTATGAGCTTCAACATGGGATAAAAGTGAACCAACTTAATTACAACTGAAAAAAGAGTATTTTACAACATTCAACATCTTGCTCTAAAACAAACAAGATAATGGCAAGAGTTGATTCTAAGACTCGTAAGAATTTTATCAGGCCCATATTCTTTATAATCCTGACTTGGAATAATAAAGGAAGGAAAAGACATAATGCATTGAATCAAATGTCATACACACTTTACTACCTGCCATGCTAACATTCAACAATACAGCAAGTCAATTACAGGACTTTCATGAAAATTTTGAAGTGATTAAAAATAGAATGTAGTTGCCTCTAAGTATAATTAATATATATTTTAACTTTAAAAGCACCCCATTTCTCCTTCATCAACAAACTAAATTCTTGTCACACTTAATGTCACAGATTTCTAAATTCAGAGCAACAGTATATCATTGGTGAATTTCCTCCAAAATATTAATAATTTAATTCATATGTACAACTCCTATTCAGGCAATGAAGGAATTCAATGGTTATGCACACTTCCAGATCTATGCTTAAAATTAGAAGTAATTCCATAGCTGAATTACAAAACCTTCAGAATATTTGAAAAATTTACAAAACAATTCTATCTGAAGTTGAAATAGAAAATTGAATTCAATTCCTTCAATTGAATTAACTTTAATGAGAATAAAAAATGATCATTAAAACACCCAACCAAATTATGATGAATGAAATATGTTATCACAACAAAACTCTAGTTCTACAATATCTTGTAAAACTTTTGAACTTAATATTAATCGCATGCATTATCTTCATCGTTCAAATAATTAACACAAACAAACCTGTATCCTTTTTCCTTCAAAGTAATAGCAGGGGTGTCCAAAGGTAGGAAGTCACTAGCCACCATGAGTTCATGAACCCTTCTGTCAATGACTTTTCCATACTGTGCTCCTGCATCCAGTATGGCAACCCGTTCCACAGGTGCTAAGCTATCTGTGATTAAATCTGTCCTTGTTTCAGGCATCTTTCAGCTAAAAGATGCCACCTAACAGCTATTATAAACAGCAGCCAAACCTATGAATTCATATAGCAAAATTGTTACATACGATTTTTTAAAGCCAGTTATGAAATATCATATAATTTACTAAGAAACATTTGGTTGCAGGAAAAATCTTTGTAAAAATATATGAATGGTTTAAAATTAGGAATATATTCTAGAATCAAGAGAAGGCATTCACGGGAAACAATATGAACTGGGAAGCACATACTCAAGCATTCCTTTATTAAGGGTCTCCAGATATATTTAACGTTCAACCAAGCCTGTTCTAACAACGATGACAAGTCTAGAAAAAAGAAGAGATATCTAAATAATGGGAGGAGTAAAATCGTAAAAGATAACAGTTCAAACACCAGCTACAATTTTATAGGGTTCAAACGCTACCACAACTTGCTATTTCGAAATAATTGACGACTGCTGCTTACTAGGCTACTACCTAGTGTATATATATCTGATAGTGACTCAAGTCGATAGACGGGTATTACAACATAGCACACGGTCGAAGGGTCAAATGTGCAAGGGATTAAAGCAAGTTCAGCAAAATTATGACGAACGCAAATGAGGCACTTAATAATCAACCTACTACTAAACTTAGATGAAAATATAGAAATAAATATTAAGCAGCGAGGAAGCAAATGGAAGGAGCCGGAGCCACGACAACTGGTTTCCCACGATGATAAACTATAAATATTAAAGGAACTTGGTAAAATGAATGTAACGACAAATTTAACTCGTACATGAACCTGGATTAACATATAAGAACGAATATTGCAGTATATTTATATGTTTTACACCATACCGGGTCAAGAGTAAATCAACAACTCGGGAACAATGACTTTGGACGACTAAATTTGCCAAAAAACATAAGTGCCTATGCTAGAGAGTGGGGGAATTTCTGATACTGAAAAACAATTACACAATTTAGTCCTCAAGAGTTAATATAAACAAAACCTTACAGTACTTGCGTGCTGCTTCGTTTGCCTTGAGGAAACTTTTATGATTATAAGCTTGCCACTCGGAAAGAGGACACCAACACTATATTCGAGATTGCAATCAAAATTAAATGATAGACCTTACTTAATGAAGTAACCAAATACTCAGCAATCAGGAACAAAACATTCATTGTGCGCTGTTTCAATTTCCATGCATCTAATTTATTGCTAGTGCGCACACGCGCCAAAAACAAAACTATAATACAATTTCAATAAAACAGTTAAAAGTAAAACGAAGATAACACGGCTAGAGTATAGAATTTGCTAGCTACCTACCTATATCTTATTAGAGAATCCAAGTTCTTACTACACATTATATCAATAACTTCTTGATGAATCTTCCAAATACATCATACAACAAGTTCACACAATGCCAAATTTCCAATTTTCGGTGGCATGTAATTATGATTTCTACACTCTCATAAATAGAAAGTATATATAATATTCATCTAAACCTTTACTAAGGAATTACTTATTCTGCAATATTAAATATCTTTCACGAAATCTTTGCTCTGTCACGCCGCCAGTGTAATACTCAACAACTTTTACATATTGCAGGTGGCAGTGTATTCGTACCTATTGCGAATTGGGTTCAAGGCTACCACCATGAATATGGAAAGACTACTTGCATTGGTTGAAACTAATTTTATATAATAAATGGTACTCGATGTTATATGGAAAGCTGTTCATGATTCGTGTTCAGTAATCTTTTTTGAGCAATATGTATGATAGAATACTGAAATGTTTTCCTTTGAATAGTCTTACTCGATTTTTTTTATGAATGTATATTTTCATGAAATATTGCTTGCAGGATCCATAAATACAAATAACATGTTTATCTCTATCAGATTCTCAATGCTTTTCTTAACAATTTAATTAATTTAATATTTTTCAAGAATGTTGGGCAAATTTTATTCGATTAATGCAGTACACTCGCCCTCGAGTTACCCATGTAGGGCATCATTCCATTTTGGGCTTCGTAATAGTTTTTCGTTCACGGAAATAAGAATATTTAATAGTACTGTAATGGATTTCTCTCTGTCTTCACGTCTTCTAATTGCAAAAACCCTGTCAGGCGTTACCATGAGTAGGCCCTGGCATGTCTCCAGCAGTTACATTCTAAGGATTGACAAATCTCAGAGCCACTACGATCGCCATAAGCAGGACTTGGGCGCTAAGAAGCCGCGATAACGAAACTAAGATGTTTTTGGTCTTCTACTAATGGGATTGAACCAAGGAGATAGAGCCTTTATGAAGAAGGAATCATTTGCTGCAGCACAACTTATGTTGTCCGCTCACTTAAAGTTATTATAATATATGCACAATAAATACTTCGCTGACTCTGTATTTGCAAATTCAATCCACATTGCCTCATTATAACTTAGTTGAAATATTTTTTTGTTACTTCCTCACAGGATTAACTACTAATATGGTGGCCTAGATGAGATGTTGCCAGGTTTACTCAACTAAAAGGTTTTTGCTTAGGCATAACCTAAAGTTTAAACTTAGGCTATTATTCTTCCAAAGTTTTTTCCTCAACACCAAAGTTCCAGGCTTCTTATATGATACTGAGGGACTGGCAGGCTTAACTTAATTCTGTCCTCGGAAGAGACTTGAACATAAGTAGCGGCAGTTTTTATGTAATATTACCCATGTCAACATCTATCAGATAGTTGTTTTCGTAATTCAATCATGGTCATTATTTCTTTTTGAGGGAATTTTTCTTCTAACCATGTTGTCCAACCACCTTGATTTCTTAATCCCTTTAATGAAATTACAGGAATGGGCGATAGTCTGCTCCGTCGAAAAGGTGGATATTTTAAAGCAACCATTTCAGAGAGTAAAAATCATTCGCCTTGACCGGGATAATTTTTACTCTCTGAAATGGTTGCATTATAATGCACACATAGCGGGTGACTCCGTTAAAGTTACTATTACAGTTTCTTGAAATTCGTCTAAGGTGGATATTTGTTATTAGCCTCTGTGTATTATCTTCAGGCTAATTCATGTAACAAATGTTTCAGTTTTTCGAAACAATAACGAGTAAAAGGGAAATATATATACACTCGCGCGCGGGAATAGCTAGCAACCGAATTTTCAATGTTTGATTTGAAATTATTGTACTGTAAGGCGCTCAGTAGGCGGAATCGACCTTTTAACTGCAGAAGTACCCTAAATCTAAACGATTTCATCCAGATTAGTAGTCCTGTAGTAATATGGAGATTTTTGTGGCTAAAGAGTGTCGCTTTTCCATTAATGAAATACATGTGATGTTTAAGTTATATCACCGTTTAAACCGCCGCCTGTAGATTTTAGTGCCACCTTCGTTTGACTGGAGGCGCCGGGGTCGTGATTTTCCGAGGCACCTGTGATGTGTATGTATTACCTATGATTCCCCGGCGCACGATTCTAGTGAAGTCTTCCCGGGTTTTTATTGGGTTAGGATTTAAGCTGTCAAAGTTTCGATGGCCAACTACACCATCTTACTCGAACGAAACAACCCCAACGGCTCACTTCGGACCTTTTCGGAATAAGTTCGCTTGGATTGTCAAATCGATCTGACGAGACCGATTTGAGATCGCTTAGAGAATGTAGTAAATGCCAATAAGAGAGGAGCGAGTGGAAAGGTGGTTAGTTCACGAGAAAAGAGCATTTAATGACATGTGAAAATGATTAATTTAGGGCTGTAGGTCTCATCAACCAAACATGAAAATGGTTATAATTTCCCCGAAGGTCGAACATAAAGCGGACAGAAAATGAACCAATAAGCATTTTTTGAACATCAATGTTTAATATAATTACAAATAAATAAAAATTGACCCTCATCCGGGGGCGAATTAACTGTTATTCTTCCCTGAAGAGGCCTGTTTGGCAGGCGGAACACCTGGCGTCAGGCTTTCTCGAGGCACTTACCTACCCCCGCTACTATTTTCCTTTGTTTTTTCATCTTTGTGACTGACATAGGATGAATGGCATAGGATGAATCCTTATAAATCCTGAACGAGTGATTGAGTGCGATTCACAAAAGGTCTAATACACCCAAGTGATTGTGCGTTTACCTAAGTCCTTTTTGTTTCGTTTTGTAATTTATGTGTGATTCGCGGCTCAATGGAATAGGAGAAATCTTTGTAAACTCTGAAATTCGGAGTCATGTGATTCGCAAAGGTCCCTGTTTCCGAAAACACTCGAAAGATTGATAGAATAAGCGAAAATGTGCATACATCCGTTTTATAATTTTGTATTCATCTGTGTGATTGACAGGTCACTGGCATCGGAGGAATCCTTCTAAACCCTGAACGAATGAGTGAGTGAGATTCACAAAGGTCCAACACACCCGAGTGATTGCGAACGTGAACTTGGGCCTTTTCTTTTTGATTTTTGTTTACTTATTGTTTTTCATTACTGTGTTACTTTACATTACAACGGGCCCCTGGCATGGGAGATATCCGTACAAACCCTGAGTGTGTGTGAGGATTCGATTCAGAGTGACTGTTATTCCTTAACAAACCCTAGTGATCGAGGGATAGTTTGTTTGTTTCCTTATTTTTTCATCGTTTGTGTGCGATTGAGGTACACATGGGTCATTGTTTCCCAAACACAGCCAAGTGACCTAGTGTGTGTTCCTATTTTCCTTTTATCTGTAACTTTGTTATGACCCCCCCCTTTAAACAAACCTAGTGCCAAAAATGTTAACGGCCTTGGCGATTTCGTTTTCCATTGTGTCACGACAGTAGGTACGATCATTTTCCATTAACATCATAATCTGAATTGTGGCTTCGCAAGACAATGCGCCATCTATTGAGCTCTTAGGAAAGACACATGTAATTTACATACGGATGAATGCCATTCGTATTTACTGTTATTAGATTGAAATTCTCCTTACCTAATTCTAGCACATCACAGTTCCACATTCTTCAAATTTTCCAAAACCTAATAAGTCCAGCCGACCCATTGTTTCTTCCGGCAGTTCCCCCAACGGAACGCATTTACATTTCTCTTGAACTTCAACCAACTCGTCCAGCTCCCATCGTCATACATTAAGTACACCATTACCTAGGGAAGCTAAATCCACTCTATCTCCCCAAAATTCAAGCAACAATTATAGCCAACATTTAAGTGATCTCATTCTACACATCGATCCCCTTGAATAAGGTGATACTAAGAAGTAAAAATCTTTTTAAAAATTTTCTCTCCTTCCGTCAACTACATTTCACTCCCAAAATTAACAATATCCTCAACCTGTCAACCTTCTACTTCTCGGGGACATAAAAAATTCAATTTTATACCAAAAGATTTATGAAAAACTATGAGCTTAAACACAGTAATCAACCAGAAGGTCAGTTCGATAGGTGTCGGTAGAGTTCATCTAATACTAACCCCAAGGGCATGTAACACTCACGAATCAGGGTAAGAGGCCAGATATTTTCCCTGTGCCGTCTGTGGTTTCCCAGGAAGTTCTGGCGAAAAATTACACAGCTGGAGGGAAGCTGAGGGTACCAAGGAAGGAGTGCCCGTGAATCGAACCCGGGCCCTCCAGTCAGTAGTTCTACACCCTACCCCTTGACTACCACATCCTCAGAAAGATCTATATTTCATTTAAAATAATTATAAATGTACCTCCTCCCTATTCCCCTAATGCCTATTTAAATCCTTTATATCGCTAATGAAGCCCCTTTCATCCTGTTCATTTCCTCCTTCCCCAGACGCTCGTATCCTCACGTCACCTGCTGACTCCGCACCCACAGCGACTGTCTGACCGCAAATGTCAACTACATTCTCATTCAAAACGTTTTCCCCTCCTCTTATTTTAGAGAAAACAAGCATTCATTACCTCTGCGTCCGGCTGAATAATCATCTCTCTTCAACAAAATTCCCATCCTTATCCATTCTCCCCTTTCATATGTATTCTACTTGCTAAGACCTACCTTTCGATATCTGTTTTCCTTATTCCGTCATAGCACACCCCCTCGATGCCACAACTAACATGAAAGTAAGTACTCGTAAGTCCGCATTCATCCGCCAGGCATTCCAAGCCCCAGTTTTGAACAATCTATACTAAATATAGTATTCCCTCTTCCCTCACTTAAATCCCTCTGGTGTACCCTCAACCTTTTCCTTCTTTCACTCTTCAGTTTTCCTCTGCTCACAATGGGATAGGTCGGTCGCCATAGAAACAGTTCCATAGCAGTGTAAGTGATATATATATATATATATATATATATATATATATATATATATATATATATATATATATATATATATATATATATATATATATACATATATATATATATATACATATATATATATATATATATATATATATATATATATATATATATATATATATATATATATATATATATATATGTGTGTGTGTGGAGGAAATGATTAAAGAGGCATGGGAAGAACTGGAGGTCGGAATGAAAGTCGGAGGGGAATTCGTAAAATCGGTTAGGTTTGCTGATGACCAAGCATTAGTTGCTCAGTCGCCCAAGGGGTTGCAAGCATTGCTGAGTAAATTGGAGGTTCAGTGCGATAAATATGGGATGAGAATCAATATTAATAAAACAAAGGTTATGCGATTTTCCAGAAAGAAAAAGGCTAAGCTAAATATTAAAATAGGCGGGGAAAGAATGGAGCAGATAGAGCAGTTTACATATCTCGGAAGTGTTTTGGACCAATACGGTCAAAGTGGTAGGGACGTAAAGAGAAGAATTGCGCTAGGTAAGGAGGCTTTCTCAAGGAGGAGGGAGTTGATGACGGGGACGTTGGGTAGGGATGTTAAGACAAGACTCGTAAAAACTCTGATATCGAGCGTATCGTACGGCGCGGAAACGTGGTCACTGAAGCAGGAGGATAGACGTAGATTGGAGGCTTTTGAAATGTGGGTGTGGAGAAGAATGGAGAAGCTGAAATGGACCGAAAGGAAAACAAATGAGGAAGTACTAGAGATGGCAGGTGAGGAGAGGGGTTTGTTGAGAGAAATCCTATGGAGGCAGGAAAAATGGATGAAAGGCGTATTGAGCGGTAGTGGAATGTTGAAGAGGGTAATAGAGGGGAGAATGTTGGGCAAGCGAGGTAAGGGCAGGAACAGGATAGGGATGTTGGACGGGATGAAGGGAAGAAAGAAGTACACCGAGATGAAGAGGGACCTGATATAGATTAGTTTGATAGGTGGGGAGTCACAAAATGTTTATTTGATAGTTGTGTCCACCCAAAAACCTACCTTAAACGGTAGATTACCTAATTATATATATATATATATATATATATATATATATATACGGAAGTTTTATATATGTATACATATATACACGGAAGTGTTCATTAAAAAACTAAGACAGCAACACACAATATGAGAACACAGAAAAGGAACACTCACACGTTATTTCTTGAAAATTTCGACGGAACTGTATTTGGCTTCTGTACTTGGTCAGAGGGTGGGAGGAATGCTAAGATGGATACACTGTAGCATTTATCAAAGGGAGTGTTGCGTTTGGAGGCGTATTTGGGGATTGGGAGCGGGCCAATCAGGGAAGAATTCTTGCAGAAGAAGTCCAGTGGTTATTAATTCTATGATTGAGGTATGGTACACTGCCCGTAGACATGCCTACATTCCCAAACCTTCCTCCACCGCAGAAACTCACCCTCTTTCAATTTGCACCGCATATTTCCTTGGCCTAGAATCTCTACGATTAATCCTAAAAGACCTCTACTCTGTTCTCTAAAACCATAATTCCACCGCCAGCCTTTTTCCCAAATGCACCTCTGTTACCTTTAAACACCCCGCCAACTTATCAGACCCTCCACTGAAACTCAAAACAATGGAGCAGGCCTTCATCTGACTCCTGAATTCTTGGAATTTCCCAGGTATCAATGTTAGCCATTAATTACCCCGACCTTCACATATTTTCAAACCCCTCCGCCCCCAACACCTTCCATATTATCCCCGCACTTCTAAAAATCCCCCTCCTAAATCTTCCCCTCCCAACTGTTCCCCTCACAAACCTTTCCCCATCTTCCCCTTCCATTCAACGTTTCGAGCCCTGTCCTTTCTTTTCCTCAGTTATGTCCTTCTCTTCCTCGAGAAATGTGGCGTGATCCACCGAAAATCCGAAATCTTTAGAGTTTCTGTTTTTTTTGTGTGTTCCTGTGTTCTTATCTTTTCTCACTAGTGCTAACTTTATACACGTTTCATATATATAAAACCATAAACACAGTAATCAACCCGAAGGTCGGTTTAGTAGGTGATGGTAGAGCTCACCCATGTACCAAGCCCGACGGCGTGTGAAAATTCACACATCAGGGTAGGGGGGCCAGTTCCTTTCCCTGTGCCGGTTATGGTTTCCCAGGAAGACCTGGTACCCGAAAAATCAACTAGCTTGGGTGGAGCTGCAGGTGCCCAAAGTGCCTTGCCCGGGAATCGAACCCGGGACCCTCCGGTCAGTAGTCCAACTTTCATATATATATATATATACTTCGTTTATATATATATATATATATATATATATATATATATATATATATATATATATATATAACCATAAACACAGTAATCAACCCGAAGGTCGGTTTAGTAGGTGATGGTAGAGCTCACCCATGTACCAAGCCCTATACGGCGTGTGAATATTCACACATCAGGGTAGGGGGGCCAGTTCCTTTCCCTGTGCCGGTTATGGTTTCCCAGGAAGATCTGGTACCCGAAATATCAACTAGCTTGGGTGGAGCTGCAGGTGCCCAAAGTGCCTTGCCCGGGAATCGAACCCGTGACCCTCCGGTCAGCAGTCCAACGCTCTACCCGCTAGACCACCGCGACCCGCATATATATATATATATATATATATATATATATAAACACAGTAATCAACCCGAAGGTCGGTTTAGCAGGTGATGGTAGGGCTCACCCATGTACCAAGCCCGACGGCGTGTGAATATTCACACATCAGGGTAGGGGGGCCAGTTCCTTTCCCTGTGCCGGTTATGGTTTCCCAGGAAGATCTGGTACCCGAAAAATCAACTAGCTTGGGTGGAGCTGCAGGTGCCCAAAGTGCCTTGCCCGGGAATCGAACCCGGGACCCTCTGATCAGCAGTCCAACGCTTTCACACGCCGTCGGGCTTGGTGCATGGGTGAGCTCTACCATCACCTACTAAGCCGACCTTCGGGTTGATTACTGTGTTTATGGTTTTTTTTTATATATATACAGGGTTCGTCCGGAAAATAAGTGTACTGAGTTCAGGAAAAAAAATTATTACACTTTTACATATCTTAAGCTAATATTCCTCAAAATAGGACCCTTGTGAGTCGATACACTTGTTCCAGCGGCGTTCCCATTCCTGGAACGCTCCCGCGAAGGCATCATCGGGAACCTCTTGAAGACACGTCGTCACGGCCTCTTTGACGGCGTCCGAAGTCCCGTATCGCGTTCCTTTCAAACTCCTCTTTATCTTCGGGAACAGAAAGAAGTCCGGTGGTGCCAAGTCCGGGCTGTAGGGCGGGTGCGGCAGCGTTGCCACGCCGTGCTTGCCCAAGAAGTCCGACACGAAAAGCGCGGTGTGAGACGGCGCATTGTCGCTCAGGTTGTCAGTCATACGGTTGATCGCTGGCCGGACGCGGGCGACTCGTTTTCGAAGCCTGTCGAACACTTGGACGTAAAATGCAGCATTTACACTTTGTCGTTCAGGTACAAATTCGTAGTGGATGACTCCCCTTTTGTCAAAAAAGACAATGAGCATCATAAACTTATTTTCCGGACCAACCCTGTATATTTATTCTGTATCCGTCTTTCCTGCCTTCTTTAGATTTCTACCAAAAACCCTCTATCTCCCTCCCCACATGCCTAATACTTCTTCATTTGCTTTTCTTTCCATTCATTTCACATTTTACATTCTGCTCCACGCCTATATCTGAAAAGCCTCCAATCTACGCAAATCATTTTGTTTCGACGACCAAGTTTCGGAGTCATGCAAAACCACGTCACAACCAAAATTTTCACTAGTCTTTTTCCTTCCTAACGTCAATATCATTGATTATGTGTATGAGGAAATGTTGGTAGTTGAGGGGAGAAAGAGGGGGTGGGAGAGAGAAAAAAATGAGCCATTGAGGATGGAGGTGAAAGAGCTAAGGAATTCTGTACCATGTAAAATAGGAGGAAATATTTTAGGTGAATTGGAACCTGATGAATGGGCAAGGAGAATTGGCAAGGAGTATTTGGGGAAGAATTTTTCTTCAAGATTACAGAGGTAGAGGTTGGTGTAGGATGGACTAAATTTACTTCCTCTGGAGCTGCCTTTGGCCTGAATCATTGAAGAAGGTACTATGGATGAGGATGAAATGGAGAATATTTAATTATCAGTTCTGTGCCAGAGTTTTGTGGAGTTGGTCGTTTTGAAAGCAAGTAACGGAGAAAAGAGAGACCTTCGGTCTCATGGAAGGGGACAAAAACGTGACGTCAATCGTTGCCATGAGGATTGAAGTGTCTTAGGGAAGGATGATTGAGGTCAGTTTTGGTGTCAATATTCACGCAGCTCTTAGGTTACGAAACAGACAGGACTAGCGACCAGTTAGTTGCGCACCAAGTTCCACCCGTGCCCTCCCACTAACCCAACAATTTTCCAATATTTTAAATTTTCATAATTAATAATACTTCCTGGGTGCAAGCGGAGGTATTTTCTCTTGGTCAAGCATTCGCGCTCGAATTAACCCATCCCGAGATATAGACTCACAAACTTATTCACAACTTTTACTAATCACTCAATCACTTGAGAGTTTCTAGATATATCTGTAAATAAATTTTTTATCTGTTCTATCTAATTAGTTCTAAACTAGTTCTAAATATATCTGTAAACAAATAAATTTTTTTCGTTATTTATCCAGCGTATTGTAAGTAGAATATCCACTGAAATACTTTACTGCCGGGAAGAATTTGGTATGCCATACCTTAAATATTCAACTTTGGAACACAAAATTTACTCACAGTTACAATGAGTTTTCTATTCTCTGGCCTTACTTACAGTTTTCCTGACTTTTATAGCAATTCTAGCGAAAGTTAATACATGTAGTTCCTGTCAACGCAGGGCATTGCTGCGGGAAGATTCTTGGGACGAGTGAAGAAAACCTTCTTCTGAATAAACAATTGGGTTACTTTTACAATTCACCTTCCACATGCTGACATTATGTCATAATAAACTGCTGATTTCGTGGACCGTATTTATATATTCCGCTGTGCCAAATGGAGACCCCAGACGGAGCATACATTTTAGTGATGCAAATAACAAGAATAAAAAATTAGGAAGCCGGATCCTATGTTGCAACGAACAATCGGAGTACCCTGTTTTCTTAAGTTATCCAATATGAGCGGATCAACTCTCTGGGATACCTATTGACCAGATTTTAGGGATAGTGTCAGAGTTGCTTACGTGACGAATATCCCACAAGCATTGGTGATATGTGTTCATATATAAGTGTACGAGTATATCACTGAAATGTATGTGTACAGGGTCGCCCACAAAACTGGTAGGACTGATTTTTTTACAAGAATTTTATTGACGATATACTTACATCGACTTAATAATCTTCAAAGTATGCTCCTTGAGCTGCTACACACTTAGTATAACGCTGCTCCCATTCCCCGTACGCCCGCTGGAAATTTTCTTTGGGGATGCCGTTGATGACCCTCGTCGAAGCCTCTTGAACGGCCTTTATCGAGTCAAAACGTCGTCCCTTGAGCTGTCTTCTCATCAGGGGGAAGAAGAAGACGTCCGATGGTGTCAGATCGGGAGAATAGGGCGGGTGCGACAAAGTGGCAACGCCATATTTGGCCAGGAGCTGTCTGACGACGAGCGCGCCATGGCACGAATTTTCGACACCATCTTGGCGCACACCTTGCGCATGGCCAAATCCTGTGAAATAATGCGTTGGACGTTGGATGCAGACAGACCCAACTGGTCTTCAATTTCTTCACTGGTTAAGCGTCGGTCTGTGTTCAGCAGTGTCCTCACTCTGTCCACATTCGTGTCGGTTCTTGCCGTCGACGGCCGTCCGGAGCGATGGTCGTCTTCAACGAGCTCCCTACCCTCTTTAAACAACTTGTTCCTCTGTGGAACGGCTTAAGGTAGTGTCCCCATAAGCCTGCTTGATCATATGGAGGGTCTCAGTTGCCGTCTCCCCGAGTTTCGCACAAAACTTCACGGAATAACGTTGCTCTAAATTCAGATTAATTTTGTTTTTCGACGCGGACAAAAACTTGCTTCACTAAAAACGGTGTCCTCACTCAACGACAGCCCGCAGGCGACTGAGGTTGGTGTCGGTCTGTTGGTAAGAGCCCCCTCCACCTTACCCTGCCAGGCAGACCCCCCTCCACCGCTCCGTTCGCGCCAGAGAAAATCAGTTTTACCGCTTTAGGGTGCGACCCTGTATTTCGGGATTAACCGTTAATTTATTGGAATAAGGGTGGTTGCCTACATTTAAGAACCATGAATTGGATTAGCGAAATGTGTTGCACAGCATATATAGTATACCTGTATACGTTTACCTGCTGCAACAATCGACAAGAAAAAAACTTTCCATTAGGATAAAATTGAGTATGTGCTTAAATTAAATAAAATTGGCAATTTTCCACAAAAAAAAATAAAAAATTTATTAATACGACCGGTTTCGATGCAACTACATCATCATCTGGTACCAGATGATGATGTAGTTGCATCGAAACCGGTCGTATTAATAAATTTTTTATTTTTTGTGGAAAATTGCCAATTTTATTTAATCATGTTATTCCACCATATCACGCCTGAGACGTCTCTTTTTATGAGTATGTGCTTTTTGAAAAGGAAATTTAAAAAGGTCGCGGCAATCTGCCGGCCATTTGTACGTCATGTCATAGGCCAATGTTTGGCTACTGCATTTTCGCTTCTCTGAGGTTTACAATTTTTTCCAAAAGAGTTCATTGTATTTAGTTTTAGAATTCGTCTGAGGAAAATAGAAGAACGCAAAGGAAATCTAAACTAATTTAAAAGGGGACGGGTTAGATAACTTGGCCCTTCGTACGACGGCGTAGAGGTAAACTCTCAGTGTACTATCCGGAGATACAAAAACAAAATAAATTCAGCTAAATATGTTAGGCTTTCAGTTACCTAAACAAATACACATATTACTTTTGAGTAGGTTTACATTTTCAGTTTCGTATTCTTTCCATTCACTCTAATATAAGTATGTTTTTCTCTTGAAACACATGAAATCCTACAGAAATAACTTAAATAAAAGAGAGTAAAATATTTATGATATTCAAAGTTAATATATACGAATATTAAACCTAAAAACAGGTTCTTCAAATTTACTCTTCGGTAGACACTAACTATCGTCGATGTTAATTATTCCGATTTGAAAGTACGCAAGAAAATGGCATGTGTAACACGTTATCAAGCTATCACTCCTGAAATAGCTGCTATCTTATATTTACATTTTGAAAAGGCACTCACTCTCGTGATGTTGGGCCACCAGAGCTGAACATCCGTGGTCCCTCCTCACATTAAGCGTAACTCTCACAATGCTTGACGGTGTGACGTAGACAAATGAGGGGTTACGGATTCTGCTTGCCTCTTTCAGATCGGAGACGGCTATATAAATATATATACGATTGTGATTGAGTGAGGACCACGGCAAAGAAACACTTATACACCTTGGAAGGAAGCCTACGCAAATATTCCTTTAACAGTTTCTGCCAGCTGGCAAGGCTCAGGACTAACATCGCTTACCGCTCATATGTTTAGTTCTCTCGGAATTCGGCCTTCCTTTCCCTCAGCTTTCCGACTGTTCCCCAACTAGTTCTCAGTCGAAGAAAATATACTGTTAATGACCCTGTCCGCGAAAACAAGGATAATTTTGATGCGTAATTTTAGGTACACAAGTCTAGGTCACCCATATACGCTCTCCTTAACCTAGATCACTCGAAGCGAGTGCAAAATAAGTACGATATTTCGTAATTGAACTTCTGAAACTTTGTGCTCCGCAGTCAGAACCCCCCCCCCCCGAGGCAAATGTGAACCTATGGAAATGTTATATTTCATTGAAATATTTATTAATTATGGAACTCCCGCGAAAGAGGGAGTTCCATAAGCCAGTGGATCAGCATATGCCAGTGGATCACTTATGCAAAAGCTCGAAGGTGGGGTGTGCGAGAATTTTACCCAAAATATGATCGCCGTGTAAGAGAAAACGCTGTCGAGTACACTCTTCGGTAAAAATACGCTTTGCGGTGTCATCTGCAGTAACCTTACGACAACAAACACTCGGGCCCAACTCCTGGCCGCTTCCGAATACTTGCCAATTCCTCGCTTGGCACACGAGAAAAGCGCGAAGGCTGCGACGATTTGAAGTTGGGGAAGTGAAGGTGTCTTTTTTTTAACGAGGGAAGGCCGGAGAAAAACATTCCTGGATACAGCCACAGCAGTTGGTTTAATTCCCGGCAAAGTACTATGCGCTCCCATTGTTCGTTCATTTTTTCCCTCAAGCAATGAGGGAATACGGCAAACCAATAGGTATGGATAGAATAGGAATGAATAAACTAGGTATAGGTGACATCCAAAATATTTTAATAGTTCATATTAATAAAATTCAACCACAAATTAACTGACAAAAATTGTTGACGATATTATGCTGTGAGAGGAATTGACTATCAAGCACGAGGAGACCATTTCTTGAAATTATATTGTAAAATATATGACAAGAACATATGGATACGTTTGGCTGGAGAAAAGATCTGTACCGGCCTCTTGTCAAGCCTAACCTGCTCCAGATTGACCTCCAGACCGAAATGTCTACGTTCGACTATCTCGTAGTAGAGTGCTTTAACATAAAAATATATAAAATTAGTGAGTAAAAAAGAAAATTGAATTATGAAAAACAGCGATATTACGATATAAGTTAGAGAAGACGAAGTTACATGAGCAATTAAGTAACTAAGAAATAGAAAATCAACTGCAAAAACATGAAACCACGTACGAACTGAAAACAAACGGTTAACAGAAGCTAAGAGAGAACCAAAAACAAAAACTAAGAATTCCAAATAAGTACTAGGAGTAGGATTGGAAAGAAAGTATCCATGAACTAACCTTCGAGGCAGGCGATAGAAAATACCCAGAAAGCAACAGGTGAAATACATAAGTTTACTTAGCATATTGCTCAAGTTAACACCAAGATTAATTACTGGAAACCTGAACATTGCAAATATTTTGCAAAGTATACGAATCATTCGCCTTGACCGGGATTCGAACGTGGATCCCTTGATGCCCGACCGAGTGACAAAGTCAGTTAAGCTACTGAGACACGCTCTTACACTTCGGAGTGTAAGAGGGTGTGCCTCGGTAGCTGGCTACATCACTTGGCCGAGCATCGAGGGATTCAGGTTCGAATCCCGGTCAAGGCGTATTACTTTACACTTCGAAAAATTGTTCCATTGTAGCGCGCATTAGCGGATGACTCCGCTAGTAGTTAATTTCGGTATCTCCCGCAACTTCTTTGAATTTGGAAAACTGAAAACTATAATGTTTTAAAGTGAATTACAAAGTCTCAGGAATGTTCTGTAATGATACTGCACTCGACATTCGTTGGAAAAATTGATTAAATGTAATAAATATGCTTTCATGTGATCTGTAGATCCAAAAAAGGCTTTTTTTAATAGAGCTCTTTTAGAAGACATTTTAAAAGAAAGTAAAGTCCTTGTGCTCTTACTAGAAGTCAGTTTAAGTATATACGTGCATAAACTCAAATTAAGATAATTATCACATGTCAAGGAGGCTCTCTTAGCACGCCCTTGCGTGTACGTTACATATTTAATCATATTTGTGGATGAAATTATATAAAAAATTAAAGTCTAAAATATTACAGAATGGAAGGAACATAAACGACCTTCTCCGGCAGAAGATGCGGTATTGGCGACAGTAGATGAAGACGACTTCCAACGCACCTCTTTGAGATTCCCGAAGGTAAGAGAAAACCTTCGACATGGTATTATCATCAGAAAAACGAATTAAATGGTAGCTTTTCAAGGAGCGCCATTACGCCTGAAATGCATATTGATTGCGCACCGCGCAAGATACGGTTTTTCGGTGCAGTTACTCCTGCAACTTACACGCAATATGAATGCGCTGTTTTGTAACTCAGATTTTCATTGGGGAAGGAGATGATTACACTTGAATTTGTGGTGGAGGTATTTTTTTTGGGATTTGGCACAAAACGGCACACCATTATCCATTCATTCCAGAATCAATTGATTTCCATCGAAATAATCTGTCAGCTGTTATCATTCTCAGCCAGTATTGATCACCTTTATGACAAGTCTTTTTCTGAAAATCAATGAAATAGTACCAAATATGGTGTCCAATCAATCATATTAAAAGCTTTCATTGACAATAACAGTCCGATACAGCCCATAGTATGCAAAGAATATTTTGAAAGCCCCGAATACAACATATGTTCTCAATATTAGATGGTTCAAGTGCGTAAATGATTGACTCAGCGGCGAAAATGGTCAAGAGAACTAAGTGATGGATCTACAAAAATTAGCCGTAAAAATCCGAAAAAGGTCAAGCATGATGGAAAGAACACTAAAGACGGTTAAAACATTAAGTATCCGGTTAACGATCTTCATTAAAGGGACATCTGATAAAACATATAGCTAACATACCTCGAGAAAATGAGGGGACCGAGCATTCGTGTCTTCTGACTCAAGAAAACTTGTTGAAATAAATGAAATACTTTTCTTTTAATTAGTCCTGCGCGTAAATCCTGAGTTTTCACTCAACGTACATGTAAGTTAGTCGGTGTCTACCATGGAATTTTTAAAAATTGTTTCTCACCATTAAAAAAAGAGTTGGTGGGCCTTCGTCACAATTTTAGCGTAGAAACCGTAACTTCTTCTTTTGCTTCCTCATACGAGTCAGAAATTGGTTTACATTTCTTCTTGATCGTCCGGGTAGTTTATGTCGCACAGCAAAATCATTAAATCCCTAAACAATTATCATCCGAAGATTTTTATTGTAAAATATATGTATGTGCTCTGAGAAAAACTTGTTCTATTTCCACTCAATAATAAGAGCGCCAGAAGAAACGATGGTTGGCATTGGATTGAGAAACAAATAGCTATCTCTCACTGTTCACTGTACATCAAATATAAGTTTTATGAAAATTAGCAATGCTGATTTGAGGACTAAACCGAAGTGCATGGTTATCCGCACTTAAAATACATATTTTACGCAAAGTTAATCAATGGATAATGCATGAGGTTGGTGTTCTGGTTTTCCAGGAAGAGGACCCAGAGTATTTTCCCAGAGATGACAGAATTTTGAAGTCACATTCCGATCCCTCTGTGAAAGCACCTCAGGTGGAGAAGACCGTCCATTGGATTGAACATTAATTAAATTGTGGGCCCCTAGGTTAATTTTATTAACAGTAGGCTAAAGGGGTTCTCTCTCCACCCTTCCCCAGAACAATCCACCTCTACTAAATTACCTACCTTTCCCTTATGGGTCGGTTTACTGATATATACGTGTAAATATAGTAGTAATCAGACCCATCGCCAAATATTCACGGAAATAAGAAAACAGGAAAGCAAAGCAAATAATGCAAACTGAGTAAAGATCCAACTAAGAGAAATGAAGTAGGCGAGGCTGGGAAATACATGAGAATACTAAGAAATGAATGCAAAGCACAGCTCATATTGGAGTGGACAAGCAGATTCTCGTATCTTAAAAGAAATATGGATGGAATCAACGTGTAACAGGAATGGAAGAAAGAGAGTGAAGATAGAAATAGACACATAACAGGAAAGAGAAGCATAGTTTCAACACGCACGACATGGTCTCATAATCTCGTAAGAGGGCAATATGAGAGATAATAGACAGAAGCAGCTTCAAAGGAGCGGAGTCTTAAACACCATATACTAATTAATATAATATAACCGAATAGTAGCACTGCATGTTTAAGTGTGATAATTCATTTTTAATCTCATTTTATTTAAGTAAAAATTTAACTTAGTAAAATCTTCAGTTTTACGCTTGTACATGAATGCAACGCTACAGGAGGTTTATGGAGATCTGGTGCTTCCCTATAGGACAGCCTGAAGATGCTAAAGAGCTTAGAAGAGATAAAATGCTTAAAGAGGGGACAATATTAATTTCAAAGGAAGGTGTATACGGTGGACGTCACCACCCTGGCGGAAGTAAACATTAACACGGCTGTTGTCATTGCGAGAGAAGATTGTCAAATGAAGAAGAAAACAAATACTGAATATTTATTTGGATGCCACCCATATGCGGATGACAGAAAAATTGGGCGAGACGTGCTTGTGTCCGGAGGCTTCCACGAAATCGCGATATTCAACGGTAAATGTGGCTTACGTTGTCGCTGCTCTCAAACCTTCCTAATTCCTAGACCTATCCCTATGTGACTTTTCTCTGTCACCCTATGCAAAGAAACACCTCCCTTGGAAGCATTTGTCTGAATCAGAAGCTGTTGATCATCTCTCATCAAACTAACAAAACAACATGAATTAAATTCTCTAAAATAAATTAGGCGAATAAAAATTGTATGACCTCTCCACATTAAAAATCCCTGATAGAAATACGCACCTTAAAGAAAAATAGTCAATGGCCACTTAAGACTATCTATAAGACTATCATCTAATCAGCTATACGAATCGATTGTTTGTGACGTGACTGACCATTTGATTAGTAAACACAGAAAATTTAAGCCATATATTTCACAAATTGCTAGGATGAAATTATGTCACTCAGAAAAAGGGGTACTGAAGTGTTTTGAATTGATCTGGCCAGCAGGCTGGAGCAGTGGTGAAAAAATGAGATCCGCAAAAAGAGTACTCACCGGGGCCGCTAACGATAGCTGCAGCGGTACCACCGACGGGTTAGGGAGGTAGACGAGTATGCTTCGTTCGCAGCACTACCGCGAAGATTCCTTTTTTTCTAGTCGGGCCTGCGCAGACATTCTCCGATACATCAGCACGTGCACCTCACCCGCATTGTGAACAGATGCAATCGGCCATCAGATTCTTCTCAGTAAGTAACCACAGGATCATTAGCCTTTCATCAAGATATATCTAAACGCGACAACTCTAAAAGATAGCTAAACATAAATTCATGATATAAAAATCATCTACCATATACCTCTTGCAAATATAAATGCCAAGTTTCTCTGTCATAAAACGGTAGTGAGTTTTCGCTCTTAGCAGCCATGGTATTGGCCAGGAGGAACTTTCAAAGAGCCGAAAGGAAGGAGCTAACAGAGGAAGGTAGGAATTTGCTGGTACTGCCTCATTTCAAATAGCATAAAGAAAATGGGAAGTAAAATAAGAAAATAGTTGAGGTTGTACAGGATAATCAAACCGGATTTGGAAGTTTGTTCTTGGCTTACAAAGTATAACATATTACACTCATACGAAGTCAGCACTGGCGCTACCAACATTAGGGTCGCTTATGTTGGTTTGACGAAGAAATAGTACAGCATTTAATATTTTTATGCTATTACAACAAGAAACTCAAAAATTATAAGTTGCAAATATACCTAAGGAATGGCAGCATGTCAGAGATTCCCTCAAACCAAAATAGCAAGGGCTTAATATGTTTGGAGATTTAGAACAAGTTCCATTCTTAACTTGCTCTTTATGTTCTTCCAAGACACCTGATCAGAAGGTACCATTTGAAGAGAGGAAAGAAAAAAAGCCACAGTGGATACTGACTGAGTGGATTGGAAAAAAATCATTGTAAAGAGATTGCTAGGGAAGTTTTGGGGTACTACAATAGTGAGGAAAACAAGAAGAGAAGCTGGAAATTTTGGTTACATTAATAAAATCAATTTCACAAAATCAGCCAGAAAGGTTGCTAGTGAGTCCAATTTTAGTTATGCCAGGCTAATATTCACAATCAAAGTTCATTATTAAATCCTAAGGCATTTGGCCTACTCTTCTTGGATGACTATCCCAGGGAAGGGAAATATGTCTCAATAATTCAAATAGAACCATCTCTGCCAAAACAAGACATTGGGAATTAATGCCCAAATATTTTTCTATTAATCAAGCTTATTTTTGGTGTATCTCTCAGTGTATGTCACCTTTTGTGTTTTAATAGATTGATTACCAATAAATCTATCTTCACCTCATCATGCATTTATGAAAGTTCTTCTAATCCTTATGTCTGAGTTGAAAGGAAGAAATTGATAATTACTTCATATTCTAACATGATGAAATACTTCATACACATACAAGGTGTTGGCCATGGGAATAGTGCCCTAAACTACGAGAAAGACAATCGAGTAACTCTGGTTCTTATATCTCTACCTGAGAAAGGTAGATATGATCAAGAACCACCAAAAACAACACTAATGAGATATCAAGTGCAATGAAGTGAGCATACTCGGTGACAAGGTAAAGGATGAAATGTTGGGCCTCTCACTATCTGATGCTCTGTTTCCATCTCAATTACCTTATCCTATGCAGAACTCTGCACCCACCCTTATATAAGTTCTTATTTCATGAATGACCTTTTGAGAAGCTTTCTGCCACTCTGCATTTCATAGATAGTACATGAAAGAGGAATTGTGGGGGGAAATGGCTGCGTCAGTTCCTGTACTGTTGAATAAAATTACTATATAGATCAGATATATACATAAATTAGGTCTTGGTTATGGCTGCAAGCTCATACGGAAAATTCAAATCAATCACTAAAATTTAATAATTAGGACACTTTGTGACTACATAAGACACATTTCATAAAGTAGCTACTGGCAAAGAAGGAAAATTTTAAAAAATTTAACAAGAAGGCTTTATTAAATTTTGGTTGGTCATCAAGAACCAGGTTCAACCATATCCTTAATGGATATAAATCTTGGCCCTATGAGCACCAATATGTGAATAAATGAATGAATAATTCGACAGAAATCAACATGATGGTTACTTTGATAGCTGATGCCTATTGCTTGCAAACACCCAATGCTTGAGAGTTATTTATGAATGCTCCATAATTATCTAAATAAAACACAAATTGACATACATTACTTCCATTAGGCAGAGCAAATAAAACAGACACAATCATAAGGATTATCTCCACTTTATTCACACAATAATTTACATCACAAAATATTCACAAATAACTACTGTAGGTAAATCACCTTTCTTTAAATATAGATGACAAAATAGAATACTTTCTGCAAAATATTTCAAATTGGAAAATAAGAGTAGGAGGCAAAAAATATATACAATTTAAAAGGTGAGATGATTATATTTTATACTCACAACTTCCATTAAATTCCTTAACATTTAACAGAATGGTTATAACATGCAGAGTACCGCAAAATATATTGTCAAAAGCTAATTCTACAAAAGAATATTAGCTATATTTTGGTACAGCCATAAAATCCCAAGCAGAGTTATTCCTCCGGTGCTAAACTGGCTCCAAATATTTAAAGTATAATAAGGATTGCCTTATTTAAAAGGAACTTTATTCCATTACGGCCCTTAAGTATGTTTTTTACAACTTTAACTCAACCAAACTTAATTTTATGACTGCATTCAGCACATAAATCCTAAGGCAAAGTTAGCCCCATAATGATTGAAGACTAAAGCTGAATAATACACTTTATATCACATCACATTGAGTGGAATTGGGGTCTATTACTCCCTACCACCATCATCTCCCAGGGATCAGGTGACAACAAAAATCTACAACATTTAATTCTACCAGTCAATATGGAACATCCTAACCTTCACCCTCAACCTAAAATGGAGCGCTATAGTTTAACAATCACAACAGTTCTCAACATCAAATCTAACAATATCCATAACATATCATAACATTAAAGCCTGAATATTGCTTTAAAAAGTGCAGGCAGAAATACTGTCACATGACATTTTGAGTGAAAAAATATTTGTACTTATAATTAGACAGTATAATCACATAAGCTCACCAAAAGTTCCCAATAAAGAAATATCAGAAAAGGTGAAGAGGCCTTTTGCAGTAAATTTTGGAGAAATTACATTTGTTAGATTTTATTGGCATCATAAGACTTGTCATGCCATTGGTACTTCATGCTCTAAGAATCATATGAAATGACTAAAACATTCATGCAGTAGCAGAACCTACCTATGAATAAATATTTATGCCACAAATATGTACAAACATTTAACACATTAAATTACATTCCCGATTTTGGAATCACTCAAGTCAAATTAACATTAATTAAGTCTAGAATTCTAAGCTAATCGCCAAATATTAAACAGAAACATACACTTAATGCCTTAAGACATTGAAATTATGGTTGGGGCTGACAATCAAGGTTGATAAAAATAGCATTAGAAGATTTTACAACCCTCCTTGGCATTTTGTAAAAAGGCTAAACTTCAATGACCAAATGAATAAATGTACATTCTGAACATGTCAATTTTCTAAAAAATTGTGGGGCACACACATTCAGGCTAATGAAAATATTTTTCCTTTAAAGGATTTCTGGCATGCCCATCTTGTGTGTCAGCATACATTGTCAGACACTGAATAATAAAAAAACTCTGATTTTGCAAAAATCAACCATCCCCACTCTGTGCATGCCCTATATTCCAAGGAGCTAACTATAAAATACAGAAGTAAACGAATTTCCCTGCTATTACTTGAGTAATTTGATTTTTCCTGGCTGATATTAATATCCTGACTTGTCCTTGATGAACGGCTGACTTACTTAACAAATATTTAACAAGTAGCCCACTCTGAACTTGTGCATGCACAGGAATCCAATCTTGTGCATTAAAGTAACTAAACAAAATGAGAAGATTGAAGGGGTAAGTCTTGCTTACTTCTCATTAAACGACATAAAGCTTTTCTCTTCACATATATCTGCTGTAGTGGAAAGGGTGGAATAGAATGGGACTGAAGGTCAACGTCCTTTATTCTATGAGGAATAGGATCACATAAAGGTACATAAATAAGCAACAAATTCATATTTCACAAAAATTATAGTATTTTAAGTACTCTAATGATAAGCCTGTTATATTGAAGGGCAATTAAGTCTTCTACGCAAATTATGAAAATACATTACAGACAATGTTGTGTTTATTTGCTATTGAATTAAACAGCCACTGATAGGCTTTACTGTAAGAGTTTCTCAAGTACAGTGGAAATCACTTAACACACAATCCTCAGTCTGTTTTGGTTCCCAGCATCTTCAAAGTATATTTATTCATTTTAGATAAAACAGTTAACACAAAACAATGCTTACCACAAACACAGTTTTCACTCCTCAGAAAATAAATTCCAAAAAACTTCTTGGATGGCAAAAGACAACATTTTTGACTGGATTTCCTGATTCACCAATATTTCATGGGCAAGTTGTCTCAAAATCTACTGTACAACAAAAATGTTCTATTAGCAAACCAATGAGGACAATCTCGCAACTACATTTCTCTCAAGCCCCCTCCCTTTCTGTGAATAGGGTCAGTAGTAGTATAGGAACATCACATCTGGACCGATTAACTGGGTTTAAGCTCTTGCAATCTAGTGAAAAATGAGACTTTTCCACTGAGAGATTTTGGTACAATCAACTAATTTGGAAACTTCCATCCTTTCAATAAAGGGCAGGGCTTCGAAGGCTTCTCAATACACTTTCAACATGTTACAGTTAAAAATTAGTAATTCACACAATTAAATACTCAAGAAATACACCCATACCAGGAACCCAAAAAAGGTTAACCCTTTGTACCATGAATCAAGAGGCTATGGAAAAATCCACCCATTGCATAGTATGATTGAGGTCACTTTACATTTACAACAGAAGTTGATTCTGTAAGTGACAATAATATTGAAGCCTGCAAACAGAATATTCAAAATATCAAGAGATCAACTATCCCAATCTGAACCACTGATTTTTTTGTAGTAATTAATATTGCATGGGAGTTCTTGGTAAGAATAACGTGTGACAGGTTTCATGTGTTCACTATTACCACTGATTTAGAAATTTGTAGTAAAACACTGGATGATCACTTAGGTACTTTCTTTTCACCAGCCACAATGACAAATATATTCAGAATACTTCTTTACATGTATAAGAAGACACTTTACAATTTGGAACACCAAATAACAACTATAAGGGTGAAATAATAAAAAAGAGTGGCAGACAAGTTTTACCCATCAAAAAACATAGCAAATGCAAATGAAATTTGAACATTCCCCAGTGAATGCCACAAATCCATATTCTTTGCAGTAGAACCCAAACAAAAATGATGGGTTCAAAGTAAACTTCCCATGTTACATTACTGTAAGATTAAGTAAAGATCCCATGTCATTTTACTATAAAAGTTCACACATTGTCATATGCAACAGGGTGTAAACCATTCCTTTAATATATTGAACTCTTTTTTCTCATGCTAAAGTTAAATCTGCATATTTCCTTAAAATACAATGCCTATGGTATGTAGGCATCATTTGTAAAACCTCACACATTGCAATTAGACAAAATAGCTACTAATAACATTTAAATCTGCGAATTAATTTCAGGTTTCAGGTGAACTAATACCCAATGAATCTAACCCTACAACATAAGTGGTATTACTTTAGCCTACAGGCTGCAATTCTTGCATTAAAACAGGGTCCAAAATATGATGCAAGGAGAGAAATTCCACCAAAACATGAAAAAACCCCTAATAACCTGAATTGACAAAAATAACATGGTTCTCTATGGGAAATTGATCTAATTCAAGCACCTTTTCCTCCAGCGATGCATGAAGGATGTGTATGGTGGTTGAAGGCAAGGCTTAAGGGAGGAAGAACCTATTACTATAAAAAATAATTGCCAAAATATATGGACAAATGTATCTCTGGTATCTGAAATGTATGATGAAAAATTCACAAAGAAGAAATATAAAATGAACTAGTGATTAACATAGCTAGTCAAGCACTGGAAAATGTGCCTAACGATAATGCTTCCTTAGGCTTAAGAGTACTATCAACCTTCAAGTTGTATTTTGCCAAAATTAATACATATCTTTGTAGTTCTATTTGTTGAGAGTTACAGATGAATCACACATTGCTACATTTAAAAAAAAAAAGCTTGGGGCACTCTCTCAGATTCTGGTAATTGTCATTCATAAATTAGAGAACCACTGATTCAAAGAGGGAAAATTAAGTTAGCATACGCCCGGTTGAAAAGGCATTTCCTATTTCACAGTATACCCAAAGCTTGAATTAGGTTAATGATTGAACCCACCACATAAAAAAGCTACCCAAAGAGTAAATGAATATTAGGATACCCACAGTGTTACATGGACCTGAAGAGTGAGTTGTGCACTTAGCAATAGCATCATCAAATAGTAGATGAGATGACTAGACTAAACAACAATTTCCTGTATATATTCTTGCATTTTAAGAGAATTTAGAAATTCACATATTTCACAGTCTTTAAGGATGCTAGCCACCCTGTTTAATGACTATAATAGTAATGGACAATAGGCACAGCGCTGTACAATGTTATGACATTGTACCAAAGGAGAGGGAAAAGTGACAGATTAAAAAAATATGTCTTTTTTACTCCTCTCAAGAGAATATAAAAGTGTATGCATCCCACCATATAAAATAATTCAGGGCCTGAATAATTGATAATAGAGATATTACTTTGAGGAAGCTGGACTGAGTGAATCCCAAAAAAAACTTCACCTCTGAGTATCCAGGGTTTTACAGGGTCCCCATTTTCAGGGACAATTTTTAAAAATCTTTCAAATAAACTACCTTGTGTCAAGTACTTAATGGGCCTCTGAGTCATAACTGAAACCCCATGAAAATAAAAAAAACCTGGGTTCAACTTAAAAAATCATAAAATTTCTCTAATTTGTTACAAAGTAAGAATGGTAATGATTAGTGATTAAAAATAAAGAACTGGCATCTTTTGCCCAGCAGGTTGAAAACTGAAATCTCACAAAGATCAATAAAATCAAAATAAATGCCTGACAATTTCATTTTTGTTAAGGGAAGCTCTATTTATCAAATTACTAACAAATATTCATTTAAAATAGGGGGTAAAAAGTTTTTTTTGTCAATTTCATTAAGAATCAATCAAATTTCCAGCAAATCAAGTTAAAAAATTATCATCATCTGAAATTTGGATTGCATGCATCTAAACTTTCTTGCATGCCAAACTCCTTCACAAGAAAGCTTAAGCAATTGTATTAATGTTTGAATACATAATTTATATTTTTATGAATGCGTGCGGCACATTGGTATGAGTGATTCCTGGGTTAAAAATGATGATTAATACCTAGAGCTTATCATTTCAATTTATCAAGAGTCAGGGTACCGCATGAACTTCAAAGATGATTCTTATGACAAACACAAATCATCCAAATCAAATTCTTTGCAAAATCCTACTATTTACTTTACAAGAAAATTTTCATTCTTTCAACACAAATAAAAGTAATGAAAAAAAAGAGCATAGCAATAGCAACAGAACCTTAAAATACTATACAGGTACAAACTGTGCAGCTGGAAACTATACAATATTAATTATAATACTGTTAAATCATGACAACAACATTAATTTGGGACTCAGATCCAGACTCTCTTGAGGGGATCTGGATCAAGGGGGTCCTGTATTCAAAGGGATCTGGCCCTCAAGAGGAACTGCAATCAAGTCCCGAACAAGGACAATGATTTTTAAACTGAAATTGTGATTTGTGAAATTCTTGCATTTTGGGGCCCTTTATGCCACTGATCCTTTTCAAAACCAAATTAAAGAATCTATGACAAATTTAAATTTAGGCATATGCCCAACTTTTGCACTGTTCAGAAGTTGTGGTAATGGTAAACATACAAAAAAAGATGAGATGAAGCTTATTTTTTTAATCCGAATGAATTAATACATGATTCAGGCATTAGTGTCTTTTTATTTACTCCTTTGGATAGGATACATTCTCCAATCCCACCCATAAGCATTTAGCCCATCATTTGCAATAGAAGGCTTGGTAACAGTAAAAAGACAGTTGCTGAACTAGATATTCATATTGAAGATAATGTAAATGAAGGATGCAAAAATGAGGTGAATGAGTCACCATAAGAGTTCCTAAATCACTGCTCAATTTTTAATGCTTGGTGGCATAAAACAATCCATGAAACAAGGAAAAGACTACATATCAAGGGCAAAACAGAAAACTAAATACCTTAATTTTCTAAAATCCAATATTTTGGGTTCAGCTCCACCAAGAAAATTTAGTTGATTGATGGCACATAACATTAAAGTTGCTTTTCATTTGAATTGCCAAATTTTGAAATAAGTAAATATTTTAATCATTTTTAAGCAATTCCAAGAATATTACAAAAAAAATATATGTTGAAAATATACCTAATGAATGGCAGCAAGTGAGAGCTTCCCCCAAACCACAATAGCAAAGGCTTCATATGCTTGGAGATTTAGAACAAGTTCCATTCTTAACTTGCTCTTTATGTTCTTCCAAGACACCTGATCAGAAGGTACCATTTGAAGAGAGGAAAGAAAAAAAGCCACAGTGGATACTGACTGAGTGGATTGGAAAAAAATTCATTGTAAGGAGATTGCTAGGGAAGTTTTGGGGTACTACAATAGTAAGGAAAACAAGAAGAGAAGCTGGAAATTTTGGCTACATTAATCAAATCAATTTCACAAAATCAGCCAGAAAGGTTGCTAGTGAGTCTAATTTTAGTTATGCCAGACTAATATTCACAATCAAAGATCATTATTAAATCCTAAGGTACTTGGCCTACTCTTCTTGGATGACTATCCCAGGGAAGGGAAATATGTCTCAATAATTCAAATAGAACCATCTCTGCCAAAACAAGACATTGGGAATTAATGCCCAAATGTTTTTCTATTCTTCAAGCTTATTTTTGGTGCATCTCCGAATGTATGTCTACCTTTTGTGTTTTAATGCATTCATTAGCAAGAAATCTACCTTCTCCTGATGGCCATGTGAAACCAGTGTTCTAAACTATAAGAAAGACAATCGAGTAACTCTGGTCCATATATTTACCCTCGAGAAAGGCAGATATGATCAAGAACCATCAAAAACAACACTAATGTGATAGTAAGTGTGATGAAGAGAGCATGCTCAGTGACAAGGTAATGGGATGAAGTTTTGGGCTCATAACATTAACGTTGCTTTGTATCTGAATTGTGAAATGACCTTCATCACCAAATAATCATACACCAAACTAGCATTGGCATTCAACTTAAGTAGGGTTGATTGAAAGGACAAATGGAGATAGATGGATGGTGGAATGTACTCTCTCTGATAAAGGATTGACATAAAATGGTTATTTCAAAATAGAATTCAAAAGACTAGCTTTGAAGATTAGAAGCCAAAAACATACAAGAAGCAACCATCAGGTACTATAGTGCAAAAAAAACTCTTAGCCCAAATTGTCAAATTTCAGGATAGTAAAACATTTCTAAAAATGCATTAAAATAAATTTTCCCCACTTGAATTTTTAAGTTTCTTGATGTTCAAGCACACTAAAAGCACTATTTTAATAAACTATTTCCACTTTCACACACATTTTAGATGCTCAAGACCACTAACCACTGCATGCAGAGAAATGTGAACTGAACAATTTATGTGAATTCATTATTACTAAAGGCACTCGGAATCCCAAAAGCAGTTGTGCTCTGCATATCAGACTTACAGGGAACACAGACAAAACATTTATTGCAGAATTATTAAAGCAACTCTGAATCCCAAAAGCAGTTATGCATTGCATAACAGACTCAATGGGAATACACACAAAAACATGGCCTGGTTCAACTTGTCATTTACTCATTAAAAATATATACAGTGAAACCTCACTTGTACACCCCTTGAACTCATGTCCCCTGCTATTTCCGTCATTTTTTCATACCCTTAGAATTTCAGCTTCATCAATATAACTTTAGCTATAATTCAAATGGTTTTCTTTTGTTAATTCCCATACCTACTATAAATTACAGATTCTGATGTGAGGTAGTGGAACTGTTCCATAATAACAGAGATGACAGCTCTTGCAATTTTCCACTTAATTAAGTGGAAAATTGCAACAGTTTTTGCCCCTGTTATTATTCCATACCTACCTTATGGTGTAGCTGTATATTTTACATTTAATGATACATTAAAAAATGAAATTCAGCCACCTATAGCAATGCCAAGGAATATTTACTGGAAATAAAAGTAAGTGGGAAATAAAAACTATTCTTGAAAAGGAAACCAAATACTTTGTACAGAATTGGCACCAAGTAACCATTAAAACTATTTAACTGTAAAAACCATTAAAGTGTTCAAATAAATACTATACAACATATACAAGTGTTCAATAAATGCTACTATAAAACAGTAACCCCCGAGTACTCCAGACTATCTGGGGCTGGCGGTTCTCTAGATTAGGTAAAATCCACATTAGGCAAAATCCAGATTACACATGGCTTTGAGAAACTTTTGAAATTTGAAGAACAAAGATTTCCCTCAGTTTACACTTTCCTTTTGATCAGACTTTTTTCCCTTTCCTTCCAAAACATCTTTCAAAGGGGTTTTACTGTACAGACTCATTTAATTAATCCTAATTCACACAGCCCCGGATTTCCGCATAGAAAAAACTTGAATGAAAATATTTCTAATAATTAACCTTTCAAAATATATAGTTATGGACATGATTACGAGCCAGTAAAATCACTAAAAATAAGGGTTATAATATGTAAATAAAATCCAACAAAAACTGAATCCCTTTCAATTTACCAACATTCAGTAGTTAACAAATAACTGAAGCCGTAGAATGTAAATAAAAGTTTAAAACAAAAACACACCCTGTACATTACACCATGAAAATATTGCCTATGGTCAAATTTCAGAAAAATGAACCATGGGGTTTCTCATTAAAGGCAAATGGCTGATATGGCATTGTGCAATTATATCTATATTAAGGTCTGGAATCTAATAAAGTCCATCTCCACCAAAAGACTTCACTTCCTAATCACAATTCATGAGAATAACAATGACACAATAAGTAGAACATCATTATTAATATGTGCTACCACCACATACCCTTGTTCCCACCCTGCAGAAACATTAAGTCATCCTTAGCTTCACTCCAGTCTCCCTAATTACATCACACACACACACCATTTATTTTAATCATTAACAGTGAACATAAATATCATATTGCATCTAACAACAATATTAATGGTATGAAAAGATGCTCACCTAACTGTAAGTCTAATTTCAAGGAGTCCAATGTATAAATGCTATGAGGGTAGTGAACCAGGGAAATTGGAGTGGATGTAAAAGATGGAATCACATATAAGAGTAGTAGAGAAACATTTGTACATAACCCTTATTAAAATTGGTGAAAATATCAGGTGGCCCATTAGCAAAGGAGTCTTGACAGATCCCAGTGTGAGGCAGCTCAGGTACATTGCACACGCAGCATGATTAGCTTCAAACAATATGAACTGTAAAAGACTCTCATCTTCAGGCATTATCAATGAGCCAAGTGTCCTATCTCTATTTGTGTAAAACAATTAGCTCGCCAGTATAACAATCAACTCATAGATTCCAAATGAAGATTCTTGCCAAGCAAATTATTTTGAATTGGACATTAGCCAAGGAAGCTGAAGAAGTCCTTGGATTTTACACTAAAATCAAGGAGTATCCTGAAAAGAGAAAATTTAGTCAATTCAGTGAATATCGATCATATTGCTCTTTGGCTCCATAGAAAAACACCCGAGGTATTTCGATACTTATTTGACTAAACACCAAGTATTTGCTCAACAAAAATTTTAAAATATCACAGGGGTACCAAAGAGCAACACTGTGGCTGTACTCCTATTATATAACAAGACATAGGCCACATTTTAAATCTCTAAGGTAAGATTGTAGCACCTGTCACACACTGGTCACATATCTCCATATATGATCATTTCTGAACACTATGTAGCCGGATGTACTTAGCTTTGTATTTAACCATCCCTCCCTCCCTCATTCCTCCTACTATGAC
Organism: Hetaerina titia; assembly: GCA_037158775.1. Taxonomy (NCBI): domain Eukaryota; kingdom Metazoa; phylum Arthropoda; class Insecta; order Odonata; family Calopterygidae; genus Hetaerina; species Hetaerina titia. Next base: position 65,882,049 of record CM073779.1, on the reverse strand, counting down.
TGAGGGAACATGCAGAGAACAGAGTAAAACAATTGGAAGAGACTCTAAGCAGCGTCATGTTTATCTCATGGGAAAAGTTAAGATTGGTTTTGAATAATAATAGAATAACAATCATGATCTCCAAGCTGTTTAGAGTACAATGTAAAGCAATGACTTATGTAATTACACGATCATTGAGCACCTCTGAAAAAGAAAAACTCCAACATTTCAAATTTTGAAAAATTTCAAAATTTTAAATTTAATCATTTTGTTAAAGAATATGGACGTAGAAGTACACCCTGTTCCTTCACCCCAGATTTGAGTCTGAGACTAATTTTCTTGCTTCATTTCAGTCAAACTCTTATACTTCTTAAAATAACTGCTACTAAAATAACTACAGTACATAAAATTGATTGATAATAAAGAAGCAAGCTGCCTATGTCCATATCATATGCACAATTCACTCCTAACAATATTTGCTTCACAATGTAATGTTAAAAGCATTAATCCTTTACTGATCCATGCTTGTTCTCTATTCACTTCTTCATGACAAAACTGAATATTTAACTAGCACTGAGATTCATGGTGCAGTCACTGAACTTCAATAGATGCTGCACTTACTACCAACAGGTGCCTCATTAAGTTGACACAAAACTCCCCCTCATTTGCCCTGCTCATGCAGTTGAAGTCACCAAGCTGCTCAGTACCGTGAGGTTGAAAGGGTGGAAGAAAGGTTTCTATGTTCACTTCTATGAGTGTCAATTAAGGTAGCCATTCCTTCTTTCTTAATTACATAGCACATGTAGCAGTTATGATTCTCTAATATGGCTGGCCTTAGTGCTTTCACTACTCATTTCAGAAGTTAACCTCTCCTGCCAGATGGTTTATATTTTTTAGCATGAGTATTGTTCTTTCCTCTTATTATGGTTGTCATGATACTCCCAACACAAGAAAAAAATCACAATGGTTCAATTTTGGTGTTTAACTTTGAAATTCATTCTGCATATCCTTTCGATTAAGTTGAAAAGGGCCACAACAGTAAATGTATCTTTACACTAAAGAAGAAAAGAAGAATTTGACCATAAACAATGTACGCGCAACTTCTTCCACTTTCCTAGTCAGCTCCCTTACATTTGCATGTGTTACTGAGATTTCTGAATTCCTGGTTTGTCTTTCCACAGATACAATTTTATGCCATGTGTGTGTTATGTCTCATCATACATTTATCCATTTATATACAAAATACTTCTACTTTTTGGAATATACTCCCTAAATATAACTCTTAATTTGAATGATACTTTTACCATTTCTACAGCCAAGTGCTCAATTGGACAAAAAATATTAGCTTTTTTTTGTTCACAACATTCAAAGCAAACCTAATTTTTCATAGTTGGTCAAGGTTTTCACAATTCCTATTTAGTCCATCACTGTTTTTGGTGAAACAAAGAAATCTACCATCTCTTTGCAGCACTGTAAAAAGGATCATGAAACTTCTACATTGGCCAACAGTTCCATACTGAGTCCTGCATTTCATATTGTATTTGCATAACTATGGCAATAAAAGAAATATTTCATGCTTGGCCTTATCAGTCTGAGGAGATTGTCCCTCAACTAATTTCTTGAGATAATGGTAATTGTACTTTTTAGTTTCATCCACCAAGAGATGAACAAATTCTGCAAAAAGTATCATGAAACACTCACCAGGGAAGAATATGCATTTATTTCTGGGTTCTAACTTTGTTTGATCCCCTAGTTCAATGTACATCACTTTTCATTATATATCTTTTTAAATTTGAAGGCCAACGGATGGATATATAAGTTTCTATACAATTTATGTACTTGATCATATACAATTTTATAAAATTAAAGGAAATTATTGGCAAGAAAAAGACAAATATTTAAAAGAAGAGAAAAACTATCATTGAAAACACATTCGTAGTTCAGAACTATGAAAATGAGTGACAGCTCTCAAAACAAAATTCTGAGAAAAGAACTGTATGGGAGAAAATAAGAGCAATTTTCCATTGCAATCTAGATGAGTTCTATGTCAATATAAAATTGCGGACAAAACAATGATACACTACTATACTCCAGAGACAAAGGAACAGCCTAAAGAGTGGGTTTCTAAAGGTGATCTGGCTTCAAAAAGGGCAAAGATGGAGATATCAGTCAACAAGAAGATAGCCCCAGCTTTTTTGGATGCATGCATAATCACTTACATCAATTATTCGAAAAAATGACAAACAATATATGGAGAGTATTATGTATTGTTATTGCACCAGTTGAGCAAAGAAATCAAGAAAAAAGTCCTCATTTGCCAAAGAATTTTCTTCCATGAAGACAATGCATGGGAGCACACCTTCACAGTTTTGATAGCAAAAATTATGGAATTCAAGTTCTAATTATTACAAAATCCACCACAAATGCCAGATAAGGCCCACAGAGAATTTTTTAAATTTCCAAACTTGAAAAAATGGCTAAGGATGATAAAAATCATGAAAATAATTCACGTTGAACGAGGAGGTCATTGCCAACACCAATGCTTCTTCTGAGGACTTTCCTCAATCCTATTTTTTTGGACAGCTTACAAAAGTTAGAGAAATGCTGGGTAAAGCATATCAAGCTTCAAGGAGATTATCATGAAAAATAAAAAAAATATCTAACCAAAATAATTTGTTTTTTATATATATTTTACTAAGGGCTTATTGAAAGGCCCAAATATAATGGTCTATGACAAACATGAACTGAGTTCTCAGCTAAAAAGAACATCAATCTCAGTGGGAATTACCAATTCCCACATTATATTCCTGCTTTGCACATCAAATTCCTGACATTTTCAAAAAAATTCAGTTTCTCTTAATTTTTTGAAGAAATTTATTTTTCTCTAACTTTTTCCCAAATTTTCAAAGAAACAGTGATTTTCCTGATTCCCAACTTTTCTCCAATTTCCTTTACTGAGTGGACACTCAGCCAAGGAGAATTTATGTTAAAAACCAACATTTTTCTGGAGAAAAAATTCATTTAGCTGTAATTTTTTCATCCTTAATTCCACACTACTACCTTGAACAAAAAGTTCCCGGAATAACCACTGTGTGGCGCTCCCATCGTTCCGATTTGAGTTCTGTTTTTTTTTGTTAAATTGGTACATCTGTTTTTGATATTCCCTTTAAATCTTAGTGTCATAACTTGACATTTGCAAAAGTTACGTAGCCAAGAGTACATCTATCTCTGTGTGTGTTGGCAATTTTTTACAATTGCAGAAATGGATTTAAATTTGCAACAACGAACTTGTATTAAATTTTGCGTAAAAAACGGATTTAGTGGCGCACAGACGTTGGAAATGTTGGAAAAGTGTTTCGGCAACGATTCTCTAAAAAAAACGGTCGTTTACCAGTGGCACGAGCGGTTCAGAAGTGGTCGTGAGTCAATCGAAGATGATGAACATAGGGGCAGACCATCGACATCGAAAGTCGGTGAAAAAATTGATAAAGTAAAAGAAATTTTGGTCAATAACCGCAAATTAACCATCAGAGAAATAGCGGAGGACTTGAACATTGCCTATGGATCCGCCCAAGACATTGTGGTTAATGATTTGGGTTTCCGTCGTGTAGCAGCAAAGTTGGTGCCAAAAGACCTCAATTTCATGCAAAAAAAAGACCGTGTTGACGTCGCAAAAGACATGATTTGCGAGGCTGAATCCGATCCCACATTCATCAAAAGGATCATTACTGGAGACGAGACGTGGGTTTATGAGTACGACACGCAATCCAGACATCAGGCAAGTGAATGGCGTTCACCAAATGAGCCGAGACCAAAAAAACCACGTCGTTTTCAGTCAAAAAAGAAGGCAATGCTGATGGTTTTCATGGATTACAACGGTGTAGTGCATCATGAATTTTTGCCAGAAGGCCAGACAGTAAACAAAGAGTATTATTTGGGCGTTATGAGACGTTTGCATGAAGCAATTCGCCGAAAGAGACCAGAAATGTGGGCAGAAAACTCGTGGATTTTGCACCATGATAACGCACCGTCGCACAGTGCTATCATTATTCGTAATTTTTTGATGAAAAATGCAACAAATACCATCCAACAGCCACCGAATTCACCTGATTTGGCTCCCTGTGACTTCTTTCTGTTCAATTGAGTTAAAAAACCATTACGGGGAACGCGTTTTAGCAGCCGAGAGGAAGTAATGGAAAAATCGCAGGAAGCACTGATGGACATACCGAAAACCGAATATAAAAAATGTTTTGAGGATTGGATCAAGCGCTGGCATAAGTGTGTTGCAGTCGATGGGGATTACTTTGAAGGGGACAATATAGATTTAGATGAATAAACTTGTATTTTTAATTTTCTGAATAAATTCCGAGAACCTTTTGATCAAGGTAGTATACCATTTATTAAAATGTTAACACTATTTATACTAATAAGTTTATACACTAGTTTTAGATCAAATACTAGACTTAACACTGTGGTTCAACTTATTCCTTCAAATTCATCCCTTAGCATATACAACATTGCGGCATGAAGTTACAATTTGCAACTTTTCCTAAAATGGATAAGCATTCATCAGGGAGTAAAAATCATTTGGAATGATAATCAAAGGGTTATTTCACTTAATTCAAGAAATTCTCAGACACATTGAATATTTCAAAACTAGATGAAGAAAGGCAAAGCAAAGAAAAAGAATTTAAATATGGCATCTTAAATGTAGATATTTCTTATGAAAATGGATGCATTACTTAATAATGAAAAATCTTGTTTCCAAGGCATAAACACACAATGTACATGATTTTTATTAAATCACATAATGAAAAAAATATATATACATACTTTTCTGCAGCACGTGTAAAAGGGATTGGCCCACATATGCAGGTGAAAATACTTAATTGTTGGGTTACGCCCGAACATAAACTTCCATCAGCATTTGTAAAGTATGGCTCAAGTAATTCACGCCTGATGATACCACGATTTTGGATCCATCCATCATTTGCATTTGAAAGAACATGTCTGACAGTAAATCTGTTAAAAGACAATCAATTGATTAACATTCATAATAATATTGCAAAACAAAATGTACTTTTATGGGAATATATACATATTTCTGGGTTACTGGTTAGTGATTTGATAGGGGACTCTTCCTTAAGATAAATTTGCCAATACTAGCACTGAGCATAGAGTTAATAAAGATAGAGTAAATCACAACAAAAATATATTACCCTAACATATATATATATATATATATATATATATATATATATATATATATATATATATATATATATATATATATATAATAGAAACCGTAATACACATCTCACATTAAATGCCAGCCAATAGCTCATATCATACTTCAGTAAAATTTGCAATTAAATTTCAAAACTTGACATTTTTGAATTATTATGAGTAAAGAAGGCTTCATCATTAGAGCTTGCAGATAATCAGTCAAAATTATAACAAATAGGAACATGTTAACAACTGAAAATATTTTTATATGATGGATTTCTATGCCAGAAAAAATGTAAAATGTTTCCATAAAGATCAGTGATTATAAATACCAATAATATACACTGGAACTTCCCTTAATGAGGTTATGGGTTAAATGAAAGAAGGGACCATTAGGTCTCAATTTCACCCAAATAAAGTCCTCTATCTATCTATCTTAATGAGCACCTCGAACAGCATGTAATTCGTATAAAAAGCAAAAATATTGGTCCCAAAAACAACTTGATTGACTAGCAACTTTTCGCATCATGAGTAATGAGGAGAGGGGAATTCCTGGATTAATTGTGGGTCTTCTACTACAGTTTGTCTCTAGCACCAGTTCTGCTAGCATCTTAGTGTTGCTGGTCATCACACATTTTTCCAAAATTGTGTTCAAACATGTTATTAGTGATTTTTTCATGCAAAGTTTAATAATATTTTGTGCAGAAGAAATATTCGTAATGAAATAGGCGTTAGAGAATAAAAATAAAAAAATAACAGTAGAAATGAAAAGTAAAATCATTGAAAACAGGGAAAAAGGTGTGAGTGTGGCTAATCTAGCATACAGATCAACAATTGATTAACATCAACAAATGGTCTTTTCTGCAAGAATAAAGACAAGACTAAGAAGATAGACGCTTCAAACAGAGTGACTAGAGTATCTACGCAATGACGATATATTCTCAACAATATTGAAAGGTTGCTTCTCATATGAATAAATGAAAGACCATGCAATTCCATATCATTAACGAGAACATAGTTTGTGAGGTGGGGAAAGTGATTTTCGCCAACCTTATTAATAAGATGTCAGGATCATCAACATCTGAACTAGTATTTAAGGGGAGCCATGGGTGGTTTAAAAAGTTAACAAGAAGAACCGCTATCCACAGCAAAGTGAATCATGATGAAACAGCAAGCTCTTAAGTGAAAAGCACCAGAGAACTTCATAGGAGACTCCAAAAAGGTCGTAGATTCTGAGGGTTACCTGCCACATGTTTTTAATTGTGATGAGAGAGTTCTCTTCGGGAAGGAGATGCCAAGTGAGCCTATATTTCTACACATAACAGTAGAAGAGAATGCATTGCCTGACTACAAGACTGATAGGCGGCCTCATGTTGTTATTTTGCACAAACATGAGCAGCAATTTGGAAATCAAAACACTTCTTGTCTACCATATAGAAACTTCAAAAGCCTTCAAGAAGTTATGAATCCAAAACAGCTGGTTAAATGTAATGTCATGGGAAGATTTTACATACCATGGGTACAAGGCATTGCCCTAATAAGGCAATCGTGATGCGCACCAAAAATTTATTTAACAATCATACTAAGTCGCACTTTTACCAAGTTTTGAAGAGTCGAAAAAAACAGATGTCCAAAGTAAACGTTCTAGTAAAAAGGAATTAGGCATGTATCATAAATAATTACAATTTATTTTGACTCTTTTTTGCTTTTACGAGTTTGAATTCCCGGTTGCTATATTCCGAGAAAAAACATGTAGATAAGGGTAATGGTTAGCAGATCAATCCAGAATAAAATAATGATATTTTGAAGGTACACAGAAAATTGTAGCAAAATGGGAAAATTTACGTAGTTCATGCATGAAGTGGGTCATTCAATAAGTCCTTAGAAAATCCATGAGATGATGCTCATAGCATTGGGAAACGTTTACTTTTAGAGAACTTCATCTCTCACCAGCTTGCTGTTCAGGTCCCAGCTTAATCCATTCTGTGGTTTCATTATCATAATCGATAATAACAACCAACTTTTGTTTATTTAGAAAAATGAAAAGAAATATTCTTTTTAACAGGTTTTATGCCAAAAGTTATTAAAGCCGAATTGGTTGAAGTTCATGGGACATCTGCTCCTGTGTTTGCGACTATTTACAATTGGGATAAAATAAGAGCTTAGACTTGGCTATACACCCACACAATGATAAACATTGTTTGGGATGCCCAGTGGAAGAGACTTCCTTGGAAATGATTGACAAAAACCTCAATATGGTTTTAGGTGATCAACGAATCAAAGTTCATGAAATATTGAGGCCACAAGCATATCAAATGGTAGTGTTTACACTTTTGCATGAAAAATTGGATGTGAAAAAAATCTTGGCAAGATGGGTGACTAATTTACTTTCAGTAGAGAATAAACGCAATTGTGTGGTATATTCGGTGGCAGGTGACCTAATCCTGACAAGTTTCTGCATCAATACATAACTGTGGATGAAATAGGGATGTACTTCTATACTCTAGAGATAAAGGAACAGTCGAAACAGTATGTTGCTAAAGTGATTCGACTTCAAAGACAGTGAAATCAACCAACAAGGTGATAGCCACAGTTTTTGGATGCACACATAATCATCTATTAAACACTGTAATCAACCCGAAGGTCGGTTTAGTAGGTGATGGTAGAGCTCACCCATGTACCAAGCCCGATGGCGTGTGAATATTCACACATCAGGGTAGGGGGGCCAGTTCCTTTCCCTGTGCCGGTTATGGTTTCCCAGGAAGATCTGGTACCCAAAAAATCAACTAGCTTGGGTGGAGCTGCAGGTGCCCAAAGTGCCTTGCCCGGGAATCGAACCCGGGACCCTCCGGTCAATAGTCCAACGCTCTACCCACTAGACCACCGCGACCCGCTTTAATCATCTATTATTAAAATTAAATTAAAGTTTGAATTATCAATGCAACCATTTCAGATTGTAAAAATTATTCGCCTTGACTGGGATTCGAACCTGGATCCCTCGATGTCCAGCCGAGTGCTTTAGCCAGTTAAGCTACCGAGGTGACCAATTTTCTTGAAATTTGAATTGTCACAAAATCCACTGCACACACTAGATGTGGCCCCCAGTAACTTTATTTTTAATTTCCACACTCGACAAAAAGACTTGGTGGAAAATGATTTGCGTTGAATAAGGTCATCATCAACAGAGATGCCTATTTCATAGACCTTGCAAAATCCAACTTTATGGACAACTTAAGTAATAGAAAAACAAAAAGTTATAGAAATGCTGGAAATAGCATATTAAACTAACAGGATATTATGTTGACAAATAAAAATATTATCTAAAATAGTTTGTTATTTTTTTTATGGACTTATTGAACGACCCATATATTATATATCATTTCACTGACAAAATGTCCTGCTTCCCAGACCACCAATTAGTAAGGGTAATGTGAATTGATTATCATAACTAACTAAATACTTTTATCACTCACAAATATACACTAGTATATTTATTTTCAAAGAAATTCTGATTATTAGCAATAAAAATAACTCTTGGTGATTCTTTTCAAACTATTCTTGATCTATGTATATTGGCCTAGTTTTATACCGAAAGACATACAATACATTTTGTCAAATTCATTTTTTAAAAAAGCAGCCCAAGAGCCTAAGCAGCAATTATACTAGTTGTTGCACTAGCCATGGTATGAATAATTCTAAATGAAATCCAGATCATTTAACACTGAGCCAAGTTAAAAGTGAACTCAATATTGCAGTTTTCCGGGACAGGCAAACATAAGATAACAGCAAATATACTTGCCTGTCAGATTCAGCCATGAGTTTATCCAGTTGCTCTCTCCAAATGATGTCCTTTTCAGTTTTGTTGAAAAATATTAAGGTAACTTTTTTGCTGTAAAATCAGGGTATACATATCACAAGTATGATTTATATTCAAGACCACAGGAAAAGCATACTAAATCACAATAATATTAAATATCTTAGCCAAAAACAATTAATAGAGTATCTCTAGCTTGTTTAAGTGATTAGTTTATGGCAATCCAAATTTCCACAATTCTAGTTTTTTGAACTATTGCCACATTAAAAAAATTGTCACCTTAATTGAATGAGGTAACATTTTTGAAACTACATTGCCTGAAAGAATAGTATAACAATATCCATTCTGAATCACTAATCATTGGTAGAGTGATAAAAAAAGTAAATATGAGATACAAATAACAATGGGTAACACTAGTGACTAACCACTGAGTGGATGATATCTGGAGGGCCCACTGGATGATTCGAACCATAGGAGTTATACCAGTCCCAGCTGCCAGGAGCAGGAGTTCCATTCCTCCTAATGAACAGTCAAGTTTTGGAGATCTTCCCATGTGGAATGGAGGAGGATTCATCAGATGTTCACATTCCACAGTTGGTGCAATACACTCACTGATCATCAAAGTATCCCCAACATTTATTCCACCATCACATAGCCAGGGACTAAGGACACCTCCCTCTGTTGATTTAATTAACAGGCAAAGCCAATTTCCTTCCATTTCAGGTGGGATTGGCCCATTGCATTCCCTCTTTGAAGGCACTGATGAAGGCCAAAAATCTGAATGTATAGCTGGGATCACAGGTGTGTAATTCCTTTCAACTGTTTCTCCTTCAAGGAAGGGAAAATTATGGTATAAGTTCATGCATAAGAAAATCATGAAAACAGCTATTAATGCTCATCTAAAGAAGCCATCAATAAGTAACAATTTATCTTGATATTTTCCCAAGTCATCCATTACACGTCAGTGCTCAAGTCTACATCCAAAACTAGTCAATATATGTTTTTTAAGCCTGAAATTAAATTAAATAGATGAGCAAGTAACAGATAAGACTAGAAAGTGGGTAACTTGGGTTTGTTTAAAACCTCAAAGTATACACATTTATTAAACACACTGATGACCAAATAAAAAAGAGGGATCCACAAAATTCTTAATCTTTTTTCATATTGGTTTCATTTTTTTAAGTAAAAAACAATTGGGAAGGAAATATATACTTCCAGCAAAGTAAATTTCATTGACAATGTGATTCATATAAAGTAGAGGGCAAAATATGATAATTATGTAGTCTTACCTTCAACAGTAGCTTGTAGAAGTACATGGTAACCAATTGGGATTGAATCGCAAACATCATTAGAATGCTTTAAAACAAAAAGTTTCGTATCATGGTTAACTGGCAAAATATTCATCACTTTCAATGGTTGATATGCCACCTGGCACTCAGACTTCAGCTCTACAGAACAAATATCTACCCTATTATTTGTTATTTTAAAGTCAGATAAGGGTTTACAAATAACTTCTTCTGGACTTAGTGCTTTTGGATTTGTCACACATTGCCATAATTGAGGGATTTTTTTCTGTAGAACTATCTCCACCTTCCCAATGTCTGGAATTAATGTTATAGAACAAGGCCATACCACTGGTGCAACTAAAGGTACTGGTAAGATGCAAGAGCAATATATGCCATTTTTGACAATTCTAAGTTTAACTTCAAGTTTTAGTTCCTCTTTGACCGTCACACGAATAGAAGGAGCACTGTCGCCGAGTCCAGGTCGTCTGGTGTAAATAATAAGTGTGAATGACTCTGCCTTCTGCAACCAGTCAAGCAAAGGCGATGGCAGGCCTACTGGTTTGGTGATTTGAGGCTTCACATACCCTCCTGAAAAGATTCATCAAATACAATTAAAACTGCATCACTCATGTAGACAAAAGATGTCATGGCAAAGCATGAATGGCATTGCCACTGCCACTTTGTGTCATTTGGGCAAATTTTTCCCTAGGTACTAAATTGACTCATTTGTTAAGGCATTTTCAAAAACTTCATCTTAAAGGGTAATGTAATATTTTAGTTCAAGGCAAAAGTTGTTTTTGTCAAACATAATGATGGAATAAAAATTAGTGTTAGTAATATATTAATAATTTTTATACACCCATGTTATGGCAATCATTATCACAGAAGATGAGAGGTGAGTGATCCAAGCGTGGATGAAGAGTGGGACAATCCTCTCTCATGCCAAGTTCAGTATGCATGATGAAAAGCCATACACATCTCAAGCCCCAGATTTTTTCAGACAGGAAAAAGAAATTAAAGTTGTGATCATCAAATGCAAAAGGAGACAGTCCTATGTGAGTGGCTCCAACAGTCACAAGGAAAGTAATTATTTCTTGAACAACTTGAAAAGTAACACTAGCAAAAATGCATACATTTACAAGGATAACTCTGCAGACTGGAAAATTATAAACATGATACTCATGTATTAAAACATGTCATGAACAAGAATTTAAATATTTTAAAATGAGGAACAAATTTCTGACAAATTCATCTGATATCCAATATGGAAAATGCATTAGTTTTCCTCTAAACATTCCAAACTTTTGCACCACTCTAGCCAAGAACCCTGAAGCATTCTCTCAACAAAAGGTCAGAAAGTCACAAAAAGTCATAATATGGTCTTGATCTACCTATGTGGAAATAGCCAGGCAAGAGAGTTGGATGGCTTCAAACCTCTGCCCATGCATGTGAGATTACTATGACTTACATTTGACAAGATAACATGGATTAAATTCCTCAGCAGTGCAAAGCAACCAGAAAAAATAAAAGAGTTATGATGTAAGCACCTATTCATAATTGTAAATCTATGGAATGGGGCTGATCTATTCGAAGCACAATTTTTAATGTGTACAAGATGCCCCAGCTTGAGTTCAAGAATAACTTCCTTTCAATCAATTCAAAAATTATTTTGGTACATATGAGAGATAATGTGAATGGATGAGAGTTGAATCAACAAATAAAACGTGTGTGAGCGGTTCTAGAGAAAGAGGTAGACCAAGAAAGTCATGGGTGAATTTAGGCTCGATGCTTTGGAGCAGTTACAAATTTTAAAATGCATCCGTTGCAAAGATGAACTTGCCAACAAAATTTTGTAACCCTCCCACTCCCCACTCCAAGACCTACCACTCTTCCAAGTCAACGATTGACACCGAAAGATATAACTGTCTTTACTTCCCAGCTAAATTGTAACCTTTTACCCCTCCACCCTCCCTCTCTGACCAACTCCCCCCTCCCTTGATCAGAATGTATATAAACCAAGTGTGCTTGTAGGAGGACCACCTGATGACATTCATCGGTGAAACCTGGGTCATGTTTTTTAAATAAATTATGTGGGATTACTCAGTAAAGTATTTAATTTCAATATGTCATGCAAATTCCATAAAGTTACGCCTGAGACAACAAATCCAATCAAAGAGATTCTTTAGGCAAAGGATATTGGTGTCCTAGCAACAGAACAGCATGAAAAAATGTATCAATGTGACCGAGGCGAAAGGGGTATGCAAGGAGGAGGTAGTAGAGAGCAAATTTGTGAGAGGGTATATGTCCCTGAAATAACTTGATGTTTTACTTAGTATGCCAACCCTGAAAAGTAATGGTGCGAGGGGTATTTATGCACATATGCTACAACAAAACAGGTTTTGGGTGAATAAAAGTGGGGCAAGATGTGTATTCTTTTACTCACAGTGAGTATACAGTAGTTAATAATAGTTTACAGTAATGAGAAAACAACTAATTGTAGTGCTCTAGGCACCACCTCACCCCACAAGTTCATCGTACACGGTATCGGTATCATAAAAAGTATCGGTAACAATTTTTTCGTGTCATGTGCATGAAGTGCTGAATTGCAGATCATCGGTTAAGTGTGTGCATAATCACAGATGGGATGGTATTGGCATTGATAAGATTACCATACACAACATTATTATTGAAAATTTGGTGATGCAAAAGATCTGCGCTAAACTCATCTCGAAGGCCACACCTGCTCTAATGTAACCAACTACCTGATGAAAAATTGCATCGAGATGATTCTGCAGTCCCCTTACAGTCCTCATTTGGCACCAGCAGAATATATCCTCTTCCCAATAGTGAAATTCTCCCCCTAAAGACACCACCATGGGACCCTAAGGGACATCAAAGAAGCTTCCGTGTGTACCCTTAAGGACCTTCTGGAATCTACCTATCAGGGAGCCTTCAAGTCATGGAAAAGCCACTGGCTAAAATGTGTTGCTGCTTAAGGGATGCACTTGGAAAAATTTTGAGGCAGTGTAGTAATATCTGAAATAAATCTATTTTTCTTAAAATTTCCCCATACTTTTTTATACAAACCATACATGACTATTATGCCATTCGTCTTTAACAGCACAACATGACTGACTCAACAAGCCCGACAAAAAATATTTGAAAACAATTATGTGGATACCATAACAGCTGATAACTGGCCAAATTTATCATCACTGCCTCTCCTGGGGGCAGCTCCATACATCACTACTGGGACTAATGACCGTTAGCACAAATTGAAACAGGACTTGGCCCTTCCCAAGTAAAAATATTAATTTTTGGTTCTATTATTTCCATCAAAATGCATTAAACTCAACTTTTAGTTGCCTGGCATGATAATCAGCTATATAACTAATGAACTATGAGGTATAAACTTTTAACTGAAAGATAAGAAAGTTTGAAGAAATGCAAAATAATATTTGGTTACTACCCCTACAACACTAACCAGTCATTCTTTATTACCCTGAGAGGCTATTACGAAAATTCTTTAAGTATTTTAAGTTCTTTAGCTACTCTTGCAAAAATAAGAACATCTAGTTATGGAGCAATAAAGAGAGTACATACCATCTTGACCATTCTTGATTGGAGAGTTTTCAGTTTTCTTAAGCCTTGAAAATAGAAGGCTACTAAGACCTTCTTTAGGCCTTGACGTTTTTCCCTCTCCCTTAGATGGTTTTAACCGGCCAACCAAACATTTTTGAAGCATTGATTCCACATTTACCCAGGGATGGACCTAAATGAAAATAAATGTTATACTGTTTTTATCAATCAAGAAACATTTTTCAAACTCCAACCATTCCAGTCAGATATTTTCACAAATAAAATATAAATGAGGATTTCTCACAAAATTCTCTATACCAATTAAGAAATTGAACTGACTAGGTAAAACTTAGTATATTTTCACAACACATTTATTACAGTGCGACCAGTTTTGATGAAAAGGAGACAGTGCCAGGTACAAAGATTCATAACTTGAGCAGAAAACATGTGCAAATTCTCTGGAGGGTGAATATTAAAGGAGGGGGTTGCTAATGCTGTAGTTCATGGGAGGACTGAGTAGGAAGAGAAGGATAGGTGAAGAGGTACAATTTATCTCCTGACTTTTCCCCTCATCACCCACAGTATTAGCAAACCTCCCATTAAAACTCACCCTCCCCCTTTCAACTCTAAACCAATGCATGTCGCTTCCATTGCTTCCCGCTCCCTCCTCCATAGCCCATCCTCCCCCTTTAGAAACTGTAAACATATTTCCTGCAATTTTATGAAATTTAATGCCTGATAGTGCTACCAATGTATCAAAACCAATAATACCAGAATAGTATTGTGAAAACAAACATTTACTTCATAGAAGATCAAGAATTTCCCCAAAGTTGAGCCTGATATCATGAACAGTATATAAGGCAGTGGAAACAAAGACATGAGATACAATAATCTCAATTTTTTTAACACTGGAGTTTAATATAATGATGATTAATTCAGGCAGAATTCTCACCGAAGTTTTTCCTATACACTCTCTCTCTCACCCAATCATATACTTTTTTGGCATAAAATTAACATGGCAGGAAGAAAGTACAGTACATTAGCATGTTCAATTAACCTAGATAATTCCAATTAATCAACACTGCTCTGTGTATTTCATTCTGTAACCTTTCTCAATCTGCATCCATAAAAATATGTTACCCCAACGTAACACAAAGGCATCTATTACGTTATGTGAAATGGACATGATTTGATTAAAATAAATATTTTAATTTTGGAAATAGCCATTGCTAAATTCTTTATATTTTCAATATTTGTAGCAATGAAAGCATCAAAATACGAAAAAGTGATTACATTAACAAATTACAAATATTTATCTATTGATTGTTTATTATTTTTATTGAAGAGTTTTGTGTACAAGGGTAATCCCAGAAGTACCCGACCCAAAAAAGGAAAACACAAAAATTTTGGAAAAAAATATAATTATTTTTCAACATAATCTCCTTTTAGGTGTATACCATTTCTCAGTGATGTTCAAAAAGCTCGATAGCCTTTTTATAATAAAAACTGTCTTGCTCCTCACTTCTTCACAATTGGAAAATATTTTAGTACAGAGTCATATTTTCAAGTTTCTGGACAGAAAATAATTAAAGGGGGCTAAA
Source organism: Hetaerina titia (assembly GCA_037158775.1). NCBI lineage: Eukaryota > Metazoa > Arthropoda > Insecta > Odonata > Calopterygidae > Hetaerina > Hetaerina titia. The sequence goes on along the minus strand of CM073779.1, from coordinate 65,866,564 downwards.
TCCGGCAAATAGGGTGGATGAGGTAGCAATTCAAACTTTAATTCATGAATTTTGTCTATTGCAATAACGGATTTGTGAGCAGGTGCATTGTCATGATGAAACAACACTTTCTTCTTAGCCAAATGCAGCTGCTTTTGCTTGATTTCTTTGCTCAAACGTTGCCATAAGTTTGCATAATACTGTTGATAGGTTTCCCTTTTCCAAGATAGTCAATGAAAATTATCCCACGTGTATCTCAAAAACCGACAACATGATCTTGCCTGCAGATGAAACAGTCTTCCCCTTCTTTGGAGCCAGTTCTCCCTTTGGAATCAATTGTTTTGATTGTTCTTTTGTCCGGTGTGAGGTAATGGACCCATGTTTAATCCATGGTTATGAAATGGCGCAAAATTTCTGCTTTGTTGCTGTGAAACTTTGTTAAACACTCAATTGAAACATCTTCATGACATTGGTTTTGTTTGAGTGTGAGCAAAATCCATCTTGCACACAGCTTTCTTATGCCCAAATTTTCAATTAATATGCCAGGTACTTCACTTTTTGAAATGCCTTCTATGTCTGTCTGCTAGCTCCCACACTTTCAGTCGATGATCATCCAGTATCACTTTGTGGAACTTCTTTACTGTTTCTGGAGTCATCACCTCATTTCGTCGACCAATGCGATGCTCATCTTGATCGCTTCTATGGCCTCGGCGATGCTCGTCTTGACAGCTCTTACGCCCTCGTTTAAACTCTGCTACCCAATATTTTACTGATGTAAACAATGGAGCAGACTCACCCAGAGTAGAATTCAGTTCAGCTTTTATATTGGCTGGGCTGAGGCCCTTCAAATAATAGTAATGTATCACATAATGATGACCAATTTTCTCCATTTTCACTAAGTCACTGAAAACGTTCACTATTGATGGCTGCCAAATAAACTCTAAACAACTTAGCGTCTTCAAACTTGAAACATGTGCTTTATGGATTGCATACTTTCTAATTAAGTGATAGTTTTCAAAAAACTACCGCCATCTCCAGGTCAGGCCGGGTACTTCTGGGACCACCCTCGTAATATACAGGGTTGGGGTATACTTTAATTGTTCAACAAATTACTGGGACAATAACGTAATTATTATGCTGAAATACCATTGAAAAATCCGTCATTAATTCCATATTCTTTTTAATTTCACCTAAATACCCGGTCATAACCCTCCAAATAAATTTCCTTTCATACATCTTTGTAGTTCTCAAATATTTGGCCGTCAGCATATAATTCGAACATCTAACAGGCAGACATATGTTACTACGCACCATTTACAACATAGCTTCCCACTAATGTGGCAACAATGCATTGAAAATGGCATCATTCTTGGCGGATGTTGTACGTGGCAATAGTTGTCAATGTTATCTGCACGGCCATTTTGATGTACTTTAACAGTGAACAAAGACGACATTTTGCCGGCAAGAATGCCATCACATTATGAAGTAATCATAATGTATATTTAGCTGCCATTCCACGCTTGTGTTAACTAGTGTCGTGTAATGCATCAATTTCAAGGTGTATATATACGTACCGGGATACAGACCGGTATCTCTAAATATCTACGATCTTTACGAGATAAGCCACTGATGCGTCCTCTTACACTTCCTAATAATACTGGCTACAAAGGAACAAGAAGTAATGACGAAATACTGTACACAATTGGATAATGGTTTTTACATTTTGGAATTTGCGCATTAGCGGATGACTCCGTTAAAGCTACTGATTCGGAATCTCCCGCAATTCTTTCAGCGATGTCGCGAAGCTGCTGATTGGTATACTGTTAGAAAACAAACACCGATCAACAATCCATCTCACACCGATTCGTCCTGCCGATCTGATAATGTGGTAGCGAACTGACTGGCCCCATGAGTTTATCAACACGGACCTTTACCTATAGTCTCGGTAAGCCCGCCGCCACTATCAGTGAGATTTCATTTAGTTTTAATGCAGTTTGTATTAGTAATAATATTACTATTGATATAATAACTAGATCTATTTTCAACAATATCTACTTTCTAAGTGACTACTGATGCGTTCCCCCAAGTTCAAATTATTATTTCTGTCCCCGAAAACTTCGTAAGTCCTCGACTGCACTCTTTAGACTTTATTTATCACTCAAATAAACGATGAAACGATTAACTTTTCCCAAGACGCAATTCAAGTTTGCCTCATCACCGATGCAGACAGGGCATATAAAAAATTCATGTTGCGACAACATGAGATAAAACATCGTTAAAAAATTCTTGAAAAAGGCGAAGAGTATTGCCGCCTAAGGAAGGAGGGTGTGCTTTAATGGGAGGATTCCAATCCTTTGGAAGAAGAGGGGAGGGTAAGACAACACAGGAGATAGATTTTACCAAGGTTCCTTTGAAACCTCCTCCCCTCTTCACCTTCTCTTCCTACGAATTCGCCCATGAACCACTATATAATCATCCCACCTATTAATACCCCCCTCTAGAAACATGTGATTAATTTTCCTGCCATGTAATGAAATCATGTGCCTTATGGTGTTGCCTATGTACCTAACTGGTAGTACCTCAATATGTTATGCCCAATACATGTGGAGCAAGTGGTCGACAGAGTCAGGATGGGGAGCGTTTATCCATTATCACCTGTGCTTTTAATAGATTCATGTGGAGGAAATGGTTAAAGAGTCATGGGAAGAACCGGAGATAGGAATGAGAGCTGTAGGTCAATTAATAAAATCTGGTTTGTGGATGATCAGGCTTTAGTTTACCAGTCAGCCAAGAGCCAAACCTAAGCACAGTGGAATGTCTGTACAATAAGTATAGGATGAGAATAAATTTAAACAAAACAAAGGTTATTAGGTTTTCGAGAAAGAGAAAAGCTAAGTCAAATATTTAAAATATGAATTAATAAACCTGGGCAGATGGAATTTAACATAACTGGGGAGTGTTTTGGACCAAAATGGTCAATGTAGTAGGGGCATAAGAAAAATAATAAATTTCATTACGCAAAGAAGCTTTCACAAGGGAATTGATGATGGGAACACTGGGTAAAGAAGCTAAGGAAATGCTCATAAAATCTTTTATGTTAGTAGTAAATTGGATGCTTTTTAATCCCGGGTGGTGGGAAGGATTGAAAAGGTGAATTCAACAGAAAGGAAAACAAATTAATTGCTAGGCATTGTAGGGAAGGAGATATGATTATTAGGAGAAATCCAAAGGAGGCAGGGAAGGGGATGCAGGGCACTTATGTTGGCAATGAGATGTTGAAGACTGTGATAGAGGGGAGAACGTTAGACATATGAGGAGAGGGTAGTAATAGGATAGGCATATTAGGTAGAATGAAGAGAGGAAGGAAGTATGCAGCATTGGAGTCTTATTATATTGTCATATGTCAGGTTGTGCTTTCCTAGAAGTGTTAAGGGAAGCTAGAAGGTGAGATAAATGAGAACTTCTAAAAAAATTCTCAATATTAATTGATTATGGCACTGACTGAGTAAAATTTGGTATATTTTCACAAAGCATTTATTACATTAGGACCAGTTTTCACGAATAGGCGACAGTTTCAGGTACAATATCTCATGACATGGACCAAAAATATATGTACAAATTCTCTGGAGGGTGGGAATAGTGGATGTTAAGAGGGGGTTTGCTAATGTCGTGGTCCATTAACCCTTTGCACTCGGGTGTCTTTTTCCTTGATTTCCTTAGACTACTTGGGGTTAAATTTTTTAAATACCCCAAATTTACTAAGTGTGGCACTAGAATGAAAAACTGGAGTTTTTTTCATACAAACTAATTTAATTGGATCTTTTTACATAATTATTGATAAATTTATTGATAAACCATAATTCAAACTCTAAAATTTTTCATGGTATGATATTTTTGGAAGGATTCAGCATCATGAAGACCTGGGTTACCTTCACATGTCTCACAGATATATATCGTCTCTCTTCTTCCACCTTTGATTTTTCCGTTAGAGCAAACCGCAAAATCTTTATGATTTTTTGTTAGGGTGAGGTGTGATTATATGGAGTTACGAGTTAAGTGATTATATGAACTTACAACACAGAAAAGAGATACAACAAACATCTGGGTAGGTGGTGGCATTCTTTGGAGACGGCATTTATGTCGACGATGACATTATGGGTTGATATTATTCATTTATAAAACAAGCCATGCTGTTAATTAAGCTTACTTTACTTGTCCTTTCATGCAAATGATTACAAGTCAAGTTATGGGAAAATATGGACAAAAATCCCAATTCCCCTCACGGTGAAACTCTGCGTCGAGTGTGGTTCGACATACGAGCTGCTGCCGCTGCTTACCGTGTCGAGTCACACTCGACATGCGAGTGCAAAAGGTTAAAGGACTGATTAGGAAGAGAAGGATGGGTAAAGAGGGGAGGGGGGCAGGAGGACAGAGTTGGTTAAAAATGCACTTCTGTACTTTTTATCTCCTTTGGCTTTTCCCTCATCGCCCACAGTATTAGCAGCCCTCCCATTAAAACCCACCTTCCCCTTCCATTTTTAAACAACCCATGCAACCCTTCTAACTTTTAACCAATGCATATCCCTTCTCCTACTTCCTCCTCTGTAGCCCATACTCCCTCTCCAGAAAATTTGTACATAATTCTTTCAATTTTATGCCTGATAGTGCTGTCCGTGCATCAAAACTGGTAGTACTAAAATATAGTTATTGTGAAAATAAACACATTTACTTATTTGAAGATCAAGAATTTTCACCAAGTTGAGCCTGAAATCATGAATAATATATAAGGCAGTGGAGACAAAAACATGAGATAAAAGGGTAATTTGAAAAGTTCTCGGAATGCAATAGAAATAAATGACTTTTTTATTTTTTAATATGCCTTGACCTCCCTGTACACTAAGGCCCTCAGTCCATTGATGTTCCTATGTCTTGATGCCATTTCAAAAATTAGATCCCTTCAGGCCTGCAAAATACCCATCTACTTCGGCTGTTAGTTTTTTGTTTGAAGAGATGGAAATCAGATGAAGCTAAATCAGGTGAATAAGACAAATGTGGCAACAATTTTTATCTTAGTTCACATATTTTTTGCCATGGCACCTACACTAGCGTGTGACAGTGCTCTGTCTTTTCCTTTATCTATATGAGAAGCAAACTTTTTCATCTATTTGATAATATGTGCCCATTGCATATATATTAGTGTAATTCTCTGGAGACATCTATTTCCTTCCTCCTTATTATTGATGGAGATACAAATCGTTGATGTCAACCAATTGTTGATGTGTATACTAGATCAGCCACAATCACACCTCTTTCCTAATTTTCAGTGACTAATTTTCATTTCTAATGTTATTTTTATTCTTTTGTGGTTTTCTTCTTACTGATTTTTCTTGGGGGATATTTTTAAAACTATGCACAAAATATTATTAAACTTTGCCCTAAAGAATCACTAATAATAATCCTGAGCACAAGTTTGAAAAAATGTGTGATCACTAGTGACACTAAGGCTAGCGGAACAAGTGCTTAACACAAACTGAATTACCAGACATGCAATCATTTGGGGAATTGCCCACTCCTTGTCACACATAATGAGAATAGCCACTCATTAAACAAGTCATTTTCAAGAGCAAACAATTTTGCTCATAATGCATCGTATTACTTGCTATGGTGATAGGTGCTCATCAATCAAGGTTTTACTGTGCCTCAAAATTGTCACACTTAGTTAGAATATTATATTCCTAAAAATTCAATCTAACATAATAGCTCTGATGATTGTCATATTTTATAGCCAGCTCATCATGGAAAAAACAGTGTTTTGTATACATTGCGTATGCTAGCAAAGGAAGTGGTATATCTTAATTAATACATAGCCCTGGTAGAAAATTAAGTGATAGGGAAGGTTCAGAGTTGAGCAGTCCTCTCCTCTTCTCTAAACAATTGTCACCATTATCTTCTAGATGAGCCTTGCAAAGGCACCTTTACTCTGTCCATTATCACCACACTTTCCCTAGCAGCAACATTGTAACCAACCACTTTCCTTTGACATTAATTCTAACATATATCACACCTCTATTTAATCAATAGAGGTGCGATTTATTTCTTTGTCTTGGCCCGAAAACAGCACTTTTTGGCCTTTACATCGGACAACAACAATGACAACTCAACAATAACAACAACATTAACACCCCAGCCCTAGGTGGAAAAAATCACACCCTGGCAGGAATTGAACTCACGACCCTTGGTTTGGCAGATGAGGACGTTACCCCGCCGCCACCGGGGCAGGCAATTTTAACGAAGTAGTGAAACAAAAATGGAGAAATGCTTTGAAAAAGGATTCTCTATCCTGGCCTGAAGCACCCCGATGGTCCCCAGCCCCCTTACAATCCCGACTTGGCCCTGTGTGACTTTTTTGTTTCCCAACTGAAGAGAGAAAGCTGTAAGGAAAGCATTGGGAGACCATGGAAAACACCCAAAAGCATGTTACAACATTCTTGAGAGACATTCCTGTCAAGGGGGTTTAGGTTACCTTCCAGGCATGGTAGATACGTTTCCGCAAGTGTATTGATGCAGGAGGTGAGTATTTTTAAGAATTTTAAGCATTTATACAAGTACGATCAATGAATTTATTTTTTCTAGAGAATGCGCATTGCTTTTATATTGGACCCTGTACCTCTTCATAAATGTAGAAATATCACTCTTATAATAGTTAAGTACATATTAAACTAAAATGAATCACCCATGAACTGTGAGTTATCATTGTTGATAATTACAAGAAAAACTCACCAGTTCTCCAGTATTTTCCAAAATGTGTAGAACCTACAAAGTTGTCTGAAACAAGTATGCATGACCATTTTTGTTAGCTAAGTATTACCATCTTAATATTTGGGAGCATTGTGCAATATATTTTAACTATTATTTTAGGTGATCTACTGGTTAAGGTCCCCTCCCATGGACTACAACCTTGTCGTGGTGGAAGGGCTTGGGGGTTCCGATGACCCCTAGAGCTGTGCTGGCGGGAGTAATAATAATTGCTCCTGGTAGGGTCACCCATGCCAGATAGGTCGAAGGTTAGGAGCCAGACAAAAGGTAGTCCACACAGCGCCTGTTCCTCAGTGAGGCGGCTGCAAAGGCGTCTGACCCCAGTGGGGCGGCCATTAAGTGATGGTGTCACGTTAAAAACACTATTAAGGAAGGCAACAGGAAACCACCTCAATTATCATTCCCAAGAATGTAATGATGGACACTATAGAGAACATGTGTCCTGGCAACTACGGGACTCGGCCCAAGCGGCCGTGTGTGGTGCCCGGCAGCAGGGGAGGCAAAGCTTCCACGGTCGTCATCCCACGAAACCCTTGCGGGGGAGAAATAACAGCAGTAGGACAGAAGACGCAGAAGAAGACGAAAGTAGTTAGAATAGGAACATGGAACGTCAGGACAATGTTAAGGACAGGCAAATTAGAAAATATTAAGCGAGAGATGGAAAGAGGTAATATAGATGTTCTAGGTCTCTGCGAGGTGAGATGGAAGGATAGTGGGGATTACTGGAGTGACAATTATAGAGTGATATACAGCGGCGGGGAAGAGAGCCAACGAGGGGTTGCAATAATATTAAATAAAGGGGTTGGAAGAGGCATAGTAAACATAGAGAAAGCAACTGATAGAATCTTACTCCTAGAGATTAAAGCAAAGCTGACGAATTTGGTCATTGTTCAGGTATACATGCCACCGAGCAACCATAAGGAGGAAGAAGTCAATAGGATGTATGATGAGTTAGAGGATATAATTGCGTGTGTTCCTGCAGGGAAACATTAGATAGTGATGGGGGATTGGAATGCGACGGTAGGCGAAGGAAGAGAGGGTGGTGAGGTGGGAGACTATGGGTTAGGCACGAGGAATGAACGCGAGGAGAAAGCAATTGAATTCTGCAGGAGACAGGGGGTAATCATCACCAACACATGGTTTAGACACCACAAAAGGCATAGGTATACATGGAAAAGGCCACGAGACTCAGAAAGGTATCAGTTAGTTTATATTATGGTTAGGCACAGGTTTAGGAACAATGTGATAAATTCGCACAGTTTCCCAGGAGCAGATGCGGACTCTGACAACTTAGTTGTTATGAAATGTAACGTCCGTTTCAAGAAGATAAGGCAAGGGTGGCGGGTTAGGAAATGGAATGTAGAAGCATTAAATGGATTAACGAGGAAGGAGTATCAGCAGGCTGGAGAGAAAATGATGGATGACGGTAAAGAGCTGAGTACTATCGAAGAAAAATGGGAATATATCAAGCAAGGGATATCGGAAGCCGCAAAAGACACTATAGGAACCGTTAACGGGAAAAGGATAAGGAAACCATGGGTAATGGATGAGATGATTGCAAAGATGGATGAGAGAAGAAGATAGAAGAATGTAAACACAGAGTTAGGCAAAATGAAGTACAAAGAGTTAAACAATAAATTGAGAAGGGCCACAAATAAAGCAAAAGAAGAATGGTGAAAAACGCAATGCGAGGATATGGAAAGTTTACAGAAGAAGGGTGAAATTGGTGCGCTATACAGCAAGGTTAAGTTATTATCAGGAAGTAAGAAGGCAAGATCTAGATAAGTAGGGTAAGGTAATAGTTGAACCAGGAAAAATCCAAGAGAGATGGAAGGAATATATAGAAACACTGATGGTAAAGAACTTAGGCCGACAAGGTTAGACATAGAAAAGGAACATGACGTAGAAGAAGATAGCTTAGGTCCAGGCATACTCGACGATGAAATAGGAAGGGCATTAAAGGAGATAAAAGCAAATAAGGCCGTGGGGGTAGACAACATTCCTGTAGAACTGTTGAAATGTTTAGGAAAATGTGGGAAGAAGGTCCTATATGGACTGATTCGTAGTATCTATGAGGAATGAATCTGGCCGGAAGATCTTGTGAGATCAGTGTTAGTTCCTATTCCAAAAAAGGCAAAGGCTACATCATGTGAGGATTACAGAACAATAAGTTTGATATCCCACGCAGCTAAAGTTATTCTCAGGATCATGAACAAAAGGATAGAGAGTAAGGCAAATGATTACTTAGGGGATGATCAGTTTGGGTTTAGGAAAGGAAGAGGTACACGTGATGCCATTGCAGTAATGAGATCACTAATCGAGAGGAATATAGAATACAATCAGGACGTTTTTGCCTGTTTTGTAGATTTTGAAAAAGCATTTGATAGAGTGAATTGGGAAAAATTAATGCGTGTATTGCAGAAAATAGGAATAGACAGGAGGGACAGGAGACTGATCGGCAACCTGTACATGTCTCAGACTGCTCAGGTGCGAGTGGGGAACGGAGAGTCCTGATGGGCAGTGTTAGGAAGAGGTGTAAGGCAGGGTTGCCCATTATCACCGGTACTGTTCAACGTATATGTAGAGGAAATGATTAAAGAGGCATGGGAAGAACTGGAGGTAGGAATGAAAGTCGGAGGGGAATTGGTAAAATTGGTTAGGTTTGCTGATGACCAAGCATTAGTTGCTCAGTCAGCCAAGGGGTTGCAAGAATTGCTGAGTGAATTGGAGGTTCAGTGTGATAAATATGGGATGAGAATCAATATTAATAAAACAAAGGTTACGTGATTTTCCAGAAAGAAAAAGGCTAAGGTAAACATTAAAAGAGAAGGGGAAAAAGTAGTGCAGGTAGAACAGTTTAGATATCTCGGAAGTGTTTCGGACCAATATGGTCAAAGTAGTAGGGACGTAAGGAGAAGAATTGCGCTAGGCAATGAGGCTTTCTTAAGGAGGAGGGAGTTGATGATGGGGACGTTGAGTAGGGATGTTAAGACAAGACTCGTAAAAACTCTGATATGGAGCGTAGCTATGTACGGCGCGGAAACATGGTCACTGAAGCAGGAGGATAGACATAGATTGGAGGCTTTTGAAATGTGGGTGTGGAGAAGAATGGAGAAGGTGAAATGGACCGAAAGGAAAACAAATGAGGAAGTACTGGAGATGGTGGGTGAGGAGAGGGGTTTGTTGAGAGAAATCCTATGGAGGCAGGAAAAATGGATGAAGGGCGTATTGAGCAGTAGTGTAATGTTGAAGAAGGTAATAGAGGGGAGAATGTTGGGCAAGCGAGGAAAGGGCAGGAACCGGATAGGGATGCTGGATGGGATGAAGGGAGGAAAGAAGTACACAGAGATGAAGAGGGACCTGATGTAGATTAGGTTGCTGGACTGGGTTTTGTTTGGAGTTACAAAATGTTATTTGATAGTTGTGTCCATCCAAAAACCTACCTTATCCGGTAGATTACCTAATAATAAACTGGTTAAGGTAGGTTTTGGGTGGACACTACCAAATGAATATCTTGTCTCTCATAACAGAAAACAACCCAACATCCTAATCGACAACAAAGTCCCCCTTCATCTCCATATATTTCCTTCCTCTCTTCATTCCATCCAACATCCCATTATATTTCTGCCGCTACCTCATTTTCTTAACATTATCTCCCTTCTATCACAGTTGAAAACATATCCCATTGCCCATCAATATGTTTTGCATTTCAGTTAAATATGAGATTTAATGGGATTTTTTATAATTGGGGATAAATCATATTAGGCCATTAGACTTTTTTTTTAAATAAGGGTACATCAGAATGGTAGGAAAAATACTTTACGGGGTTACATGGGTTGAATCCACATAGTTTAGATTTGGATTAACTTAGACCACTCGCCACCTCATATACTTTGGATTACCAAGGTTATACTGAATAATAATCACATATGATACATGCTGATCATCAAGATATTACCCATTTGGCTGATTTTGAGGTTAACTTCCATGGCATGATTTTACCATTAATCTATCAAAAATGCAGGTTTCCCAGCCACACTGCATAAATGAGATTCAATCCTCTCAAACTACACTTGAACTTTTATTCAGAGGATTCACTAGGGTGATATACTAAACATGACTGAATATGATGTGTATCAATTCTTTATAAGATTATGAATATTTAGGTGCTTGTCTAAATTACTCACCTCATTAAAAAGTTTTGTAGCATCCATTCCAACTCCTCGAAGCAATTCCTCAGGACCACCAGGGTGAAAGTCCAGGTAGTCTGTGATGTTGAACACTTGACCTAAAATTTGCCCATTGAAGATCAACACAAATACAATTTTTTTTATTTATCCTCAAATAAAAATGACACAGCACCTCTCATAAAAAGGAAGAGTAATCAACTACCTATCAAACCAACAACTTTCAATCACCATATCACTTATCTTTTAAGTTATTACCAGTATATTATTAATATAAGTAACTTAAAGGGCCTCAAATTTTTATCATTATAATTCATCAATGAATACTCCTCAATTTTTATTAAATATGCAACTAAGTCAACAGGTAAAACATATGGAAAATTGTGGCTTTCCCAATGATCCTTTGTTACCCTGCCCCCTCCCTTTTTATGGGCCTATAAGATATCAATCCCTCACCCCATGCATTTATTGGCATAAACATTAATACCAACACAGGTAGCTTAGTAAAAAAAAAAGAAAAATCCCATTTAAATTTGTTGAAAGCATTTCTCAATATGATTACTGATCAGTTCAATTATGTGTTTGTACTTAAAGTAAACTATCTTGAAGGACAACTAGTTTTCTTTATTTTAAGGTTACATTAGGAGCATAATGGCAAAAAAAAACATTTAAAAACTCTATTAATAGGATGAAATCCCTTAAATAATTGTCTTGGAGTGTGTACCATAAGTGAGTGTTGGACAATGGTTTCATTGATAATAAAGGGTAACTAAAATTCTTTCTTCAGAATCAATGGATGATACAATGCAATAATAACCCATATGAAAGGTTCTACCTGGAACCCCCTTTATTCCCTAAAAGGAGAAGTTGTGAAATGATACATCCCTTCCTCGACCCCCTCCCTCCCAAATGCCTGACATAACATGTAGAAATTCCCTTTGTTAGTGCGTGAATTTGAAGCTTAGATAAATGATTTTGGGTCACAAAAATATAATTTTGAGCCTCATAAATAACATGCCCATTAGCTGAATGCATGACAAAGAAATAAAATAGGAAATGTTAGCAGGAACTCTTGATAATGCTCTGTCTTTGACCGAGCACAAAATAAAAAGCTCAGCAACTATGTAAACAAACAAACAAAGGTTTTGAAATTGAAAAGTAAACAACTTGGCTTTTCCACAAAGAACTTTTTTTTATTTACTATACTGGGTTCTGTTATGGTATAACGTCTTTAGGTCATGGTTATCCATAACAAAACCTAGGTAGTAAATAAAAAAAGAATTTAAATGTGGAAAAGCACAGTTGTTTATATTTCAATGTGAATATTTTCCACCAAGTCATGCCAGAAACTGTTTCATTTAAATAAATGTTTATCAACATACAAATGGCAGATTGTATAAGACAGAAAAAATGGAGTGAAAATGTGTTGATTTTTACCTTTGATTGCAATCCATGCATCCTCTCTTTTGTTGTGCTTTGAGAGCTCATCCAAAGTAACTGTTTGGTAAACACCACCCACACCTGTTAGATCTTTTCCTGAGTGACCCAGTTTAATCCAGTCCAATAGGGAGTGCCCTGGTTTGAGAGCTACTTTATTTCGAATCGTTCCTGAAAATAAATAAGAATAACTGTAATGCAGATGAGGAAATACATGTATAAAAAATTCTCCATCAAAGTAAGGAGTTCACTACAGTAAGCAATAAAGTAAGTAAGGTCCAAGATGACTCAGTAGACACATTGCTCATTTCCCATCTCATTCTTACTGTTCATAGTTTACTGTAGAAACTATAGGCGGAGAAAATACAGATGCTAAAAATGAATTTTAAAAGAAAGTGATGGAAGATGTCAGTGTAAGAAATCAAAAGGTTGGCAGGTGATCAGATTGTTTAATGCGTGGCTACAAATAAAATAAATATTTGGATCAATTAAAGGTCTATCAATCACAACTCCTAACTGGAGAAGGAATTGATTCAAGATTAGTGGATAAAAGAGAATGGCCACTGCAACTTATCCCTTCATAGATTAATGCTAGCAGCAAGGGGTAAGATGGGCAAAATTGATCAAAAGTAAAGATGGGCATTCCTTTGGGCTACAAGGGTAAGCTAGAAGAATGAGGAGTTCATTAATCCTTGTCAACAAGAATAATGGACAACATTAGAAAGAGATTATGAAAATAGGATTCGAGGGCATTCATACTTTCCAAAATGTTGAAGGCAATGCATGATAAACCAAATGCGAACGCACATGCTAACTCTTTTTATCAACTAAAATCAATTATCTGAGCTAAGCTTTGCCATTCATCTTTATCCCATGGCCAAATTTGGGAAGACCATGATGTACTCCGTAGTTTCCGGGAGTGAAAGTAGACTTATATCATAATTAAGCACTATTTAAGGGGAATATCCGATTAAATAGGATTATACACGGAAGATAAATGAGGAAATGGATTGCAAAAGCTTTAACCGGAACGAAAAGACTACCAGAATGCATTAGGGATAATTATAAGTGAGGATACGGGAGACAAAACAGGAACAATAAGTTTTCGATGGGTAAGAAAACCATGGACGACCGAGAAAATGATTAAAATGATAGACAAGGGAAGGAAATAAGAATAATGTAAGCATAGAATTTTTAACATCGAAAAATAACTAAAATTTTCTCTAGCATAGCACTACTACGAACCTACCAGTTACCAAGCGATTAGGAGAAAATACGGCGAAGCAGTATTAACAATAAAAGTACTCCATGGTTGTCCGTCTCACCTGTAGCCGATCCAGATGCAGACTTTATTTCGAGGGGTCCATCACCACGTGGATTTGATGCTAACATAGACTCATTACATGCCATTATCGGCGATTTGGGCATTTTCGCAGGGATTCTTGGAAATTAAATTGCTTTGTCACCAATAAATTTGAAGAGCTAGTAATGCTAGCCATCAGGATAGTAATGGGGATACATCAATGGAAAAATTGTTCATCAAAGAATTCCAATCTAAATGGAATAATCTTATAAGAAGTCCTTGTCGATATGAAGACCAAATTTTCAATTCTCTGCTATGGCTCTTCATTAACACGCAATTCTGATGATGGAGCAGCAGACATCAAAAAAGCAGGAATGAAAACTATAACATTATTGAATCATATTAAGTGTCAACAAGAAATTCGCAGTTACGAAACACAGATGAAATTTATGTATTAAGGTCGGTAATTCTACGCAAATTATGAAGCATTCTAGGCGTTTTCGATTGGTCCATTCAAAGAGAACGAATCTTCAAAACAGGTATCGGTCATTGGCAGAGATGATTAATAAAGGAAACTCCATCCTACAAATACAATCTGAAGCAATGGAGCTAAGTTATCTAATTCGTGAACGTAACTTTTAAAACCTTAATATGAAAGAGTCATATATGATTAACAGTAGTTTCTACTCTTAAACTCTGATTGTTACGACGAACTTAAGAGAATCGGTCAATTGTAGAAGAACTAATTGACCCAATCAAGATGATACCGTCGATTTTGTGATGAATTTCATCCTTTGAGCACATATACAATTCTAATTAGGACATACTATATCGCTGTTATTTAGCTAAAATATTAATGTAGTTCACGATTAAATGTTCCGTTCGTCAACTTGCGTTGTCTGACTTTCTTTTGTCTGTATAGTTTTACGAAAGCTCAATGGTAGCGGTACTCTCAGATAACTCACGGCATAAAAGACTTGACAACGTTCAACATACAGGCAGGCTTGGAAACCAACGAATCTCAGTCGAACAAAAGCAGACCCTGACCGTCTGACCGAGGTGCGTTTTAGTCGTCAAAGTTTGTTCGGAGGTGGAGGATCATCTTCCCAACCGACTTGAGGAAGTTCAGAAGCCACCCACTTCTAGTGTCATTGTTGTTTGCACCTGCAGCCGGTAAGATACTTTCAAGAAAATTTTACCTAATAACTGTAAGATAAATTTCATTAGTCAAAAATTGTATTAATATAACGTGCTTAAATTATGATACATAAAAAGAATTGCGATGTGACTTGTTGCGTTTGAGTATTCAGCTACAATTTTCCGTCCGCTTTAAAAATGTGTACTTTTATTATAAGAGTCCTGCGACTGACATCCTGTGTCGTGTGATGTTTACCGTTAATGTATAAAATAGTGTTTGCTGTGTCGTAGGTTATTTTCAGCTAAATTATTTAAAAAAATAATTGGCAATAACTTTGTAGAGGGATTTTTATTCAAGCTCGTCTTTGTTTCTGAATTGGTAAATGCATACGGAATAATAAGATTTTTTGGAATTTGCAATGGCGCTACATTCAAAGACAATGGAGAGGATAACTAGGCGATATATTTTGTTGAGTACTTTATTTCTGGCAATTAATGCTACTCGAAAAATTCGGCAGGCATATTGAAGGTTAGACGACCATTCCTCTCCTTAATTGTCGGCATTCCAATAAATTTCTTATAAACTACTTATGATTTACATAATTTATCCAGCTATATCAGCTAACCAAGGATTTATGCTGGAAGAGAATGGCATTCCTGTTGGGGAAGTTGTGTGGAAAAGAGAAATTTGTGAGGAAGTTCCGTTTATTTTTACCTTTCTCTCTCCTTGATTTACATCAGCTGGCATTCATACCCTTCTTAAGAAAGTTCATGTCTTCAGTTTTTTTGACGCTGACAAATAAATTAATTAACAATGTCTTTAAAGCCATTTCACAACAAATTGGCTGTAACTTTATATTTTTTCCGCTGCCAAAAGCCTCGGTCTTCTTTTTATTTATTCATCTCTCTAACTCTTCCGCGTTCAAAACATCCTGCCAAAGATTGGCTTCAAAATACGTCTGGGATTCTCTTTGGAAAGTAGTTCTTGAAGCGACTTTCAAGTCATCATGAATTTAAACTAGTCGAGGAAAATATGCGTTAGTGTCGGGTTGATGTTTGCACTACAATATTTAATCAAAAAATACCAAATGAGAAATTATGTCCCAATGTGAATGATGGTTGAGGCCGAGACTTTGTGGAAATCCATTGCGAACAGGAGTTTAGAAATAACTTTGCAGCTTCCACATAAAATAACTTATTTTATTTTCTACTAGTTTCGCTACACTGTAGCATCTTCAGTACGTTCCTGAAGATGCTACAGTGTAGCGAAACTAGTAGAAAATAAAATAAGTTATTTTATGTGGAAGCTGCAAAGTTATTTCTAAACTCCTGTTAATTATGTCCCAAGTAACCACCTTGTGTGGTAAACCTTCCAGACAAATATCTGTATTAAGTCGATGGTAATTTTATCTCCCCGTTCCACAAGACGTCGTCGCGTGTTATGTGAATTAAGAAAAATAGACTAATTTGTGGAAGTTGTTAATTATAATTCTTCAAGGATTTCTTTTCCCTTCAGTGAAATCGAAGAAAGTGAAAATTCCATCTAAGGATAGAAATATCAGCCCGAGGGTTCGGAGGCGCAAACTTCATGATTAATTACTCACGTTACTGGAGACGACCCCTCTGGTAGTGGTGCTCAAATACATTCGATAGAGAACGTTATCAAATCATATTTACGGCATGGACACCGTGAATAGACGATTTCAGACGGATCCTCATAACTCGCTTAACACGACTCTTGCCTGTTCCCATCTCGATCTATCTGTAATGCCATTGTCCCCCTTGTCTGCCTATCTCTCGAGAGTTCATTCATGAAATTGCCTTTTCACCCATTAGCCTCTCCTTTCCGTGATAGAGCATTCCTTAAGAGGGAAAGATATTCATTTATGGGATCAGGAATAAGAAGCTCAAGAGAACAATTTACCTATTTATAAATGGAAAATATAATGGATTAAAGAGCGTTTTACAGACTGCATTTGTATCTTTTAAGAAATACTACCAAACGCTGAAATACTCGGGATACGTGGAATCACTTCCTTGACATCACGCGCTTAGCAGTCAACAGGTCCATTCCAATTAAATTCATGAAAAATAACGCGGAACCTAAATGGTACATCGCAGAAGTTATCGCGGAAAAATCGTTAAGAATTTAAAGGCTATGTTACGCCAAGAAGAAAAATGTAAGGAGCGATGTCTCTATAGACAAACGAAATGAGATCACTAATGATTATAATCTATTTAGAGTGAATGGCAAGGAGGAACTTAGGAAAGTGTTAAGCGAATCCAAAAGGAAAATATTAGCTGAAAATTTAAACGAGAATTCAAAAGCATTTTGGCCCCATGTCAGAGAGGTTCAGGGAAATGTCTACTTTTACTTTATTTAAACACGATAAAGGCATCAGAGTAACGAGCGGTTTAGAAAAGGATAACTTATTAAATTCCTTCTTTTAAAACGTTTTCGCCGATGTCTCACCGATTGTATCCGACAGCTTACCAAATCATTTCCGCCAGCAAATGGCCAAAATTGAAATTTTTCTGAATGAAATAAAATGTTTGCTGAAAAACATTGACCCTAACAAATCCTCGGGGTCCGTTCGAGTACTAAGTCTTATAATCAAGGCACTAGTGTCGGAAATTGCGCTGTAAGTTGAAATCATATTTAAGAAGTCCTAAATATGTAGATCGCAAGGTGCTCAGTGACTGGAAAACGGCTAATGTAGCACTTATCCCCAAAAGCGTAGACAGGGATGAACTGAATAATTACAGATTTATTTTCCTCCCATATCATGGAAGGTCTTGTACACATAATTGTAAGCTCTATAATGAGGCATATAAATCAAACGTTATTGATGAGAAACCAGCACAAATTTGAAAGGATAGGTCCTACGATACACAACTTGCTCTTTTTGTTTTGTTATGTGTCTGGTAGAAAATAATCTTCAAGTGGACGCGGTTTTTCTAGACTTTAAGAAAGCCTTTGACGAAGTTTGTCATAGTAAACTACTCGCAAAGCTAGAAACGTGTGGCATAGATACAAATGCCTGGGTTGGATTAAAGATTTATTGAATGGTCGCGTACTAAGGGTAGTCAGAGATGGTGTTAGCTCTAATATCATAGTTTCGGTGTTCCATAGGGAAGTGTTATTAGAATCTTATTCCTTCTTTAATTAACGATATTAACTCCGTGGTCTCCTTATTTGGCGACGATGCAGAGGCTTACTAGATAGAGATATCCGTAGTCTTGAGAATAGTGTAGTTTTAGCAAATGACCTAATTGCTATTCAATGTTGGTGCTACCCTTGGCTATCAGAATTAAACTTAATAATACGCGAATTTTTGGAATTGGTTCCGTAGTTCCATTACGAAAGCCCACTGTATCAAAAATACTAAAATAAAAAGTATAGGTTCGATTAAATACTTACGCATTACCCTTGCTTACAACCTCTCTTGGGTGAAACATGTACGTGTACAAGAAATGTGGACAACCTAGCGAAAAATATGTTTTAACAAGAGAATATTGGGGAAATATTAGGAGAAGTTGAAAGGCCAATTTTATCATTCGCTAGTTAGGCATCTTTTAGAATATTTTGCTAGTATATGGGATCTTCGTGAAGTGAACTTGATTGCCGAATTAGATTGCGTGGAGCGTAGAAGCGCTAAATTTTAAAGAAATTATTATGATAAATATAGGTAGTATCAAGATAATTAGGGGAACTAGGTTGGGAGTCAATCACCATTGAAGGTGAAATCACAGATTAAATCTCCTGTTTTAATTGGAAGGTCTCTTTAGCGGCAATGTAGGAAAGGTATTATTACCCTCATTCTACTACGATATGAGAGCTCATGTAATTAAAATTAGGGAGATGAAGGGAAAAAAAGATAGATTTAAAATTTCATTTTTCCCACGAACGGTAAGGTATCTCTATTACTTAATTCGACCGCGCTGGGGGGAGTATTTTTATTGTTACCTACAACTCCCCTCGTAGGCGTTGAGAAGTGTATATATATGTATACATATATATGTACATATATATATGTATATTTATCGATATAAATTTGTATATATAGTACCAAAAGTTTAATTTTTGATTCTTCATGCCTGGTGTGTGAAGACCTTCCACCACACACCCTAGCGGTGTATTTTCAGGTATTACGAGGATTACCTGTCATATTTCGCCACATGATAGCAGTTAATGGGATCAGACACGGCATTACCTAGTATCTCTGACCTTCAGCATCAAATACGGAGATTCGATTCCTGATGGTATTTTGAACTATTTTTCCTAATGTTCCCGTATTGCTTCAAAAGAAATATTTGAGAATTCCAATCGTCAGGTTTGGCATTGGTCATTGGGACAAGGTTTCAACTTAATTTTCAAGTAAATTTTGATATGTCTTATAATTTTCTTTAAATCTTATGCCCATTAGTATTTTGAAAACGTGGCAAAATGTAATGGACAGAAACAGGATACCCAAATACCATGTCAGTCCTCCATGACAAAAGCGAATTTCTTTGAAGTTAATCGTTTCTGTTTCAATAAATTGAGTCCTCTATGACTGAATGCATCGTTGGTCTATAGTAAAAAAAAACGGAGAGATATGATCCTAGGCCGGATATGAAAAACAGTACGGTTTTATTAGGAGCCATATCCAAAACTTACTATAAATCAATCGCAACCACAATTATTTGCCTCGTTTCCAGCAAACAACGTACTTTGTAATCATCATTGGCTCATGAACATAACTCATTACTTATGTTCAAAATAATCCCTTAGGACACCCAATGTGGTAAAAGTCCCTCATTAGGGACTTTCCGAAAGCGGTTTACGTGCTGAGTAGCCGACACGAAGGTTGCTGGTTCACATCACTTATATGGCATTAACGTTACTTTACGAGGAAAGTGTTTTTGTGTTACCATTGTCATGTGCAGTGATTTCAGCAGTCTAGAAAACGATTAATCTAAGAATAATGTATAAAACACGGAACTTCGGCGGCCAACGACCGAAGACTTCAAATTCTGGTCTATTCTCAGGCTCTTCAGTCGGACTTCTTCAAATGCAAGGCGAGTTCTTGCTGTTCTCTGTTTCGATAATAGGGTTATGGATATGCGAGAAATCCTTGAGGGCGTAATTCCGTATTCACAGATTAGCGGGTTCATTCATGCATTTCCTACGACGCTTTTTTCTGCGCGCACCCATATGCAAATCCTTTGGAAGGAAAAATATGGGTCTAATCACTGTGGGCGCCCACAAACAAGAAAAGGAAAATTTAATATACGTTGGACTATTTTCCAAACTTGTGATTCACGTGCATTGAAATTGATCACTTGACACATTACGCCCCCTAGTATGAGCTTTCTATCCCAAGGGTCTATATCATGGGTAGATTCGCTCTGAAAAAGGGAGCGTGTAGACGTGTACAAGGCAATGTTTGCACAATATCTGTTAAATTGCGAAGATCCTCTTAGAAATTTGCGTAAATTTCGGAACCTTTTACAATTTATTTGTAGGATGCGGTTTTCCACTCTTTCATGCCTTCAAAATTGTTCAATTGTACGACGTTTTCATATTTTTTTTAATCGATTCTCTTCCCTTCATTAGTGTCTTCGGACCTCAACCTTTTCCCTGTTGCGTCACCTTATTTGTCGCTCCAGCTTTAGATGTACGTATTTCGCCTTCTAGTTGCGGCGCGAGTGCCTATATTTTAGGTGTCAACGCCGGCCGGTAACTTCCTTCTGTATGATGAAGTCATACAATTCCTTTTGCCCGTGATTCATCGTCGGTTTGGCTGAGGCCTCAGTCAAGTTGGCCGAGCTTAAGGTTCTTACTGCTTTTGCTTCTTTTCGTTGCTTGGTTCTTTCTACTGGAATGTGTTTTTTTCCACAATATTCTTCATCTAGACATTCAGATGTTTTAAAAATATATTTTCCACCTCAACTGCAAGCGATTATCACAATGATAACCTTAGTGGGGTGCCTAGGTTATTGGAAGAATTAGGTTAGTAATCAATAATATATTGTACATTAAAGCAATGGCAGAATTTCTTGAATTATCTCTTTTGCGATAATTTTAAAAACGCACATTTTACTAACCCCATCGCGTTACGATAAGAGAGATTATGAAAGTAAGTCGAGGGAGTTAAACTGTGGGATCAACAGGTATAATTGTTAATTTGACCGAGAATGATTAGAGACTGGAACAATTGTCATCGAATCAACCCAGAAAAGAATGTTGAGACATTAAATAACCTAGATTGTGACCGTTCTCCTTGACTCATACGGCATTATGACTACTGCTGTCAGCTCTTCTCTCATGCGTAGAGAAGTAATTACAACTTGAACCCTGTAGCGTAGGCAATAATTTTAGTATGACATTTCCATTGTTTGTATTACATAACTCTTCACTTATTTTCTAATTATTATTTACCCGTATTCCAAAAGTGCATACATGTTGAACACTTTTATTTACAATGAAATTCCAATAATTTTTCTCGGAGGAGGAACATTCACCCATATTCATTTTGACTCACTCTGACGCCTCAGGTTTTCTAAGGACTATCATTCTGTTAATTTCCTAGAGGTCCTGCTTAGTTTCCAATAATTTCGTAAGCAATTATTTAGCATCCTGTTGATCCTACCGAAGATCCTTTCCATGGTTTATACTCAGTTAGGGACTACAATATTGTTAAAATTACTGCGATTGAACTGGGATGCCTGATATTCAATCTCATCCTGCCACTCACCGATCACATCATGATTCCTCTCGGGTACATGAGAGTTTCTGTGCAATAACATATTTAATTTCCTCTGCAATTAATCATTGTTGTTGTGTAATTTATCCATAAAAGATCCTAGAGAGTTGGACTGAATATATAGAAGAACTGTACGGTATAGAACGAAGGTAAGGTTAGACATAGAAAGAGAGGATAACGTAGATGAAGATAGGTTAGATCCAGGCTTACTTGGCGGTGAGATAGAAAGGGCAGTGAGGGAAAT